>JACEVL010000121.1:797500-992500 GCA_020284085.1 Aporrectodea caliginosa | reverse complement strand
TTGGTCAGTTAGAAATTACCTAGGACTATAAATAGATTTCCAATCGCGCGCTGCATATAAATTTATATTAGCCCTCATATACGTCGACGTTAGCTCATATTGCTTCATCCTTTGTAAAAAAATTGTTACAATCTTACAGCGCAATTTTTAATAACAGACATTGTACCGAATATTACGTAAATTGTAACGAAGTAGAAGTACTGAAAATGGCTTAAATTTTACTTCTTTAAAAGTAAGCGTATTTCCATTTTGTTTTACTTCTTTACTTCTTTAAAAGTAACCTACTTAAACTTTAACTTCAGTACAGTACTTGTACTTCGTTACTCCATATAAATTAATTTCTGTGTCAATATCTTCAGTTCAAACTAATCTAATGTAATATAGGCCTAATCTGTCTTAATGTACCCGTCATCAATCAGTGAGTGTTTGAAGTGAACAATCGTGATCACTCGCAGATGTCCAATGGAAGTCGTATTCAATTTGTTACGACCATGATTACTCACTCTCACCGCTTTTCATTCACTTCTCTTAGGTTTCTCTTTATTTGTCCTGGTATTTCCAGTTTGGCTTTATGGTTTCACACTGCAAGACGATTTTAGGGCTTTCACAAAGCTTCTTCATCACGTGGTTTAGTATGGTTATTTTTAACTTCCCATAACCCGCTTCATGACATGTTAATTTTTAATTTGCATTTCCCAGGCTAATTTCCTTTCAACTCATTATTCAGTAGGTCTATTTAGTGACGAACCTGCCCTAGCAATTAACAGCACAACGGCGTGCCCCAAATATATAAAGAGGGGTAGTGGTGGGATTCAAGGTCCTGGAGCGGCCCTTAGTCGGGTAGGCCAATCACGGCGAAAAACATTTTGCACTCGACGCTTGCTAAAGGACATCAACAGAATCCCTTCTAATTTGGATTCTGTCGTTTTTGATTTCGATCATCTCAGAAGAATAACAACGGAAATCTCATATCACGGCAAAACAAAAAAATCCCACGTATACAAAAGAGGATTTTCATACACATTCCTCATATATATATAATCTATACAATATACAGCTATATATAACATGATGTGATATATATAGTGGTGGTAATATTATAGATGTTAGATTTCTTTGAAGGGTAGGCCTAGATGCGCATGTACAGAAGTGAGAGAATAAAACACGTTGACTGACAGTTTATACAAAAGATGTAGAACATTTTCGTCGAAACGTTCAGACGTATAAGACTTACTGCCGGAAATCACATCCAGCTATTCATCATGTCTGCATACAATCACTCATCAGTATATAGTATAATTATATATATATATATATACTGATGATATATATATATATATAAGCCATAATCAATTACGTCACTATATATTCGTTATAATATAAACATTTTTAAACATGAATCTGTCGCACAATTTATATATATATATTGTGATGACTGATAATTTTATATGCACATATTTAATAATATACTTATATATTATATATAATTATATATATAGTCTATATATATATTCATGCGTACATTAACTTTCGTTTACCAACCCGAAAGATTGACGAAAATACATGTACATTAACACGTAATCGTAATCGTGAACTTCAAACTTCTAAAGCGCCACTCGAAAGCCAAGCACAGGGCACCAGCTTATTCGCGAGCACTGCGTCTAGTTAGAAGGGAGCGATAGTCCGAGAGGGTAGTCCGAAGGAAGTCCGAGTCCGGTTTCCAGAGGATCAGAGGGGTCAGATTAGCTGTAAAAAAAGTCATAGGTTATAGGGAGCGATAGTTGCGGGTCCCTCCTTATTTCTTATGTTCTTAACTCTCATATACTGAGACAGTCCTTGGCTCTAAACTTAAACTCACCTCTTCCAGTCTACCTATGGATCTTAATATTTGCCTGGCTTCTATCTGTACCTCTGAACTTTGCAAGGATGGCATTATCAAATTACAGCTGTATTGTTTTATATTGTATGGCGAAGGACAGACTCAGAAGGAACCGTAATACCGTTTAATTAGAATCGTCAATTAACACGCAATGCCAATGGCGATGATGAACATCAGTTTATGTTATAAACGTTTAGTGAGCATCTTAAACTGTAGTAATGACTGGGTCATATAATTGACCTACTTAACAAAAACTGAAACTTATAGCTAAAAAATATACATAACTATAATGTGTGTGTGTGTATATTAATGACCTAGATACTCAAAAATATCAAACTTAACTAAGCATATATAAATATATATATATGTACACACATTAGTCTATAATACATCATCATATATCATTAGCTTATTATTGCTATAAGTTGCACATAAGCTTATTGTACGTGCATGTTGGGATGGGCAGTTGGGCACGGACTGTGGTGTCCAGGACATACATATGGGAGGGAGACAGCTTCTAGGAGAGTTTGGTATTGTATACACGTGACAGTTGTATCATATATTATGCACTCAATAACACACATCAGGATTTGAATTTACAGGCTGAATTTTAGGGACGGTAGATTGGAGAGAGTGTTGAAAGCCTTTGCTCGACATCCGACAACTAAAGCCAATCGCATGCAATGCATTGAGAGGACATTTGCAGCAAGATCTGAATTTCTACGATAAAGAAGAAAAAGCGAACGCGTCTGTTCGGCTCTATAATGCTCTGGACAATAAATACGTTAAAATTATGCAAAATGGGCTATTTTAGTAAATAGATGCAATGATGCATACATGGACTGTTACAGTACAAATAGCAATCAGTTCAATCCCTCTGTCAAGTTCTTGATGTTATTACAGTCCGGGCTTAAAGTTCATCCCTGCCAGTTTGCATACGCACTGTATAGGCCTACTCTATAGAATGGCTTCCCGTCCTCTAATCTATATCCAGATTTCGAAATGGTTTATCCACTGGATTCTGATTTTCGATTACGATTCTACGTAAACAGACCATCATTTGAAGTCTTTGATATTACAATAACAGTTCTACAGATGTCATTAGATTAGAGTAGGATTAGTAATCTTGGTCTCGAAATTTAAGATTAACATTTCGATTACGATACTATTTAGTCTCCAAAGTAAAGATTGTATGATTCAAAAATTACCTGAAATTTCACTATAATATTTTTGGCCTTACAGTTTAAGAGATCCGACTCAAATTGCATTTCCCTTTAATACAGATAATTATTCAGCAGTCCATCTTTCGCATACAATAGCCTACTATTAAACTTTGATTCACAACACAGAAATAAAATGATTCTGGGCTAACTCTTTCGGAGATGAGTTAAAAGACCTCCCCTCCTTTGTCACAAAGCATGTCCCGGCCTTGGTTTTCCGCTGCGTTTATCGTAATCGTAAACGTAATTTCGAAATTTCTACAGCGCCCAAAAAAGCCAAGTTGCTGGAACAAGCTTATTCACAGGCGCTTGTTCAAAACATAATCGATAGGAGGGGTGACTTCGTTCCAGGTCAAGATCCAAAGTGGTCAGGCAGGCAGACAGTCAGACGGCTAAGGGGGGATGGTCCTTAGAGCTGAAATGGCGAGGGAGGTGAGAGGAAGAGGAAAAATCGTGATAGTATTTGTAAAAATGCAATGTTTTCAGTTTTGAGTAAAAGACCTGTGGAGAGATAGCAAAAGGTGAAGTTTTGGAGAGTTCGTAGAATGGATCAGATATCTGTAGTATAGGCCTGCTGGCGGGAGTTTGTTCCAAATAGGCGGAACAGTTATGGCTCTGCATGGAGCGATTTTCAAACTTTGGTGATGAGGTGACGGAAGGGCGGAAGAGAAACGGGCTTAAATGTGGAATATGCTGGGTTAAACGGAAAGGCCACGTGACCATGACCTTGGGATTCGTTCATTTACGGTTCGAGGACTTACGCATGGAGCCTATTCCATACGTTAGAACATTACAATATTACATCAAATATTTTTGTTTGTATCAATCGCTGTCAATATAATTTATATAAGCCTATATCGGTATAAGATCATTATTATATATGTACTAGCATTTTACCCGGCGTTCGCCCGGGTTTTCCTCAGCGCCCATGTATTTGAATTTAACGACATCTTCGTCAGCGCCCGTGAATTTGAATTTAACGATGTGCAAATTGTTCGTGTGTCCCTCTGGCGAATTTACGCGCTGGCTTGAAATTGTTTAACTGCAACTCTACGCAATATATACTCCTGCACAGCTAGATTTCAATGGCATTGAAACAGACTATGACCACATCGAAACTTACAATGTGCAAATATCGGAATTTAAAGTAAATTTTGAGGTGAAATAAAGTTGGGTTGAGATCTATAGAAATTCAAATGAAAACGTTCGTTAAAAATTTCGTATCGCTAAAGTGTTGCATTGCGATTCTGCCGTGGGCGTAACCATTTCTGATTTGAAATCAACGGTCATCGTGATTGGTTGCGAATCAGAGCGTTGATGCTCCCCGTGACGTAAGATTGCATATTATTTTAGCCGCGTGACGTGGACAAATGGCCATACTATTATAAGATAGCCTCGTCGAAAAAGTTACAAATTTAAAATGTCCATATATCGGCGTTTAAATAAAATTGCGAGCTGAAAATAGTCGCGTTGACCATGACGTGGCGTGATAATGTTTTGTAAAATTTTGTAAATCGCTAAAGCGTTCCGTTTCGGAGCCTTTAGATGACGGACAAACAAACATACAAACAAACGGAAGGAAAACGTAAACAGACTAAGACTTATAATATAGATTATTATCAATCGATGTAAGTAGGCTATAGCATCAGTATAATAATAGTTACATCTTCTTCTTCTTGTGGTTCTCTGCCTGTTAGGCAGGTTCAAATCCGACGTCGCCACTTCTCTCGTTGTTGGGCCTGTTTCCTGTAGCCGTTTGTCATCATCCAATCCAGCATCATCTGTCTTGGTCTTCCTCTTGTCTTCCTCCCCTTCATTTTTCCTTCGATGACCGTTCTTAGTAGTGAGTCTCCTCTCAGCGTGTGTCCGATCCATTTCCTTTGTATTGTGCGTATAAGGACTCTTTCTTCTCCAATTATTCCCAACACTTCTTCATTTGTTATATGTTCTGTCCAGCTGATTTTTTCCATTCTTCTCCATGTCCACATTTCGAAAGCTTCCAGTCTTTTTATATCCGCTTTTCTCATTGTCCATGTCTCCGATAGTTACATGTATTCTTGTATATCATAACAATTATAAGCTTATTCCCACAAACGCAGGTCAACGATACACGTAATAATTTATTATAACAATGATAATATCCCGGCTTGCATTGCATACCCATGGCCACCAACGTAGACGTTCAGCATCAGTGGAATCATTACATATACGTAATCCGTGGCGATTATTTCTGACTGTAATGACGTCAGTCATCATTCTTCATTCTGCAATCGGTGCCGACGGAGCAGTCAGTTGAAGTATATGCGGTCTTTGCGGCGGTTTCATTCCGCTCATTGACAGATGGCGACAGCTGATGACGGATGCGTAGGAGGGCCACGACTGTGCCACACGTTTTTCTCATTAACTGTCATTTTCTCATCTCTTAACGGAATTGCATTTGTATGTATTATGTGCAATTTTGTGTATGCATTTCATGTGTATAATTATGTGAGTATGTAGGCCAATGTATGCATGTACGTTTGCATGTGTGTATGCATATGTATTTATGTATGGAAGTATGTGGGTAGGCAAGTATGTAAGCATATTTGTATACGGCTATTTATATAGTGCACTTTTAACTCCTTAATCTAGCACACTACTTAATACTTATAATGAAAACCGAATCTTATACAAAGCAATAATCTCGTTATTAAGCTGCCCACAACTTCATATATCAGACCCTGTACCATAATTAAAACCCTAATACTAATGATTATGTCTTCAGACTGACATTGGCCATGCCACATCCTCCATTTATTCAAGCCTTCGTCGGCTTACAAGGCTATTGATGTATATCACACAACGCTTTCAGTATTGAATCCTGAAGCTGCTTTTTCATTTGGGTGAATGCAGAATTTTATAACATTAAGCTGTGGGTCGTGCACACTTGATCAGCTTGGTATAACAGTCTTCAAAAACGGAGATTATTTTCAGGCGACCTGAATTTGAACGTACTTTAAATTACTGTCTGGCCTTAACCTGAATTGAGCAGCTTGAAACTGTCAAGCCGCTTGGAATCATCCTATAGAGTAGCCTTACTTTTAAAACTGCGTTAACTCTAATATTCTTGATCTCATTAACCAGCGATACTTTCTCTTCTCAACGAGTTAAGACAACGGCGTCGAGATATCTCGAAGCTGGGCGTTACTTCTCAAGTTATCGTTCTATCAAGAATAAAATATGCACCAGCTAATTATGTCGCTTGATTCTTTCCCTCATTATGATGCAGGGCATACAGTGCACCACATATCGAAAGTGTAAATTTCGCACCAATTGCCCATGCCGAAGCCTAGGCGTAACTCCAAATCAAAATATGCATCTGCACATAAAACTTATGTTCATATGGAGGCTAATATACATATATATATTATACATATATAATATTATAGATATATTTATGTATATAATTATTATCATTTCAAGAAGCCGTCCTGCAGTCCTATATGTAAAACGTTCTGTCATTGGTTTAGTCTGGAGGGTATAATTCATTTGCGTCAGGAATTTGTAAGGAATGAGAAATGTATACATGACATGTCTCCGTTTGTATCATAGATAAGTACCGTAAGGGATATAAATATCGCAGCTACGTCTTCTTTCTAATCTAATTTAATCCAGTGCTTTTTTTCTAGAAAAAAAGGTACCGGAACTCAACAAATTCAGAACAATTATAGGGGCATATTTTATGCTAATATTTATATTTCATGTATATCAATACCAATAAACACTGAAAGCACTGAAATTAAATTAAAGTATCTAAATAATTTAAGTAATTTTTTATTAAAAATTTAAATTAACTAAATTATTTTTCGATAGCCGAAAAAGGTTCCGGAACGCCGTTCCGGAGCGCTCCGGCTGAAAAAAGCACTGATTTAATCTAATCTGAACATTTGCATAGCTCTTCTCACAACAGAGCCATTCAGAAGCGCTCTCGGCGTGACAGGTCCGTGAAAAGAGAAAGGTCTTTAAGCAGCGAAGCGACACAGCAAAAGTCCGTTGCTGAGTTAAAGAGGTTCGCGACCGAGGTACGAAGAGATCCAGCCGGTCAGCAGAATGAAGAGGGCGAGATTAACGTTCAGAGAGGGCGGTTTGCACAACAAGTCACAGAGGTACTTAGGCGATAAGCTCTGCTGGGACTTAGTAACTAGGAGCAGGACCTTGTATCTGATTCGAGTCGAGACAGGGAGCCAGTGAAGATCAGTAATCATGTATGTGGAGATGTGTGAGTATCGAGGATGACGTGCAATAAGTCTGGCTGCAGCGTTTAAGACAGATTGCACAGAGGACAGGCGAACCTTAGAAAGCTCGATTAGTACAGAGTTCTGAGTTACAATAGTCATCTTTAACGTTGAATTATAAAGACTGCACTCGTTTTAATTAAGCAAACCTATAATCAGTTAATTTAATTAGACTTCAACGTTTACAGAAACGTGTTTCAGTTGATTGCAGTGCATTGGTCTGCTAAACTTTGTGCATTCTATGTCGTGCGCATCAAGACAACAGTTACTGTATCCGGTCGGTTCAAAGTCCCAATCTGGATAACGTAAGAAAGTTCCATCTAGTTCTATATAATCTTGAGTTTCTTCTGTCATAAATGCACACTTGAAACTCTCTCTATTGTCTTCAACCTGTTGGACAAGTCTAGTGTCGTCCAGTGTCGTCTGTCGCTATAGAATAGCGCAGCGGTTGTTTCTCAGAGCTTCCTGCATCCTGGACGTCGCCATCTTATGAGAGTCGTTGACATTATCAACGGCCTTCATGAGATCTCGAAACAAGGCGACCACTCTCCAGTTGTACTTGGCCGAGCACTCGACGTAGGCACTCTTCCACTGCTTCCTAACGACGTTACCGTGGTCCCTCTTCGAAGGGGGTCGGTCTCCAAAGACGGTCGTCCCTGAAACCCCCAGCGGGGTTGTTCCACTCGCCCCGCTGCCACTCCCATGAATCTGAAGGTCGAGCTTGTTCGCAGCCACCACCAGTGGAACGTCATGGGTGTTTCGACTGTGTACGATTCGCTCGCGGATCGAACGGGCGAACCGGAAACTGTCCTCGTCGGTGACGTCAAAGACGATGACGTAGGCGGAAGCGTTGCGAAGGCCGTGACCTCGGTGGTCGTTCCACTCTTGGAGGGAGTTGATGGGAAAGCGAATGGCACCGGAACAGTCGACCAGCTTCACCTGAATAATTACACCAATGTCATCGATGAACGTAGATATGTTCTATCAAAATATGAAATAGTCCTATCACTATAGGCCTACTACTGGAACGATCTTCCATCTACGACTCGCTCTATGATCTTAACTGGTGGCATTTCTGTCTCTGCCCGTACTCTTAAGACTTCCCTTCTCTCGGGGCTTTTCTCACTGGGAACGCCTATGATTATGTCGTACTGTAAGAGGCGCTTTAGAAGTCCTTAAACAATACAATACTATTAGTATATGCCCGCTACGACGAATATCGTTCTACACAGATCCGATGGTAGAAGAATGCTCATATTCGGGTCTTTTACCATCTCCGGGGGACTACCTGGTGTTGGGGTTCGTTCATTATGAGCCTCGTTGGCTGTCGTCGTTCACCTTCTTCGACGCTACGCAGTCCAAGAACCATCTGTCTACCATCAGCTCTGAATGGGAACCTGTCAGCTGGGCGCCTCTGATGAGTCTCTCTTTTTTATGGCGCTATATAAATTTACCATTACCATTACCATTACCGACGCATGTCAAGTCAGACAGGATATCTAGAGGTCATAATTGGTATTATCATGACCTACTTTATGGTCATTATTAAGATTCCTCTACGAGATTCATTCGAGTGTTCTTATACTATCTACTCACAAGGGAACTAACTCTTACATGTATATATATATATATGCATGTATTCACTCGCTGAAAATATAAAAGTAATTTCATGTAAGAAATGAACTCAGAGATAGATAAATGAATATATAATAATATAATAATAAAGCATTGAAATTAAACCTCATAATATACATAAATGTACCAAGAAGAATAAGCTCTCATGCTGAATTCACGGAAGATAATCATCAGCCACACAGCGATTCCCGTAGGCCATGCTTCCCACAAGAATGACATAATCTGGGTTTGTGTGGGCTTATATAGATTTCTGGCGCTTGGGTTGGTCACTTGGTACATCCGGGGTTCAAATCTCGGGTGCAAACTAATCTGGCAGAATCGACCGAAAGTGGTCCCTATCCCGGGCGCATGGGCCAGGGATCGGTCGAGAAGACGGATGGCCTCGGTCGGAAATGGAATTGGCTTTATCTGATAGGACAAACACTGTCGCTAATGCGGAGTGATGCACTGGCTTATTCACGACTGCTGCGTCGTGTCTGAGGGGTTGTCTAGATATTCCAAATGAAGATCCAAGTCTGGTTGGCAGAGAGACCAGAGACATACAGAAACAGACAGACAGATTCAGACCGAGAAAGACAGAGACAGACAGACAGACACAGAGGCAGAGACAGAGACAGACAGACCAGGTAGAACGATGTCCTTTTAGGATGAGAAAGATTGGAAGGCACACAACTGGATGGGTCAGAGAAAGGATTCTTGAATAGGTCAATCCATTAAAAGCCGAGTTCGAAAACCCATAAATCAGAGAAACGAGAAGTAAAACTGCGGAGGTTAAAAAAAGTCGAACCAGATGAGTTTTATTGCAGTTTTGAATGACATTAGGATGATCGATCCGTGACCTCACTTATGCCATGCATCTCCTCTGAACTCATATATGGGGGCCATGACGCCTTCAGGGTACTATAATAAGTGACCCAGGGATCAGAATGTTTCTTCGTCGGCTCACAACTGGATTTATTGCCTATGTCAATGACTTGGCTGTAACGCAACGTGACGAATGTTCACCGAAATGACCCACCGTAGACCATCGTCTATTCCTGAACAAAGAAACGCCCAGACTTAACCACCAACCAATAGAGCTACATAAATCGCCATCAGGAGCCATAACACACCGATTATATAGCGCCCCATTGTTAGACTAAGCGTCCCTATGCGTGAGTTACGTGAGCGTCATTTTGCGACCAGTGTCTGGCGCTTGGCTAATCTGCTCATCAGATTTATCGATGTAGGAAATGAGAATGAATTGCAGCTTATCTTTTATGTCATTTTAAGAGATCATTTTTGACAGTTGTTTTCTCTAGGATGAAGTATTGCAGTGAGTCACAGTGACAATAATATTGCAAGGCTTCTGTAACTCTGACTTCCACTGGGCATCGATCTCTGGACAACCTATCTGACAAGACGCAGCGCTCGTGAAAACAGGTGTTTAATATTGATAGGCCTACTGCAGTAAAGATAAGAAAATTGATTTACTGGGTTTAAATGTTTTGCCTCTGTCATTGTTACAATATCGAAGACATCTACTGCAATGGGGTCTAGAACATTCCCCCGGACTTTTCTCCCAGGACATTTTCCCCATAGAACAATTCCCCCCCTGGACATTTCCCCATGATCACTTATCCCACTAAAATATTGATGAGAATATGTTATAGTAGAACTAGAAGTTGGATGAGCGATGAAACCATGGTATTAATACTAACTAAATTATTGCATTTTGGATGAGCGATAAAAATATTTACTGTAGAAGTAGAAGTTGGATGAGCGATGAAACAATGGTATTGATGCTAAATTGCTGCAGTAAAACTGGAAGTTGGATGAGCGATGAAAACATGTTATAGTAGAACTAGAAGTTGGATGAGCGATGAAAACGTGGCTCAATATGCATAAAATAATTTACGATTCTATTTGTTTCATTCAAAGTAAGAAAATAATTTACGACTCTAAGATACACGTTTACCAAATTCTTCGCTTAAATAGAAGTTGGATTGATGAAAGATATTCTTTGTGAAAAATAGAAGTTGGATGGTTGACAGTCATAGACAATAGACTGCCTACATACTGCGTAAATGAGCAGAGAGGGGGAAATGTCCGGGGAGTTGTCCTAGGGGGAAATGTCCGGATTCCATTGCAATGAAACTTTTTTAGGCACGAGTAATTTATTTTGTATGACAGCCTTTTGGGGTGCTATTTTGGCAAAGATAAAATACTGCAGTGAAGCTTACAAAGCTTCATTTAGCCTAATCCATCTTTAAAGATGTCACTATTAAATTAGAAGCAAATTGGAAGGCAAAACCTGCCTAACCGTCAGTATTTTTTCCAATGTCTCTTGCTCTATACTACTCTACGTGATCTAGGGTGACCCTGCACCAGGGCCTGACCTTCTCGGAGCAATTGAGGAATGTAGATATGTCGAATGTGCTTTTACCACCTGCGCCAGATTCACGCAATATCCAGTTCGTTTACAACTCAAGCCGCCACAACCCTAATGCAAGCATTCATATGCACCAGGGTTGCCTATGGCAATGCCATTTATGCAGGCCTAATTCTTTCTTGCATAAATCGGCTACGATCAGCTATAAAGGGTGCGGTTCTGCATACCTAAATATGGCAATAATTATATCCAGTTGTATATGCAATTACGATAACAAGTATAAGACAATCAGAACATTCGTCGCTACGGTTTTTATGGAGCAATTAACAGTTACTGCAAGTCCGGCCGTTACCTCCAACTTTGGGCGACTGAATTAGAAAAGTATCCAGATAAATTAATAATAATAATAATAATAATAATAATAATAATAATAATAATAATAATAATAATAATAATGATGAATGATGATGATGATGAACATTTGTATTATTGTACAAATACATTGCTATACATACAAGTGTGTTCTGAGACATTGCTACACATAGGGCCTGCATAGGTGTGCTCTGGTACGTTGCATTATGTATACAAGAGTGTGTTCTGAGACATTGCTGTGGATACATCATACAGGTGTATTTTGAGACATAGACATTGCTATACATACACAGGTGTATTCAGAGACATTGTTACTGCAGCAGGTGTCTATGGCATAGATTGGTGAATGAGTCTCTACCTCGTAGATGCGTTCGTTGACTACGATTGACGTGAAGTATGTCTGCGTTGGTTTATTCTTTTCGTGATCCTCTCGGAATTCACACCGAACGAACTGTCGTACGAGCGCCGTCTTACCGACACCCCTCGCTCCCAAGATGGCGACCGTTACACGCTGTACTTCCGGTTGCAGCCGCAAGCTGCTCTGGGGGTGACCGGAAGAAGAGGAGGACGACGACGAAGAGGACGAAGAGGGGACGGTTCCAGGAAGGGAGGATGAGCCGCAGGGCAGCTTTAGGCAGGAGGACATTGTTCTGCGAGGGATGAACGGCACCAGATGAATACTCAGGTGAATCAGTAACTCACCTGTCCATACAACACACATAATTATACATGTACATAGTTTAGTTACTAGATGGACGTTAATTACTGTATCAGAACGACCTGCCATTATGACTGTTCGCAGTGGATGCAGTCAGTCGCTGGCTGGAACTAACTAACGAGCAACCAACAACAATTGCATAACTCCTCATCGACGACCTACAGTGTGTAACAACAGGCAATGACCATCTCAGGATCCATCACGTTATGTCATTTGCCATTAAACTAAAAATTGATCTGTTTGAGTCTGCCTACCCTTCGTATATCTTGACTTCTGGTTTTTCTGACTTACCGTGTTTCGACCTGGCTGTCCCTTTGTTCGCACTGCGACTGTGCAGCGCCGGGAATATATTCCGTGATCGGCCCACCGACATGGAACGGGCTTCCCCTGGAGATGTGTTTCCTCCCAAGGGTCCCATTCTCTCCGTTCTAGCAGTTGTTCAAGACTGTTCTCTTATGCCTAGCCTGGGCCGGGAGCGCCACTGAGGAGAGATCTCGAAGGGGTGCTATATAAATTCCAATTGATTGATTGATTGATTTAATGTATTTTGGCTTTGGCTACATCGTCTGAAGCAATCATCGATTGATGTTTTTTTCAAAGCCAACCACTGACAGTCGTAGGATGAAGAATTGAAGATCCGTCACTGACCTACCTGTGGTAATGCCAGCCACAAGCCCGAAGAGAGTAGGAGGGCAACGCTAATCATCTTTGTAATGACACAGTATCGTTAAACAGCAACTAGCCAACGGTATTTAAGACTTGATAAGGACCATAATTATCTACTTGTTCAATCAGCCAATTATGGCCTCACCTGCAAATATATGACATCTATTTACACACAGCCGGCCAGATGTTCTACTTGTCTTCAATAACTCAACTGTCAAAAACCAACAAATATATGTAGACTCTACTCGTTTAAACCAGGAAATGAAACGCCACATATAAACTCAGAAAATGATTCAGCTAATTGTTGACTAACCAGAAATTTGACTCGTATAAATCCGCCAACCGTGGTCCCATCAACTATTTAAATCCAGCCAATGATTCAACGAATAAAAGGTCAGCAAACGCATCAACATACCCTTGACCAGTCAACACCTAGACTCTAATTAAGCCAGACAAATGCTACCTTCGTCAACTATTTAAAATCAGCCAATGATTCAACTAATTATACGTCACCAAATGCATCAACTTACCCTAGACCAGTCAACAAATAGACTCATCTAAAGGCAGCCAACTGCTATCCACACCGAGTTGTTAAAACTAGCCAATGATTTAACCATCAAATGGTCTGCAAACGCATCAACTTACCCTTGACCAACCAACAACTAGACTCACCTCACGCCAGTCAACTGCTCTCTTCATCAACTACTTAAAGCCAGCCAGCGATGCTCCTCAAACAAGATCAGCAAACGCGTCAACACATCCGTGACCAGCCAACAACTAGACTCATCTAAAGCCAGCCAATTGCAGACATCGATGGTCATCAACGACTTGCCTCATCTATCCGTCCCTCCGTCTGTTGGCTGATGTCTGCTGTGATGTGTGTTTTCCTATTCTCTCCCTCATTGCTCCAATCATCGCCCAAACGTCAACGGCGGCTGTTGGCTCTCTTCTTTGATGATTTGTTGTTCCACTTCAAACGACAATGTACCGCGGTGGCAGCAGCCAATGCTACAGAGAAACAAACGACCTGCCGCCTCAGCACCAACAGCACCAGCACCACCAACCCATGGATGCAATGGGTCCAACAGCACGGCCCTAGACAAACACACAAAACGCACATAAACACATAAACGTCTTTCTATATGTAATCTGGCTGCTATACAGCCCAGACTTTACTACATATATATGCATATGAGCATATAAAATTATACAGATATAAATACATGTATATGCATATATATATATATATATTATACATATATGTATATATATAGACATATATATATATAGACATATATATATGTAGTGTGTCTAATAATATCGATCGATTTCAACGGTATCATTTTATCACAATTATATGGTAGGGGAGACCGGGGCAGGAGTGGCATGGTGGGTAAGAGTGGCACCCCATACTAGCCAGAAAACGGCCACCATTGTAGAATCTTTACCTTGCGTTTTAGTTAGCCGGTTTGATGCGATACACAATGGAAAACTATATTTTGCAGAAGAGCTGTCACAATTATTTTTGTTTCAATTTTTAAGATTTTCGTCTAATTTGAGTTTTTTAAAGGCAATCTTTGATCAGCCCCTACCTTTTTAATAGAAGGTAAGGCACTGTTTGTATTGTGTTATTTATAAGATCTAATATGCTTCTTTTAAATTGAACATTATCGTACGTCACATCTTAATCCTTTCATGACGAAAAGAATCGCTAAGGCGAGGCATAGCTATGGGGCAAAAGAGGCACACCATCTGCCGTTTTTGCCCCACGACATGTCACTTTTGCCCCTGAACATGGGGCAAGAGTGGCACTTTGACATTTGCCATTATATTTTTCCTACATTATTTAGTTGCTCCTTAAATTAACTTTAACAATTAAGAATATCTGAAACTTTATTCAGTCCATGAAAGCAGTAACAGTATAGACGGAAGCTTACGTGCAGAAGCCTCCGCATCACGAGATACCACAATGCCACATCCAGAAGCTCTAACAAGCTACATACATTTGTCAACCACATTCACTACCACAAATAAAACTTGTCTAAACAAGCTAAGTACATCAAAGGCTATATACTCTTCAAGCCAGAACTTCAAATGTGACCGCAACAACATTGGACCTACGCCATAAACGCAGAATTCAACCTGAGGTTTGCAAATGCTGAAATACTGATGGGATATCATAGCCGAAAGCAAAGGCTAATACCAACTCGCGTCGCAGCAAGAAGTATCCAGGCTATCAACCGCCAACCTCCGTGCATCTTAGACCAGCATTACCACGTGTTCCATCATGGCATAACCGAAATCTGCGAAAATCACCAACAGACTTTCTGTTGGACATCCAGTCACAACAGGCCGATACACGTTAGCTAAACCAGCCCGCAATCGATATGGAACTTGCCTGCTCATCCGAGCCTGTCAGTATTCCAGAACTCCGCTAATCGACGTAGAACTCACCTGCTCATCTGAAAATTCCAACAAACTTGAAGATGAGCCAAATCAGCCAACGTATGGTTGCAGAAGTCGCACATTTAGCTGGACTTCCCTGCAGGCCTATCTATAAGTAATTCCCTGATCTCTGAGATACCTAAATAATTAATTAATTAATATTTATTATACAATGAAGTTGAATGAACTAATGTAACTTAATTATACTTTGCCACATTGCCTCCAATTTTTCTGCTATTTTAACAATGCTAATTACTAGATACACCTATATTTAAACTAAAAATAAATAATTGTATAGCTTCATTGCAGAGCCTATCGATGATGATGAAACGAACCAGCTGTACTTCGATACAAGTCCGGTAACGATGCTGAGCTGCACAAATACGACAAAAGCACCATGCCCAATAGCCAATGTGTGTCAGTGCTGGACATCAGTACTTATCCGCACATCCGCACACAGAACGCGAAGCAGGGCGCAAACGCAAAGGGGAAAGCTTGTGCGTGCTAACGAGTACGCCTTACAAAATAATGCTAAGGATAAGAAGCAATATGTTAAGAGGACGCTCATGAAGAAACTTAATCTGCAAGAGAATGATAAGAACCAGAAGCAGAGGAGCCAGAAGCAGAAGAAACAGAACCAGCAGCAGCAGCAGCAGCAAAAACAGATCGAAGCAGAAACAGGTGCAGCAGAAACAGAAGCAGAACCAGCAGCAAAAGAAACAGAAGCAGAATCAGCAACAGAAGAGTAGCCTACTATTAAGAAATACAGAGCGGAGAGTGTCACCAATTTCTACTGTATTTTATTGCAGAGAGTTTTACAGCGACCCACCCGAAGAAACTTAGATTCAATGCTTAGCATGCAAGTACTGGTGCCATGAAAGCTGCCCCACCCCTATTGAGCCCGGCGACAAGCAATTTAAATGCGATAACTGTCGTTATTTTTTCTTACTTAAGATTTTAAATACGACTGACAGTTTTAATTCAGTTTTCGTTACTGTTGTTAACTGTCAAATAAATAGTTCAGATAGCCTAGCTACCATTGGGCATGCCTCCATGTCAAACTTGCCCCAGTATATGCCACTCTTGCCCTAAGTCTTGGGGCAAGAGTGTCAAATATATCTGTTTGTGTTTTGCACGTTCTGCAAAATATTTTACCATATATAGTCAATTTTCTACGTTTTTCTGTTAGCCTTATGAATTGCCAACATGCCTGTGAAAAATGGGGGCATTATGTTAGATATTTTCGGAAATATAACATGTTTTCTAAAAAGGTGCCTCACTTGCCCCAGTCTCCCCTACAACTGTTTATTTGTACTCGTATGTGAATGTGCATGTGCAATTGTGCATATATACATAGTCATATGTATCTATATATATGTACATATATGCGTGTGTAGGTGTGTGTGAGTGTGTGTATGTGTGTAGGTGTGTGTGTGTTTGTGTCTAGATGTATGTTGACTGCCAATTGACTGCTTTAAAAATATTTAAGAACAAATTACGCCACTATCTGATACATCAAGGCAATTGAATGAATGTTATTTTCTGTTACGGGTGTTTAGTTAAGTTCTATTAGTTAAGTCATTCTAATTTTTGTTTAATTCCTGTCTCCGAAAGCAAGCTTGCTGTCATGTGTTATCGAGACTTTTTATTTCATTACCTGGGTGGCCCTATTTAGCGGGATAATCCATCCCTTCAGGGTCCTCCACTTGGTAACCGGAACGTCGTTGAATTATCACTGCCATAATTATTGTAAATATGCTGTCGGTTACAGGAAAAATAAATTGAATTGAAATTGAATTGATGTATGTGTGGGTGGGTCTATGTGCATTGTGCATGTACCCGTGTGTATGTAGCCTATAGTAATAATATTGTAATTAGATATTCATATGGCGTCACGTCAGACTAGTCAGAGACGCTGTGTACGCCAGTTTTAAGATGTCGAATGACATCAGCGCATAACGTGCACAAGTACACATGTATATATATATATATATATATATATATATATATATATATATATATATATATATATATATATATATGCATACATGTATATATGCATTTGTATAACGATTTCAACAGTATCTTTTTATCAATGGCAACTTCCTTCTTCCTTCCGTCAATCCGCCAATAATTTATGCCATTGCACAGAATCTACCACACTTCGTGTACTGACCGACCTATTGGCATCTGATGATATCAGCCACTGAACTCTTGCTAGCATTCTTCGCATAATTATACATGTAGGTTCTGCATTAATTTTTGACTCGATCGATCATAGAATTCTTCTGGAAAGATTGGCCACTAGCTATGCGACACGGTCGTCTATTGGCTAAACGTTTGGCCGATGATCCCCCTGCGGTTGTGGGTTCGAATCCATGTAACAACCTTGGACAAGTTGTTTCGCACGCGTGCCTCTGTGGCCAAGCTGTATAAGTTGGTAATAGCGTAAGCTGGGGAATATACGAGTGAGTCTTGCGATGCACTGTCCCATTGTGTCCAGGTCCTTGGAATTCGTAGATTGCTGGGCCAAGGGCCTTCGAAAAGGAAAATGGGTCCTCATCAAAGTCCAACTCCAGAGACATAGGACATTTGCTTACCTATAGGCTAGTGTGGGCTAACTAGCCACGTTTATGCCATGTACCTCAGATTGATCATTCAACGTGAATTATCGTGGCTTATACCTTCGTATGTATTGTAAAGCGCCTATCACCGTACTACCTAATCAGAAGCGCTCCCAGTACGAGGAGCCTTGTGAAAAAGAAAAGTCTTCAGACAACGAGAAGAGATAGAGAAGAGACGTTAATATATATATACACTGTGCCCCATAAAAAAAACACACCAAAAAACTTTGTCATGAAACGCATGTAAGTCTAATGTTAAATAAGAAAAAGCAATGTTTCATTTAAGAAGATGTTCGAAGTGATGTCCCTTCGCTTGAACGCAGGCTCTCAGCCTTGGCCGCCACTGTTCAATAGCTTTGTCAATGACACTCTGCTTCAACTGCATGTGCCCACACAACGATGAGGCGCTCCTTCAACTCGTCGATGTCCCGTATTGCTGTCTGGTAGACGCGTTCCTGTATTAGACCCCAAATTCTGTAGTCAACGGGATTGAGGTCTGGTGAGTTTGCTGGCCAGAGTTCCGGTCCAATGAAGCTTGGTGTTTCACGTCGCAGCAACGCAATGGCTGACGATCCACGCTGGCCGTTTTTCGAATCTTTCGCAGCAGTAGGCCTACATCGAGGCCATTTTTATTCCAACCCTTCTGCGGGAACTCTTTTATCAACCGACGACTACTGTAACCCTTCAACAATACTAAATTCTTAATAAAAATTTTATCTTCGCTGCTGAAAACCATTTTAACTTGAAGTTACTACTCTCTGTTTATATGTTTCCAAACACGCCTAGTCGCCTAGTCTGCGTCACTGCCTCTAACAGCAACCACTTCTGTGAGTAAGTAAAATGTGAAATATTTTGTGGCAAAATTATTTAAGAAACAACGTACAAACTTTTATTACAATTGGCTTAGTTTTATGGAAGATTTTTGAAAAGTTTTTTGGTGTGTTTTTTTATGGGGCACAGTGTATATATTCGTTTATTTGAAAAAAGAGACAAATCTGGGTGGCACACCGCACCCAGTTACATGTCGAAGCAAAAACCAGACAAATAAAATAATAAATGAAAAGAGTTAACAGAACTCTGTCAATGATCACGGGCCCTTTACGACTCGCAAAGGGTAGGTCATTCAATAGCATAGGACCGGCAACAGCATAGGCTTTTGCTGGCGCAACAGCAGGGCAGTAACAGTCCAAGAACGAGGAGCAAGAAGATCAGTGTATGGAGCGCATGGAGAGACCAGAGGCAGACTAGAGAGGTCGGAGAACTGAATCAAAGAACTAGACCCAAAAGCGCTTTGGCGGTAAGAAGGAGAATTTTAGACCGAATTCTGGCAGTAAGTGGAAGAAAATCTAACTGCTCAGTCATGAAGGTCGAAATACGCGAGCAGCGGGGGGAAGGGGGAGGCGAGCTATCAAACAGGCAGCTGCATTTAGCACCGATTGAAGTGAAGATAAACGTCTTTTCGGAAGACCAACAAATTTGACAATTCTTGGTCCCTTTTTCTTCTCTATTCGGCTTCTTTCATATCATCATTTAATCGCAATAGTCGTGGATGTGCTAACGGCCTTCAAAATATATTCAGTTTGTCTTTTTCACAAAGCTACCGAATGGTCATTACATAAGTATTGTATAAGTGTATTGCTGCAGTTCGTCGATGTCTTTACCCAACTATGTCTCGTTATGAACAGAAATTTCCTGGTGAAGTCTTCCCATATCCCTTCTGCATAGAAAATTCCTAATTTCATGCATAAGCTAATATTAGGCCCTATATCAAGATTCTATCAGTATTTGAAGTGCGTGGCTAGATGTAGTCCGGTCCACTTTGAGGTTGACATTGGACTTCATGCTACCAACATATGTGATCCTGTTACTTTTATACGAGATACCTTCAACTATTCATTGGTCTATGACTCAAATTGCTGCCCACACTGTTGTCCGATTAATTTTCTTATCACGCTTTGCAACTCAATAGTCAGTACACGTTGCCTTTATGGCTCCTTACAATCTACTCAGCGTGCAGCTGTTCGCCTTGATCTTCGGCTTCCTCCAAAATCTCCAGTTATATTGAATATATTTGTATCAAAGCATTTGTATAGCTCCATTTAAGTAACTCCCAACGGTGCTCCGGCACGGTTACCTAGGAATCACCGAACAAGTGTGTCATTAAGCTTCAGGATGCTGATCACACAAATAATAGGCCTATCAGTTTGCTAACTTGGGTGAATTTTCGCCACCCAGATTGTCAGAGCTGTTGACACAAAAATGAACAACCTACGCATATCACTTCTACTTCCAGGATGTCTTGTAATTGACAAATTTAAACGGACAACACAGAACAACAATTTTCAACCTATACATGTAAGCCATTTATTCAAAATAGGAAATGTCTTGGATCAGCTCAGTCATACTAAGCACAGTCATCTCGACAAAACGTAAATCTCTGTCGCATGCTGTCCGCAAAACAAATTTGCTACATAAACAGACTGTTTGTTTTGATGTCTTTTTTCCCGTTCGCGTCTGCAGCAACGACCTTTAGAACTATTTGCTCGATGTGTCTCGTCGTCTCTTGACTTCTCTTGCTCTCTGCTCTGATAACATACTCTGTCGCTCTCGTCGCTGAAGATTGATGACCGACTGACGGTGTTTCGGCACGTCGTTGAATCAACGACCTATACAGAGCGACTTTCCCAACGCCAAAATGAACAATCTACGCACGTCACTCCTACTTCCAGGATATGCACTCCAGCGAGGATGCTGTTTGTCAAGCCATAAACTCAACTACTGTGCAGTGTAATGCAAAGCAACCGGAAAATAACGAAAAATGGCCAATGACGACTGATTTCTCAGTATAATACTGGCAGCAACTTCTGGCTAATATCGTCATCGCAATCGTAAACATCATATTTCTAAAGCGCCACTTGAGAGCTAAGCGCAGGGCACCAGCTTATTCACGAGCGCTGATAATAATTTATGTCCACAACCCCTATTTCGTCTTGTCGTGGTCTAAAATAAATTCTGGTGTTCGAATCAGTGTTCGTGTCATGACACAGGGTGGATAGAATAATCACACATCTCTTTTTGGTTGGAACAGAGAAAGCAATGGTAGTCTGCCAACTGAAGCCAAATGTAGTTGAATATGCTTCACGTTCACGATTAGTAGCCAGCTCTATGGAAGGTTCTTCTCAAGGAAATCCAGAGCGAGTATATAGTACTGTGCAAAACAATTGTTCATGGTAATGTTTGATTATGTTTCGTTCTTTGCCGTAAACGTGCTGAAGAGAGAGATCCTTTACCCATAGGCGTATTTAGGGGTGGTTTTACGGGTTCAAACCCCTCCCCAAATAAATGCATTACTGTTTAAAAAAAGTAAACATGCAGAAAAATACGACCAAGTCTAATGGAGTCCTCCGAATACTAGAACCCCACGAAATTGTTTCCTTGCTACATCCCTGCCCTCGCCACATCAGTTTCCTGTTCCGTCTCAATCATTTATTTATTTCTTGGTAACTTCTATCGCGCCTGTGTCTAATTAACAAGGCTGTACCGATGACTCATCAAAATTATGCCCTAATCATGTCAAATATCCGTAAATCATTCCGCTTAGACAGAGAGCAGACTATCATGGTGGATAAAGAATTTTAAAAAGGCAATTCTTAAGAAAGAAATGAGTAGAATGAACTGATTCAGGGAGAGAGTTTCAATTTTCAACAACAGTAGAACCTCTATCACGTAGAACAGTTCTAGTTTTATGTATGATCAGAGGAAGATATAATCAGCTGTGTCATCAACCATGTCAAGCTAATCCTGCATATAAGCCCAGTATTATGCAGTAATGCAGTTGGCAACGACGCCTATTTTCACACCATATTATTTGACAGGTGTTGGTGGCATTATATACGCTGCCACAGCAATCCCATTTTTCTTCTTTTCTAGTTTTTCCCGATGATTATTCACTGAACTCCATACATGTAAAATACATCAGAGCCCTCTGCCTATCCACTTGACTGTCTGTCTACTTATCTGCCTGTCTACCTGTTTGTCTGTCTACCTGTCTGTCTATCTGCCTGCCTGTTTACCTGTCTGTCTTTCTGTCTGTCTACCTGTCTGCCTGTCTACCTGTCTGCCTGTCTGCCTGGCTGCCTGTCTGCCTGACCTTTGGAGCTGGTCTGGGAACTGAATACGGCCATACGCATTGCTTGCTCATCGATTTCTTAAGACAAAGTGCAGGTGAACAGGATGATGCCAATAAATTGGCTTTGCGGCCGCTTAATTATCTCGGAGATTAAGATTATAATTGTCAATGAATATTCATGAAGGTAATGTGAATGGCTACCATCGAGGTTTGCGGCAAATGGATTGATGGCTTGGAGACATGGCTGCTGAATTAGATATGCAATTGTCGAGAGGAATGCGGTTGTTACAATAAATATCTTTATTCCCCCCTAAAAGGCGCTATATGAAGTTTTATGATACATGTACATACGTGCATACATGCAGTGCTTTTTTCAGCCTGAGCGGTCCGGAACGGCGTTCCGGTACCTTTTTTCAGCCATTCAAAAATAATTTATTTAATTTAAATTTTTAATAAAAAATTATGTAAAATTATTTAGATACTTTAATTTAATGTAAGTGCTCTCAGTGTTTATTGATACTGATATAATTATATGAAACAGAAATATTAGCATAAAATATGCCCCTATGATAGTTCTGAATTTGTTGAGTTCCGGAACCTTTTTTTCTAGAAAAAAAGCACTGCATACATGCATATATATGCATAAATATGCATATACACAGACATAAATCCAAACATACATACAAGGATGAATACATACATACAGATATACATGTACATAGACATAGTCTACATACTGTGATGAGTCTCACTTGAAGTGACGCTATAATATTATAAACAATTAAAATTTATTATTATTATTAAGAATTCGTTTATTAAATCCGAAAAATGTCAACAAAAGAAAATACAGTTTGACATAAAATATTAACAGAGTATCGGGAAACAACGGGTGGAGACACAAAGGAAGCAGAGCCTACCTGCTATTATACCTCTGAAAACCTACCTGTACAGTTCACCGTCAATCAGTCTCCTGCAGGTATCCTCACAGATTCGCCTTTTGAAGGTCTACCGTTAAAGCAGCCAGTTCTAGAATCCTACCTGTCTGCTTTTTCCGACGTCTCACCTGTTCACAGTGCACAGTGCGACTGCCGTTCGGACCTCGTAAGCATATCTGCACGCAAGCAGCAAGTCGACCGACTGCCAGTTCATCCAACACAGGCGTTCACTTGCTGCTGTATTGTATTACTCGAATACGTCGCGTCCAAATAAAAGAGCACGCTTTTTTACTGGCGAAACAGAAAATATCGATGTTTTTGTTTCACGAATCACCTGGGACAATATAATCTCAGCTCAGCAGGGAATTTCTGGCACAGTGTGTCAATGCTTTGACTTGCTTTGGTTAACAATGAACGACTCTGATTTACAGTGAATATGCTCAACTATGGCCGATGTTATTGACTTCAGAAATTCTACCGGTCAAGGTAGAGTCTGAGCGAGAGGAGTCTTATATAGCGGCTTTAAAAATTGTAGTGGTCACTTTATTGATAGGCTAACTAATAGCTACTAAAATATCCAGACAATACAGTTTTGCCTACATGGACAGATATCAAAGGAGAACGCAAAAGGATTATGGGTCCCGTTTTGTAGAGTTGTTAAATTACAATGCAATGTCGTACAGGTGGAGCCATCAATGGTTAGCTTCTTCATATAAAGTTATGAAGTCTGGGATGACTGATTTTTCATCCAGTTTTTGAACTCTCAAAGGCGTTCGTGGTGAAATATACGTCTCCCAAAGATTTTAAGGCATGACTTTTGAAGCTTAATTTTACATCAACAATCGGATTCATGACGAATTAAACATAAAGCTGATCGAGGCTATTCAAAATTAGGGTTTCCTATAATCGATCGGCCTTTGCTTACTTAAAAGCAAAATTTAATTACTTGCATTGGAACAAAATTACTTGAAAGTTTTACAAATACTTCGAAATTGCAACTAAACTAAATTGTCCGTTGCAAGAAAACTCGCATGCAGTTCTCTCTATAATTGCAATTACTTATTGCGTGGTCTGCAGTGCAGAGTATAAAGCACGAAACTACAGTTTTACAGAAAATAGTTATGAAAATTCTAGACGCTATTGCTAAACAAGCTCAGAGTCACACAGGAATTGAAATCCATAGCAGTTCGTGCTAAAATTGCAACAAGGTGTTAGCCACCCTCGCTCATTGTGCGAACCCTAAGAAAAAATGATATTGCTACCACCTTCGTACTCATTCGAGGTTAGCTAAAAGGATTGTTATCATGCTAAGAACATTCTCTGATTCCTGTAACCAAACATTAATGTGGCCTTTGAATCATTACTAGACACAACTGTCTGGCGACAGATGACAATGTGACGACTGTAGCTACACTAACGTGGGTTTTATTAGACATCACCATTGACAGTGCAGACTTGGAAGCTGGAGCATTCCGTGGAAGTCAAATTAAAGCGACATAAATATTGCAGCCGGTTATAGCTTTACAGTAATCCGAGAGAGAAAATGCACTGTAGAAAAGTCACGAGCCAATAAAATAAGTGGGATGTATGATAATAAATATCTTTCATTTGTCACGACGCTCACAGGGCCATATAAATATATATAATGCAAACAGTATGTGGAAGTATAAATTTTTATATAAACCTGCATTGGTGCTATGTAGACTTACCTAATATTCGCCTTAGACGTCGATGTTTTTAATCAGTTCTTTATTACGCCCGAAGGCAGAAAGAAACAAATCAAACGTCCAAACATAACATGCACAAAGCTGAACAAACATATTAAGTCAAACGCACAGACTGCGAAAATGTTCGTAAAAGTCATTTATGCAACTAGATTTACTGTTCAAGATGCCGGCGAGTTCAGAATCACAAAGAAAATGCTCACCATAAAATATCCCGGAGAAAATTAGATGTCGAACGAACTAGTCGCCTATAGAACATCATGCGACGTTTCTTAATAATGCGATGTAAGACTACATGTAGTCTACCAAGGCCACAAATGAAGCATTTAACAGATTCCCATTTATTAAAACCAAATAACTTTCTATAAACAGAGTTCCAACATGCATTCATTTCATCTTCCTGGCTCACCGTGTATTTAACTACGGCTGAGGCGTAAGTTAAGCTTGGGAAGCAGTAGCTTTCTTGTAAAGATAGATGAACCAACTCATTAAGATCTTTGGTGCGAGCGTATATACAATTACAGGCAGAGAAGAAAGATCGTCTCTCTGGCTACGTGTTAAAATTAAGCGATTTACCATGATTAATCACCACACCCAAGTATTTTATTGATTGCACCCAAGGAATCGAGAAGTCTCCCAGAGTCATGGGAGTAATTGCGTACACAAGTCTGCTTCTTCCAAAGCCGACTTTCTCGGTGTCCTATGATCATTCGTCACTTGTTGATTATCCAGAGTTACCTAGACCGGCTTCCTGAGCTCTATATCATGTTTCCCCGCGTTCAGTGTTACCATATCACTCTCGTCCGTGCATTGCATTACCATAGGACTTACTTTACAGGACTGTGGATGCTGGTCTTTCCGCGGTACAGGTTGGACGGTTGCACAGTGAATTGCACTCAGATGTTGGGGTCGTTGGAGGATTTTTCTAACCATGACCATGGCTTGATTACTCGTTGTGTCAGTGCGCTGGTCTAGGCCTAGCTCCGATGTAATCAGTTCTGAGCATTGTTCGTTTATTGATTACATTTCTGTACTTAGTCACCTGAACATTCATTAGGTTGCTATAGGCAACGCATTTGTGTGCTACTTAAAAGATGCTGTATAGTAAGTGTCCACTTGCATACAAAGGCCTACAATTCTACATGCATGCATCGATACATAATGCTATGTACACTAATAATAATAATAATAATATCTTTTCTTTAATAAGCGCCTGACAAACGCACTGCGCTGTACATTTACATGTTATGCAATCTAAATCTTAACTACTAACAGAACAGACAGCTTACAATACAACGGCGCTAATAGCAGCCTACAAAGCATATCCGCCCAACGGGGCTCGAACTCGGTACCTCTCGGTCTCTGTGCCAGATGTTATCCAATGCGCCACGGACCCCCCCACCAGCTTATTTACGAATGCTGCGTCAAGTCAGTCAGACTGTGACTCATTTGCTCAGAGATATCCCGTGAAGATCTATTTGCCAGGAGACAAGAGAGAGGAGGAGACAGAACAGCTTGTTACGAGTGGTTGTGTTTAATGTCCAGTGTTTATCCTAATCTATCTCTCCAAATGCCTCCTCCCAATTCTTATTCCCTCTGGTCTTCTTAGCTCAGAAATGGAAAGGCGTGGTTGGCATAGCTTCATGGATCCACCCCGGGAGATACCATCTCTCTGTCTATATTGAAGCATAGTCCAAATGTAGATCATTTGAGTCTCACAACATTGTTATGATCCCTTCCATGATGTAAGCATAGATAAATGAATACCACAGTCATGACAAATTGATAAAAGTTGAAAAAACATCTAACGATTCATTTTCATGAATCAAGAACAACACTGTTCTTAGCTTCCGTATCGAATAATCGAATAATAATCGAACCAGCAGATTAATTTACGCAGATGAAGTATAATTATGAATGTGGTTCCTAAGGAAAAAGCAGTATTGAAGGTTTCCAACTGGTACGTATGTACATGTATGTAATACTATGTATGTACCTTTTAATGCATATTAACTATCTTTCTGATGATATAATTAATTTCCAGCACATTCAGTTAACTCATCTAAACCTCCTTAAATATAAATATATGCAACTGTGTTATATATACATATATATATATGTAATACTATGTATGTATGTATAGAATATGTGTATATATATGTTTCATATGTACATAATAGTAGTAGTCTATAGAAAGTCTATGTGGGTGGAGTTGCTTCTACTATCCTTCAATGCATCGGTTAGTACGTGCTCCGATTTAATTAAATGACTCAAGTCCTTGCGTTATCTTCGACGGCCGCAGTTGAGATCGTCTCACTGCACTCCCGGAGTGCTTTCATTTCGCAATTGATTCTGTGATTGTATCGGGCGCTCGGCAAATAAATACGGTCCTTGAAATGCTATTTCGTTGCGCAGTCGATCGTTTTCGTCGGCACTTGATGGTCTGCCGTGCTTTCGATATGCAATCTACTGAACCGAGTAATGGCTTGCACTCAATCGCACACTTGCAGAACGACGCAAGGAAATGATAGAATGAACTCGCCGACTTGCATCGACACCAAATTACACAGACGTCTGTTTAAAAACGACGTATCAGTGGTTCTATTTACGTCTTTATTGTTGTCGCTGTTTTTATTATTATTGCTGCTGCTGCTACTACTCCTACTGCTGAGCTACTGTTACTGCTACTATTGTCATCATTATTACAAGAAGAAAGCAGAAGACGACGATAAAGAATAAGAAAACGGAAAAGAAAAGGAATAAGAGTAGGAAGAGTAAGAACACGAATAAAGAGAAGTATAAAAGGAGGAGGAGGAAAAGAAGAAGAAGAAAAGAATAAGAAGGAGGAGGAGGGGAGAGGAGAGGAGGGGTAGAAGAAGAAGAACAACAACAACAACAAAGAAGAACAAACAAGAAGAGGAAACAGATTAAGTATTGAAAAAAAAACAGGAAGACGCAAAAAGAGTCAGAAGGAGAGCAGGAGGAGGACGAAGAGGAGAAAGAATAAGAAAATGGAGAGATTTATAAAGCTAAAGTCATTGAGGACTCCATAAATTCTGGCACAATCCGTAGGGCGGACACGCTTTGTAGGCTGCTATTAGCGCCGTGTATAATAATAATCTTTTCTTTAATTTATTGCAGGCTGTCTGTTCTGTTAGTAGTTAAGATTTATGTCTTCTGCCATTTGTGTTCTTGTGAATTGTTTCAATTGCATAACTGTAGGCTACACTGTAACCGGTTGCGGTTTGTCAACCGGATTGTTTCAATAAAGAATATTATTGTAGTTATTTAGGTAGTTTAGATAGTGTGAAAAACGCGAAAACACTTCCCGGAGCGGATGCAGATACAGATCATAACTTGGTAGCAATGACCGTTCACCTGCAATTAAAGTTCATCAGGAAGAATAAGAAGAAGGTAAACAAATGGAATAAGCAGAAATTAAAGACAAAGAGTAAGGAACTGGCAGAAAACATAGAAGAGAACATCAAGGAGATGGAAACGGCCACAACTGAGGAAAGGTGGAGAGGACTAAAGGAGACTATCACACGGGAAGCGATGAGGACGGTGGGACAACAGCAAGGGCAGACGCCACGGAAACCATGGATAACGGAGGACATGATAAAAGAAATGGAAGAAAGAAGGAAGTGGAAACACCAGAATACAGAAGAAGCCAAGAAAGAATATAGACGATTAAACAACAAATTGAGAAGAACAACAAAGAAAGCAAGAGAAAAATGGTGGGAGGAGAAATGTGAAGAACTGGAAGAACTGCAGGCGAAGGGAAGATACGATCAAGTATATGAAAAAGTGAGGAAGATGACAAAGAAGCCAACAAGGGAAGGAGGAATAGCAGTGGAGGATAAGGAAGGCAAGATGCTGCAGGATCCAGAAGAGATTCGAAACCGATGGAAAGAATATGTAGAAGAACTGTATCAGAGTCAGGAAAAACCGAAGAACCTGAATGACGGACCATACATGGGGACAGGAGAAGATATAGGGCCGGAGGTGTTAAAAGATGAGGTACTGGCAGCAATCAGTGACATGAAAAACAATAAAGCAGAAGGGGCAGATAACATCCCAGCCGAAATCCTAAAAAATCTAGGCGAAAAAGCAATAGGAGAATTAATAAGATTATGCCAAGACATATATAACACTGGGAAGTGGCCCGAGGACTTTTTAAAAACCATCATGATACCCATAAAAAAGAAGAACAACGCAACAGCTTGTAAGGATTACAGAACAATTAGCTTGCTGTCACACGCAGCCAAGATTATGCTGAAAATAATAACAAACAGAATACAGGCAAAGGTAGATGCTGACAAAGGATTAGGAGAAGATCAATTTGGGTTCAGAAAGGGTCGGGGTACAAGAGACGCTATCGGATCATTGAGGGTTCTGGCAGAAAGAAGTTTAGAGTATGGACAAGAGGTTTACATCTGTTTTGTGGACTATGAAAAAGCGTTTGACAGGGTAGATTGGAGAAAACTGATGACTGCATTGAGACGAAGAGGAATCGACTGGAAAGACAGAAGGCTTATAGGAAACCTCTACATGAACCAGAAAGTAAAGATCAGAATAGACGGAGAATGTTCAGAGGAAGGAGAAATTGGAAGGGGAGTAAGACAAGGATGTCCTCTATCACCACTCCTCTTTAACATATACATAGAGGAACTAATACAGGAGGCAATGGAGGAGACAGACGAAGGAGTAAAAGTAGGAGGAAGACTTATAAAAGCCTTAAGATTTGCTGACGATCAAGCAATGTTGGCGACGACACAGGCAGGTCTACAGAAGATGATGGACAAACTAAATCTGACCTCAAAGACATACAACATGAAAATAAACACTGGAAAGACAAAGAGTATGAAGATAAGCCGAGAGGAGGGAGATGTAACAGAGAAAATAAAAATCAACGGTGAGGAGGTGGAACAGGTTAAGAGCTTTTGTTACTTGGGAAGCATGATAACAACAGATGCAAGGAGCCACAACGATGTGAAACGAAGAATAGCCCTGGGAAAAGATGCATTTATGAAAAGAGGAGAATTGTTGAGAGGAGGATTAAACAAAAGCCTAAAGAAAAGACTGGTCAAAACACTGGTATGGAGTGTGGCGCTGTATGGGTCACCATCAGGAAAGAGGATATGAAGAAATTAGAGGCTTTTGAAATGTGGATTTGGAGAAGGATGGAGAAGGTGAGCTGGACGGAGCATATATCGAATGAGGAGGTCCTACAAATGGTTGATGAAAAGCGATCGCTAATAACAACAATAAGAGAAAGACAGAAGAACTGGGTGGGGCACGTATTAAGAGGAGACTCCCTCCTGAAAGAAATCATAGAAGGGAGAATGGAAGGGAAAAGAGGGAGAGGAAGACCGAGGCAGATGATGCTGGGATGGATGACCGACGGATACAGCGAACTAAAGGAAAAAGCACAGCACAGAGAAGAGTGGCGTCATTGGAAGTTGGAACCTGCCGAAGGGCAGAGAACTTAAAGAAGAAGAGGTAGTTTATCATCGAATCGCGATAATAACGCTAACGATACTGTGACGTCATAGAACTAATGACGTAAAATCAAGAAGGAAATCATAATTAAACTCGTCACCATGGTAACGCTGCAGAGTTAATGTCCCGTTTCGACGAAAGAAGGAACGAAACGAATATTTCTGTCGAAAATCCGATTTTTCGGAAGATATGACAAGAGAGAGAAGCTGATGGAAAATCACTTTATGCTCTCGAAGGATCGTTGTTTATGACAGGTTCTGAGCTATAAAAGCATCATAGCGATCGAATACAAGGCAAAACTAATTCATCAACGGACGTTCTCGACGCTCGTAAACATGTCTGATTGATTTGGATGATCGAAAACAAGAAGATTTCGGATGTTCGGGCATTCGAAAATTTGGCGATGGCAGGAAAATTCCGGCCAGCATTTCCCACTGGTATCATGCGACACCCACATGGGCTATACATGGGTCCAATATGAGAATCCTATTATGAGCTCCATGTGGGATGCCGGCCAGGATCTACGCTACAGAGTTCCGAGTCTTGATTTTCGGCCGCAGAATACATAGAAGAGGTCAGTCAAAACACTCAAAAACACTGCGATCATCAAAGTCCGCTGATGTTTTGTGCCAGCCACTAAAACCAAAGCGGGTGATCGAGCCTTTCGGGTCGCTGGTCCACGTGCCTGGAACAGTCTTCCTGCACCCATTCAGGAGACCAAAAGTTTAACGATTTTCAAAAAACTGTTAGAAATGCACTTATTACTTAATCACGAGCACTAACATCTGCGCTGACAGTAGACAGTTTGGTACTTGTCAGTTTCACGACCCCCAAAAATCTTTTAATTATAACTAGACGAGACCCCTGTAGGCCTACAGGATTGTGTTCGCGACAGTTAATATCTGTCTTCTAATGACGACACTAACCCTAACCCTGACCCTAACCGACCCTCACGACTTCAATTTTTATAGTCCATATCGGTTACGTTGAGGTTATGCCTCGTTGTGACGCGCCGTGAGGGTCGGTTAGGGTCAGGGTTAGGGTTAGTGTCGATATTTACACTTCCGTTTCGTAGTGTTCGTTCAGGTTCATGACGTAATAGATAAGTTCTGACGTAATATAGAATTAAAATAACGTAGAATATGAAGAATTTTAAATGAGGTAATACATGAAGAATTTTGGGGGTCGTGAAACCGACAAGTACCGACAGTTTTGTTAAGCGTTCTAGAAGTAGCTTGCTACCAACATTATAAATCGTCGTAATTATAAATTACAAAAATTACAAATTACAAATTACAAATTGCTCAAGGCGGGGAATATGGGTGGAATCGTGGACACGGAAATACTCTAGCGAGTGACACTTCGTAACTGATTATGTCCACGATGATGCAGATTTGGAGGAAACACATGAAAACATATAAACCTAGTCGGATATACAGGCTCCGTGGCAGTCCTGCATAGAAACGCAACTTTAACTCAGGGATATACAGGCTCCGTGGCAGTCCGCATAGAACACCATTTAACTACAGGATATAGAGTCTCTGTGAGATTCTAGAGCAGAAGCACATAGTTATGCACATCATCGACCAGAGGAGTGTTGGCTACGAATGATACGTGCAGATTCGATGATCCTAAGGATTATCGTTGCCACCGACGTTTTCGATGGTTGACGCAAACTCAGGCACGGACTCATCGAAAGCAAGGGAAATATATGAATATATCGCAGCAATAGATAGCCTGATGGTCTTCTAATATTACATCGAAATCATACATAAAAGAAATTGGCTACCAGGTGTTAGCTGCTATCCTCATATACTTGTGAACAGTGACTTTATCTTTCTTGAGTGATACCAGTTTATTATTATTTACATGACAGATATAGAATTATATTAAATCGTTCTGCCATCTCTTGTATACGTGCATTATTTCCAATTGTTGTTTATTAGCATAGAAATTTTGCAGCATTAATTCAGCGCAATGTATTTAACATGATTCCCCGAGGTTCTGGTCAGTCTCATCCTACTGATTAACTGTCAAAGGTGTTCTAGCCTGCATGTCTAAATGATGTTTGTTCGTACAGAAAAGTTTTTCCGCAGGCGCAGGAACAGCCGTTAAAATCAACATTGACTCGCTCACAAACGTAGATCAGAACCGACAAACTATAATGCTCCTGCTTTGCTGCTAGCAACACATTCGTGGATTCTGGTTTGCATTGCATCGAAGATTAGGAATTACTTATTTTGGCAATGTAACGTCGGTGGTTGTGCCATCTACCTGGTGTAACCTCCCTCTGGATACGCGTCTCCATCTTGCCAGTGACGCCACACCAATACCTAAAACATGCTCCCACCGGAATTTCTGTAACTACCTTTGAGTTGTTAGAAACTAACAAACTCTACATCCTTGGAATCTCTACGCAGGTCATTATTTAAAAAGTGAAATAATCCTGCTCCACTTATCACTCTCACCGCTGTAGCCGTGACGCCAATCACCGTAACCATCTGCTTGTCAACCTGGCCGACACAAGGACATCAATCGGGAAACAAAAGTGACCTCAATGTTCTGGTAGCCACGACTTTTGTTTCAGTGATTAACTATCACGACTAACACACGAACATGCTCTGCTCCGGGCTTTGAGGCTAAGATCACATTAATGAGTGGACTCCCCATTGGTCCCAAAGACGTGTCATATAAGCGTTTTAAATGAATGGCAATAAATAAATGAAGCGCTTGTACAACACGGTAAGACTCACCGTCTGACACTCTTGCGTTGATGGTGGATTGCGCCGCCTCCGAAATATCCTTAACGCCACGAAATCTGTACAGAGCGGGTGATCGTAAGCGGCCAGAGCGATCGATATTAAATTAAATAATATATCAGATGTTGTTTTTTTGGAGACCGTGGCTGTTACAACGTGACTGGTCGTGTTTTATTGGATCGCAGTGTTGGGATCATTAACTGCACTGCAAGGGATATGCAATGCATGCCGTCTTGCGTCGGACTGCGTGCGGCTGGACTGCGCCGGCGGAGACGGCTGCTGCTGCGGCGGAGAGCAATTTGCATCTTCCAAAGACTTCCAATAGTCCTATATCATGAGTGTCTATTGTGTTTATATATATATATATATATATATATATATATATATGTGTGTGTGTGTGTGTGTATGTGTGTGTGAGTTTGTGTGCATTTTGTGTTGTGTGTGTGTGTGGGTGTGTGTGTGTGTGTGTGTGTGAGAGAGAGTGTGACAGACAGTGTGTGTGTGTGTTTGTGTGTGTGTGTGTGTGTGTGTGTGTGTGGTGTGTGAGAGAGACAGAGAGAGAGACAGAGAGACAGAGAGACAGAGACAGAGAGAGAGAGAGACAGAGAGAGACACAGAGAGACACAGAGACACAGAGACACAGAAACACAGAGAGACAGACAGACAGAGACAGACAGAGACAGAGACAGAGACAGACAGAGAGAGAGACAGAGACAGACAGACAGAGACAGAAACAGAAACAGAGACAGACAGACAGATTTCCGCTTCGCCCGCAGAACGATGTCTGGAGAATGGCAATTTTCTGTGAACCGCGAACAGACTGCATTTCCTGGCGCAACAACAATCTATTGTCGATGATTCCGTTGTTGATGATAATAACGATGATATGTTGATGATGACGACGACGACGATGATGATGATGACATCTGCAGTGACACAGTTAGCCTATGTGTAACGTAGTGTAATACTACTGGACAACTATTCTTCATAGCGCAGCTCGCTGGTCTGTATGCGTGTAAGGTTATGTTTGTATGTGTATTCTTGTATGTGTGTATCTATACATAGGGCGCTTGACATACTAGGAATCTAACCAATCTAAACAAGTGCTTCTTGACTCTTGAGGACATTTAATGGCATCATAATTTTATGCCGATGACGACGATAGCAAAATATTTTGGCACAGTTCTCATCGACTAACCTATTTAGAGACAAGCTAGATACTATTTTACGCTCTTGATTATAGATATACCAATATCTAGAAGCGTTCTAAATAATAATAATAATAATATCTTTTCTTTAATAAGCGCCTGACAAACGCACTGCGCTGTACATTTACATGTTATGCAATTTAAATTTTAACTACTAACAGAACAGACAGCCTGCAATACAACGGCGCTAATAGCAGCCTACAAAGCATATCCGCCCAACGGGGGCTCGAACTCGGTACCTCTCGGTCTCTGTGCCAGATGTTATCCAATGCGCCACGGGCCTCCCGCTAAAGGTGTCTAAATTTAACGTAGCATTTCCAGCGTTCTGCATCTTGCGGCTGTGAGGGTCGTAGAAGTCGATCTGACCTTCAATTACAGAATATAGGCCTAATGTGTATTTTAGTATGAGACTAGAGTTTGAAGAAGAAGGATTCCAATAGTGTAATTATTTATACTGTGGTTTAACGACAATTCTTTTGGCATCAAACGCCGTTGACATCAATGAAAAAATCATTTGCACGCTTTAGCCGTACGTATGTTTGTGCATAATATTATATTCATAGGCTTTATTGATCACCAAATACAAGTAGCCTACATGTAGGCTACATGTTAGGGTATAAACCGAAAATTGTATTGTATTCAAACATTTATAAAGCACCTCTCATAGGGTGAACCATTCAGAGGCGCTCCCAGTGCGCAAGGCCAAAGAGAAGAAAACAGTTTTGAGAAAAGCAAAGGTGGAAGAGAGGTTACTAGCTAGAATTCGAGAGCGAGTAGATGGAGACAGCGTAAAGGAACGATTTTGTGAATAATGCATTTAATTTTATTTACCATTCTTCGTAATACTGTTACACACGCAGTGATTAGACAGGTTAAAGCTACACTGCAAGCTAGCTCAAGTTTAAACGATCTCACAAATATACCAAGATCTGTGTCCGTTTTAAAGGTGTCTAACTTGAACAGAGCATCGTCATGTTTTTAACGATTTCTCTTGGCATCAAAAGCCGTTAGCCACTGACGTTGATAGGAAGATGACTTTGTTCAACTGGTTCCGAGACAACTCGTCTACAGAATTTTCGTCTACCGACATTTCGTCTACAGACACTTCGTCTACCGACATTTCGTCTACAAGTAGGCCTATATCTGTAGGCCTATCCATTACGGCTAATCAACAGAGGCCGCTTTCTTATAGTTTCGCTAAAAAATGCTATATATTCTCAGGAATCCAGCTTCTAATTAGCCTACTGAAAAGATTATTTTCATCAATCCAGCTTCTATTGAATGGAAACTTAGTTTCATCCATGCATCCAGCTAATTTTTCAGCTTCTATTTACGGGAAAAATTATTTCGATCAATCCAGCTTCTATTTCAACACAGGAATGGTTTCATCAATCCCACTTCCATTTAGATAAATTGTTTTTCATCAATCCAGCTTCCATTATAAAGTGACAATATCAAATAACTTTGTAGACGAAATGTCGGTAGACGAAAAGTCTGTAGACGAATTGTCGTGACACCTGTTCAGCTTTCACCGTTAGCCTACATAGGCCTAGATATCAACTAAATCCTTAGGCTTAGGCTACTTCGCGTCATGGGCGTAGCCATTAAGAATTTCGGAGGGGGTTTAAGATTTTGGGGTTTCCATTGAAGATTGTCGCAAAAGTTAAGATTTGTTTGTATTACGCATGTAAAAGCCTAGGCCTACAAATTTTTTTCCACAAACTTATTTGGGGGTTTCAACCCCGAACCACCACCCCTAAATACGCCCAAGCATCGCGCAAATGACGTTTTCAATTAATTTTAGGTTCAAACGCCATTTTACACCAACATCGGCCGCAGACGTCATAAATATCATACATCGAACAGTTATGTAGGCTATGTTGCCTAATTCTGAACCCTGTAAACGAGGGCGATATCTAAAATGCAGTTGTAGGCCTATTGCATTGCATTTTATTACTGCCTCCTCCCTCTGGTCTGTCTGGCAAGCGGACTCGGTTCCCCACTGGAAATCTCCGGACAATCCCTCTTAGGCCCAGGCCTACATGACTTAGCGCTCGTGAATAAGCTGGTGCTTGTCGTGTAGCTGTAGATTAGCATTTTGGAAATTTGGAGTTGGCGAATACGTTGGTCCAAAAGTGAACCAGTCAACCAAATACATGTCGAAAAATCCAAAATGGCGGTGGGCTTCGATGATGGCTTAGAACTGCCCAAAAACGAAGGAAATGCAAACTAAACTCAAGAAACAACTCAGGAACGCGTATGAGACTCGAAAACGAACGGTGAATACATGCATACAGACTACATACATACACATATACATACATACATGCATACATTATACATACATACATACATACATACATACATACATACATACATACATACATACATACATACATACATACATACATACATACATACATACATACATACATACATACATACATTATACACATTATACATAAATACATACATACAGTCATACATGCATAGATACTTATATACAGGCATGGATACATGCATACCATACATACATACAAGCATAGAAGTTAAACACATACAAGCATGGGCATCTACAAACATACATGTAACAGCATATATGCACACACTGTGACACATGTACAATAATATTATACACACAATTACATACATACATACATGCTTAAAATACACACATACATAAATACAACAAGTATATGCGTACATGTACACACATACATAAAAACGCACATACATGACAACATACAAATACATACATACATTCCGAATAATGTCCTGTAGGCGTCGACGATGTTAGTCGTTGTTTGCTCATGATTAGATGTAACGACTTGTCCACAGACGGACAGACGGACAGACGGAGAGACACACAGACGGACAGATGGACAGACGGAGAGACACACAGACGGACAGATGGACATACGGAGAGACACACAGACGGATAGATGGACATACGGAGAGACACACAGACGGACAGATGGACATACGGAGAGACACACAGACGGACAGATAGACGCACAGAAGGACGGACGGTGGGACGGACGGTGGGACAGACAGACGCAGAGACACATAGACGGGGACAGAAGGACGGATGGAGGGACGGATGGAGGGTTGGAGGGACGGACGGGTGTGAATGGCATCTGTGGTCTGAGATTGGCCTACGCGTGGTGGCCTCTGTCTGTCGTTCATTACGATCGCTCCTTCTAATGAAATTGAATTTCTTGGCAAACACAATGCGGCCTTCCGTACAAGCCAGGGTTCTAGAATCGAGGTTGTAACGACGATGTAGACCGAGCTACCGTCCTTCATCCATCCATCCATCCATCCATCCATCCATCCATCCATCCATCCATCCATCCATCCATCCATCCATCCATCCATCCATCCATCCATCCATCCATCCATCCATCCATCCATCCATCCATCCATCCATCCATCCATCCATCCATCCATCCATCCATCCATCCATCCATCCATTCTATCCTTCTATCCATCCATCCATCTATCCATCCATCCATCCATCAATCCATCTCTCCATCCCTCCATCTATCCATCCATCCATCAATCTATCTCTCCATCCCTCCATCTATCCATCCCTCCCTCCGTCTCTCCATCGCTCCTTCGGTCCACTCATCCACCCATCCATCTTTCCATCCATTCCAGCGGAAAACTTTGAGGGCCGAAGTGGGCTTACATGCACCCTCTAGATTTGTCAGATTGACGTTGTCTGTAATTGTTTTCCTCATCAAGCTCCAGCTTATTCACAGACGCTAATGAAGTCTCCCTCCCTCCCTCCCTTCCCCCTTATATCCTTTCCATTTCCTCTTCCCTACTCCTTCATCCTTCCCTGTCTTCGTGCCTCTCTAACTCATTCCTTCTTCAATCCCTCGCTCGATATCTTCTTCATTCTCATCGTAGCAAGAAAAACCGAATTCACTCAACTGGAAGCCAACACAGGCTAAAATGTTAGATGTAAATTAAGTTAAAGTAAGTTTTCCTTTAGCGACCATATTATGGCGTCATCCTTGTTCAGTTTTCAGTGAATTTATCCGGTGAAAATCTCGGATTTCACAGTTTAACGACATCTTATGGCATCAAAGGCATTTGACGCCGTGCCTAAAATATACGCTCTTCCTCAAACTATCAAACTGCAATGGAACTGGTAAGTAATATTATTTTCATTGTATTAGAATGAAATCGAGCGTAGCTGGCTTAAGTTAATCTCTCAAAAATTCACACTATACACTGCACACTCTAGACAAGTCAACTGCACAACAGTGTACACTAGACTACACTGTTTATGTCGGAAATCACACTCTTTTAGGGCTTGCGTTGACGTCAATAGCAACAAAATTTTTATACAGTTCGTATGGCATAATACAACAACCAGCTTCACCGTCGCTGCCAGTTTCAATGGTTGTCACACCATTTAATCCACGATTGGTATGCGGTCCGGCATCCGAGAAACGTCAAGGGGCGCAACCTGATGCAATCGGACTCAGCATCTGCGAGCAAACCGTTCTACTGGACCTCGGTTAAACCTTAGCTACATCGCTTGAGCGTAGCGTCGACTTGTCAAGGCGTCGGAAACTGGTTCGCATATATATCGATCGTGGCTTGTTTCAAAGATTTGAATCTCCGGACAGAGGGATTTCAAATGACGTGGCATCTATTCAAAGGGAACAGCGATGGAGAAGGATTTCACCCGATCAATTCATTCATCCAGCGCTCGTGAATAAGCTGGTGCCCTGAGTCTTGGCTTTCGAGTAGCGCTTTAGAAGTTGAAGATTACGATTACGATTAAAACATGAGCAGGGTCGAGACCATAATTATTGTGGTCGCTAAAAACGTATACATTTATATTTAGAAAACTGGGAAAAGTGTCTGCTCAGAGGTGCTCCCGACTCCAGCACGGTTAAAAGGAATAGTTTTCAAGCGCATATAGAATGTGTCAGAGAGTGACCTAGGGAACAGCCGCGGCTCAACCCTAAAACTGATGATGATGATAATGATGATGTTGTTGTCGTTGATGATGATGATGATAATGATGGTGGTGGTGGTGATGATGATGATGATGATGATGATGATGATGATGGTGGTGGTGGTGGTGGTGGTGGTGGTGGTGGTGGTGGTGGTGGTTCGGTGGTAGGGATGGTGGTGGTAATAATGATGATGATGATGATGATGACGATGATGATGATGATGATTCTCGATTCCAGTCTTTAACGAGTTCACCCAAAATACCAATTCCATTTCTTCCGTTCCCGCGTAACATAAAACCCACCTGCTTAATAATAATAATAATGACATGGTGTTACGAATCACTGTTTTCTACGGGAGAAACCTTAATTACGAATCGTAATTATTGTCCCCTGGATTTTCGATTTACCTCAGTATGAAGTTACACCATTAACAAATCTTAAATTACCTGCTTATAAATTTATAGTTGTACCGTTTTATACATAATTATACAAACTACATAATATATATATAATATATATTAAGTGCTGCACCTGAATTCATACAGGTGCTATGAATTATACATAAACACAGTTGGGGCTCAAACTATATTTATATATGAAAATATTATTTATGCGGACATACATACATAGGCCTACATTGCATAGTCTGTAATGTTTAATCTACTCTATGGTAATCTGTAGATATTGCAACATATTGACATATTGGGGCGGGTACGAAGATCAGAAGGACGCGGTTTCGATATCCGCTAGCCGATAACGCTGACTCAGCCTTCCACTCCATAGGGCGACTGCATAATGAGCAGTAAGACAGATGGGCACCTTGCAGGCTGCCATACAGTTAAATTCGACTCCTGTTAAACTTGCTATCATCTTTTTCTAGGCAACTATATCGTGTAATCTTACGGCGTACTTGTCAGTTCGAATTGATAAACGATTTTTATTATTATTATTATTATTATTATTATTATTATTATTATTATTATTATTATTATTATTATTATTATTATTATTATTATTATTATTATTATTATTATTATTATTATTATTATTATTATTATTATTATTATTATGACTACTACTATTATTACTATTATTATTATCGCCATAATAATAGTAATAATAGTATATAGCTTTGATTTTGCGACATATAAGCTTAACATATTAACATTATTATCGCCATAATGTTAATATGTTATATGTCGCAAAATCAAAGCTATATTATAGACTCTGTAATTTGTTATTATTATTATTATTATTATTATTATTATTATTATTATTATTATTATTATTATTATTATTATTATTATTATTATATTATTATTACTAGTATTTATTATTATTTTATTAGGCGTCACTACAATGACCATGCATCAATCGATGGCGCTAAAACTGTGTGTGAAGGACTTGTTCAAGGTCCTACACAGTAACCGTCTCAGGGGAGGAAACTCGAACCCGCACTCTCTGCGTAACAGGGCGAGTGCCTCAGCCAATCGGACACCCCCTTTTCCCACTGTATGGCTGCAATCAACTGTGCACATAGCATTCTGATTACACAACCCAGTTTCAGGCATCCTTGGTGATACCTTAAAACGAAGGACGCGTTTTCGTAGGACTTCTCATTTCGTCTTGTCCGAAAAGGTCGAGCCGTGGAAACGCGTCCAACGCATATATACGCCCTGACGGCATCGCTTTCATTAGGCTTCTTCGCAAAGTATAGGCTCAGTCAGACGTTAAACCCAGCGACACTGCGGTCACCAAATCAACATTAGACCAATTACACGGTGTGCCGAAGAAACCCACACTTTCGAAAATGCGATCTAGATTTATATCATGTGGGCCATTAATGAGCGAGGTCGACTGTTTAAATAAATTATTCAAATGAATGCCGCGATTTTGCATTTTGGGGACAAACAGGCCCCAGTCAAAACTTGGGGGACAGTCCCCCTCTGTCCCCATGATTTACGCCACTCGGCGTACCCCGCTTCTTTCTGCCACCTGAGCGGTGGCTCTACGCTCTCCGCCCTCTTGCACATGACTTCGAACTTCGGCCAAAAGCCCCTAACAATTATATACCTAGAGTCCTATACAATACAATACAATACAATACAATACAATACAATACAATACTCGTTTATTGAACTCAGGAGCTGACAAAACGCAACTTCAACAAATCACATGATTCAGGGCTTCTAAGGGAGCGGTATAACTAAGTCAGTAGGCATTCTTATATAAAATGCGGGATATGTAGTTACGGTCGTATTTTTCGGGTAAGGTGAAGTTATGCGTCCTTGCTCGGAGGTTATGTCCACTATTGCGGGGTGGGGGAGTAAATTTCTGAGAACATGGTAAGGTTCTCTTATGATAGCTTGAAAGAGCCTATCGTAAGAGAACCTTACCGTGTTCTCCGAAATTTAATTTACAGGAGTAATCTCAAGCCACCCAATTGACTCCATACTCCATAATAGTCAGATAAAACACTGTTCGAATAGTGCTAAACGTTAAGATCGTTCATTGCATTAAATTATTTTTAGAGAACAATTCATGCAGAAAAAAGTCTGTAAACAGAGACAATAATTTAAGAGAAAATTTACAAATGAAAGTTATACAGCGCCATCTCCGAAGAGAGAACTCAGAGACGCTGTTGATTAAAATACACAAAACCACGATCACAACACCAAACCACGATTTAGCTGCTTATCACGAAAGAATGAAAACATATCGTAAACCACGAATTACAATATGCTTCTAAGATGATTATTGAAACCATTTGTTAGCTTTTATTCAAAGACTGGCTTCCAATCATAAATATGGGTTATTACAATTTTCTGCAGTCGTACATTCCGTGAGTCTAACCAGACTTGCCTAGGTTTGTCCAACAGGCCCACTAGTCGGGTCAAGTTGCATTTGTGGGAAATTTGGTGGGTTGGATTGTTCAAAAGACATTATAATCAATAATTTATGTTAACGTTGAAGTCATCTAGGCCTACACAAAACAATTGTAACCAATAACCTTTCAGTTTACTCACTTAGCAGTGTTTTCATTGGACTAACGTAATGTCATAAAACATGAATAAATTAACATAAATAAACGGATCGGATTGGATCGGAAGTCCCTAAATATTGACCAATGGAAAGCTCTGAGTCCGACTGAGACATTATGGTGCTCAATTTATTTCTGACTTATTCTTCCGTAGCTGCGTTGAAGCTGCAAGGTCCCAAACGGTGTTGAATAGGAGAATCCGCACTTTCCGGCTCCGTTCACCACAAGTTTTGCGGCGCCACTGCAACTCCACCACCATCCACCTTTACAGGATTGTGCCGGGTTTGTTGTGCAAGAGCTCTCCTGATTGTTCTGATCTTTAGTCGTAAATTTGTATTTGCGACTGTCTGGACCCATCGGATCGACTGGAACACCTTGCACTCCGGACATAAAGTAGGTGTATCCAGCACTCTCGGCGTCCATGATGAACGTTTTGTAGGACACGGAGTACTTCCCGCCATTCTGGTCCATAGCGTCGAAACACAAGTTCCAGTTGTAACCATTGTTTGTCATCCGAAAGAGGTTTTCGTTCCCAAGCCAGTATCCGCCGTTGGCGTCACTGAATCCGTTTTTGTAGGCTTGCCAATCCTGGTCCAAGCCAAACCCCTTGTTGACTTGGATCACATAGTTTGGCGTAGCTGGAACACAGAAGAAAGTGAAAATAGCAGCAGCAGCAGCAGCAGCAGCAGCAGCAGTAGCAGTAGCACGCAACGATATAACGCTGTTGCATTTCGAGGCACATTCGCAAAGTTGACCGAGGACGAGAACCGCTAACTCCAGAACAAAAACAACTCTTCGGATTATATACCTCGGGCGAAAATAATAATAATAATAATAATAATATTCGTTTATTAGTTCAAATAAACAATTACGCAGTAGGATTGTAATTATAATTGCAATTGAACATCTGTAGAGCGCCACTTAGAGATTCAGAGGCGCTCCCGACCCAGGTCAGTGCTGTCTCTAAGAAATAAGAATCTTCAGGCGTTTCCCAAACAGAGGAAGAGAAACGCTGAGGAGCTCAAGACGCATTTCATGCGGAAGATGGTTCCAACTAAAGGGGCCGACATAAGCAAAGCTTCTGGATTGTGCAATTGCACCACGCATGCGATGGACAGCCAGAAGGCCTCTGGCGGCCGAGCTGAGAGCAGAGCGACCAGGAAGTGTAGACTGGATTACACGATACAGTAGTAATGGATGATAACAAGATGATAGACAACACCAAGATGAGACATACGGACCGTGTACGCCGCTTGTAGCCGAGTGTTTTCGTCTTGTTGGAGGGCGACCGACGCGGGCCATTGGAGTGACTTCGACCGTTACTCACTGGTGGCTTTTCAATACACCCACCGACACACGACGAATGCCTTTTCTGTGCGCTCCTTGTTCCTCGACGGCTAGCCGGACGTGCGTCATCTCCCGCCAGGGAGGGACTGTTCGTCGGCAGCATCGTCGTGTGTGCGAACGCTGTCTCCTGTCATCGCTCTACTCTATCGGCGCAACTTGGTCCAGAGACTCTGAGGATCCGTGCCATCTTCAGCTGTCGACGGGAATCGGTTGGTTGTTTCCACGTGTGTTTCTGGGCCCGCCACTGGTGACTCGGTCAGCTTACTGTGCATTGTTTTGCTAACTGATGTAATATATTTGATCGTAACGACATTTAACATCATAGATATGAGTAGATATCTTGAAGGGGCGCTATACAAATGTTCAGTTATATTACATTATGCATATTTCAGTTGTTCCATATCGTGCATCTTAAGTGACTATGAAATTACGTACTGAGAATCCTATGCGTGTAGATATCTTGGCAGTGCTGACAATTGGAATGCCTTTGAAATTTGAAAGTATCATACTCACACAAATATTGGTCGCACGGATTGCCTGAAGTAATCGTCGGAGCTGGAACGATAGTCACCGTTGTTGCTGTACTTTCCATGGCTCGAAATTTGGTGGATGTAGAAGGAGCAGTGGTTGAAGGCTGGGAACTGGAAACTGTAGAAGCTTTGGTTGAGGACATTGCATTGGAAAGGGTTGAGGCTTTGGTTGAGGACATTGCATTGGAAAGGGTTGAGGCTTTGGTTGAGGACATTGCATTGGAAACGGCTGAAGCCTTGGTTGAGGACATTGCATTGGAATCGGTTGAGGCTTTGGTCGAGGACATTGCATTGGAATCGGTTGAGGCTTTGGTTGAGGACATTGCATTAGAAGCGGCTGAAAATTTGGCTGAGGACACTGCATTGAAAACGGTTGAGACTTTGGCTGAGGACATTGATTTAGAAGCATCTACCGATTTAGAATTGTAAATGTTTGTGAAATTAGCTGCGGGCATTGAACCGGAAGGTGCTGAGGACAGTTCTTCAACTTCTGGTTTAGGGCTGTTAGTTGAAATAGTTGGCAAATTGGTGTCAGTTGCATTTCCCCTTCCTGACGAGTAATTAATTAAATCATTTAGTTCACTTGTTGCAGCAGTTGAAGCTGTTGAGGAGTCAGATTCTTCTGTTCCCAGGGTTATTACCGGTGTGTCCGTTGTAAGAACTGAATGGTCTTGGCTCCAGTCATCAGTAACTGCGGATATTGTTGACGTTTCTTCGATTGCAGCTATAGACAAATACGATAGGTAAGTTTATGTCAACCATACGTAAATCACTTATCACATAGACATTTTTATAATTCTGTTGGACATATTTTGTGCTTTGAACTAACCATCTATCTATTTAACAGCTGCCTTAACTATACATGTAGATAAGTGCTTATGCTTATTCCAGATCTATAAAGTTGTATTCAGTAGGCTACAGGGTGAGAATTGCCAGAGGGTTTGGGGGTTAAGCCCCCAGTCTTTCTTAGGACCCCACAGATAAGTCTTCGTTGCACACCCCCAACTGAACATGGATCAAGGTCTGACCCCCCAGTTATTTTTCTACAATTCTCATACTGATTCAGTAGCCTAAGCTTATAGGTGAAAACAATAACAAGAAAGTGAACAACTTGTAGTGAATATAATCCCACGAACAGTGCTTCTAACTGCGAGACCTATTCTAATTAAAAGCTTTTACAAGGAATTTCACACGAAGAACAATGTTTGCCACTCACGCGGTAACTGACAACTCTGAAGATCGGTGACCTAAAAATGTGAAGACTTGAATTAGAAAAAGAATAATTATAGGCTACATAATATTATAATGAATGTTTCTTTCTGCTAGATTGTAACAGCACATAGACGATCAAAATACCATATTAGTACAGCGTTCGAAAAATAAATCCAGATGGTTCTATTTTAATATTGACTATCACTCGACTCGTACTATTTCCTACACGCACACTCAGTAGTTACATTCCGCAGCCGTGGCTGACGAAACGTATTTCCCATGTGTTATTAATTCTTATTGATTAATTACTTCTACGCGCCCGTGAGAGGAGACTCACTACTAAGAACGAAGGAAAAATGGAGGGAGGCGGACAAGAGAAAAACCAAGACAGATGATTTGGAAACGATTTGCTAATTGGGGTAATATTCCATTTCTTAATGCCATTTAACATGAAATAGGCTAGCGCGTAAATTGGCTTTGTTCTTTGAGAGAGGCTATACAGATCATGAATTAAAATAACAATAAAATTGCTATTCTAAGGTTAGTACATTTCTTCAATCCCTCTAACCCCAAGGTGCAGATAATTCATTATACGATGAGACGTAGGGCGTTTTCCCAACTCACCTCCGCATGGTAACATCCTGCCATAGCTGAACAATGTGTCGGCGTATAGTGGTATATCTCACAGGTTCTAGGATCCTTTCTGTAGTTGTAGTTGGTGCAGTCAGGATCTTGGACACATTGCATGGCACACAGAGCCCCAGGAGCCACGCATGAATCCCCATCAGATAATGATAGTAACAACTGGTCAAGAGGAATCACGAGCGATGGCTCATCCAAGGCACAGGTCACTGTTCCGTTGGGATATCGCGTCTTCTCAAAGACTTTCGCAACAGCCACAGATGTCAACATGCATGCCATATTAGACATGAAGAGAAACACTACTAGACAATGACGGAACATTGTTGTGTTCTTCGTATTATCAGCAATTGTTCCTTGAAGACCGAATGATCTGATAATCTAGAAACATAATGATATACCATATCAGTAAAACCTATTCTACTGTATAGAAATCACAAATGTGAATAAAGATGTTGAATGGCTTAGGCGTGCTACTCTAAACAATTTTAAATGGTTCTACTACCCAAAACTATTTTCACTGTTTTCACTGCTAGTATAAATGAATAATTACTTTGTAAGATAGTGCTATTATAGTGATGCTAAAACAGACAATTAGCTAATTTCACTCATACAGGCTTAATATACATTCGGGTTCATCTGACCCAACGGTGTTGAATGCCTTGCCCGTCGAAATCAGTGTTCCGAAACGTTTTATCAAAAGATTCAAAAACTCAGCAAAAACTTAAAGACTTGCCTTGCTCGGGTCTTTTCTCTAAACCGAGTGACTACTGGCACATTTGCGGTTTATTTAGTCAGTCAACTTGAGCTTTTTAAATCTTCGTGTAATTATCATGGACATAGGCCAAAGAACACTCATTGCTAATTATTCATCAAAACTATAGGCCTACCATTTCGCTGTTGTTTAGTTTTCTTAATTATCTTGGTAGGCCTACAAAATGTTTAAACACTGGAAAGCATGAAATTTGAAACCAGGAAAACAACAGCAACAGTAGCGAATGATTTAATCCAGCTATTGATTTTCTCACTTTTACGATACGAGATCGTACTGAATTGTAATTAATTTTCTTGAAGTAATTCTATATTGTGTTCTTCATTTAAAACTTAACTCGCGTTGTAAGAGTATAGAACATACCTGTAAGATTCAAAATTTATCCGATCACTTAATGGCAAACGAATTGCAGACTCTGGTAGAAAATGTTTTGTTAAGTTGGCGATTTGTTAACTTAGGAATAAATTCTTGCCTAACTGTTTGCCGTTCTAACAGGAACACATCTGTATTCGCTTTCGTAATGACGAACTGCTTTTTTTGAAGATAGCGCGACAGAACCACTCCAAATATTTCTAATAAACACACACGCACACGCACACACACACACACACCCACATACACACACGCACGCACGCACACACACATACACACATACACACATCATGTCTGAATGCATATTAATTGTTGGCTTTGAATGACTGTAACATTGCCATGGCCAATATAAATGCATTTACTGCTCATCTGTGCGTTCACGTAGAAAGTCATAACGTCCTAATTACCTACAGTAGGCTATGTTTACTGTCCCTGTCAACATGCACAGACACATTTGATGGGACCCATGCAGTATCATCATCATCATCATCATCATCATCATCATCATCATCATCATCATCATCATCATCATCACCACCACCACCACCACCACCACCACCACCACCACCATCATCATCACCACCACCACCACCACCACCACCACCACCACCACCACCACCACCACCACCACCATCATCATCATCATCATCATCATCATATTCGCCCTGAATGTTCGGCTGAGAAGAATTTGAGAAATGATCCTGCGGGCTGAATGTAGGACAGCACTTGACAGCCCGCTCTTAACGAGTATAGTGCGATAGCAGAGCCACCTACTGAAATGAAACGAGTCAGTTTCCATGGGCGGCCATGTTCTTAGCGCTTAGCGTGAAATTAAATTAGTCTTTAGCGTAACGGAAAGTTGACTTCATTACAATTCTGTTGAATCCTAGTGTAGATAGTCATTGCTGCTACTAGTGCTACTGCTACTGCTACTGTTACTGCTGCTACTGCTGCTGCTACTGTTACTGCTGCTACTGCTGCTGCTGCTGCTCCTACTACTACTACTACAACTACTACTACTACTACTACTACTACTACTACTACTACTACTACTACTACTACTACTACTACTACTACTACTACTACTACTACTACTACTACTACTACTACTACTACTACTACTACTACTACTACTACTACTACTACTACTACTACTACTACAGTAGTCACTTAGTATCGTTGTCAATAATGCATAGCCATTTCAGTTTCATTGCCTTAGAATCATGGGCTGTGACGGTCTCGCTCAGCCATTTGGATATGCATAAAAGCACTTTGTTCTTTTGGATCCTATTCTAACTTGATCGAATGACCAGACTTGTATACGAGACATAAAACTCGAGACCGAGACTGAGACAGTGGGGTCTGAGACCGAGACCGAGACTGAGACAGTGGGGTCTGAGACCGAGACCGAGACAGTGGGGTCTGAGACCGAGACCGAGACTGAGACAGTGGGGTCTGAGACCAAGACCGAGACCGAGACAGTGGGGTCTGAGACCGAGACCGAGACTGAGACAGTGAGGTCTGAGACCAAGACCGAGACCGAGACAGTGGGGTCTGAGACCAAGACCGAGACCGAGACAGTGGAGTCAGAGACCGAGACCGAGACGAGACACCAGGTCCGAGACAGTTCAAAACGAGTGAAATGCACATTGGACCCAAGTCCCGAAACAATTTTTCTCAATTTTTGAAGTCTAATACAAGGGTCAAGTCACTGAAATCAGCCGATCACCTGAATTGTATAAACTATAAAGAAATTAAATATTTAAGCCATTCTGAAATCTGGTTTCGGATGCCACGCCGTCGACTGTTCCAGAAAGATGGACCAGCAACGGCGAAATCTCGGGATCCTTTCGCGCTTCCCATATGGGAGTATGGGTGTCCGTTGTTCCCTTGTGGGCGTGCTTACAACGTTGCTCTACCTGTAAATTGTTGGAAATTTGGTGAGTTGGATTGTTCAAAAGAGATCGTAATGTATTGCAGGCTGTCTGTTCTGTTAGTAGTTAAGATTTATGTCATCTGTCATTTGTGTTCTTGTGAATTGTTTCAATTGCTTAACTGTAGGCCTACACTGTAACCTAGCATCCAAATCTCTCGAAGTCTGTAGCAGGCTACTGGTGCCCATTAATCATAGAGTAAAACCGCAGCTCCGACACCAGTTGCTACAGTTGCAACGATACTGTGTGTTGCTTCCGTTGCGGTTAAACTTTGTCAACCGGATTGTTTCAATAAACGAAAATATTATTATTATTATTGAATAATTTATGTTAACGCTGAAATCAGCTGCACAAACCAATTGCAACCAATGACCTTACAGTTTACTCACTTTGCAGTGTTCGCATTAAAGTAACGTAATGTTATATAACATAGATAAAGTAACATAAATTAATTACGACTTCAAAATGTTCATTTTCAGCTTTGTCCATTTATTTTACGAGTAAGCGATAAAGTTATCACGAACGATCGAGTGGCTTGGTTCGGTGTACGGTACCGCCTCTTAAATTTCATTGTAATTCATTCAGCATTGCAGTTAATGAGTAATGAATTGATGAAGCAATGTCCTGAAACACAAATCTACCTGTTGGGTCACTCTGGAAACAACATATTGGATACCAAGACGTTCCACACACAGAATATAATATCATACACTTCCAGATAAATGCATTACTGTAACCCATACATAAAATTGGTTTACTATCATTTGGTCGAAAGTCATTTGGTCGAAATCATTTGGTCGAAATCATTTGGTCGACGATGAAAAAATCGAACGATCAAAAGTCGAATGATCGTTTGGTCGACAATCAAAAATTCGAACGATCAAAAGATCGACATTCAAAAGGTCGAAAATCAAAAGATCGACATTCAAAATGAAGCATGTTTAAGAGAATTCCGACGATTTTACTACAAGTGCGCACACTCAAACATACATAGAGTCTACACACAGTCCGACACACACTCACATACACACTTGAACCCCGATCAGTCTGTGAGAGAGGGAGGTTGTGAACTACAGAAAGTGATATGAATAACAAAATTTATTGGAAATGTTCCGAATATCGCGATACGAAATGCTTGGCTCGGTGCATTACAGAAGACGACGTCGTAAGAAAGTCGCCATGTGAGTATAACCATGTACCAAGTTCAGCCGAGATCGGTGCAAGAAGAGTTGTAGGTGATACGAAACAACGGGCGCAAACCACTACGGAAGCAACACACAGTATCGTTGCAACTGTAGCAACTGGTGTCGGAGCTGCGGTTTTACTCTATGATTAATGGGCACCAGTAGCCTGCTACAGACTTCGAGAGATTTGGATGCTAGGCCTACATCGAGACCAGCCAGTTATACTTACTAGACTTATTATGCTTCTTGGGAATTACCTCCATGCTATAATTGGAAAACAAGTAATTCCATAATAATTAATCTTCCTGTTTACATAAATCTGTCAGATGCTTTTGGTATCGCTCTGTTCACCAAATGCGTTATGTTTTGCTTTTGTTAAGGTTGGCACCGCGGGTTCTGTCAGCTGTTTGGTGCCTATCATCCTTCAATATGGAAGTTTATTGAGGCCCTGAAGAAGGAGCAAAGCTTGAACGAACTGAAGCTGGAACAATTCTTAGCTGGACAACTTCCGCCTGCGGGAAAGAAGAAATTCAAGGACTGTGCTGAACGGCTGAAGAGAGTCGTTGCTGAGTATGGAAAGCCCCCGAATATGGACTATTTGAGGGGAATTGCTCACAACCTTGAGTTGCAAGTATAGGCTAATAGTGACATTTTTTATATGGACAATCTTTATATAATGACGCTATAGATGTATAAAACTAGCCTTAGCATTGAATTAGCATACAAATGATAAAACTTGTTGTAAAATCGTCGGAATTCTCTTAAACATGCTTCATTTTGAATGTCGATCGTTTGATTTTCGACCTTTTGATTGTCGATCTGTTGATCGTTCGACTTTTTGATTGTCGACCAAACGATCATTCGACTTTTTGATCGTTCGATGTTTTCATCGTCGACCAAATGATTTCGACCAAATGATTTCGACCAAATGACTTTCGACCAAATGATAGGATACCCATAAAATTTAGGTAGACTACAACATTCAGATAGTCGATCGAAGTTCGGTCTTCATTGTGTGAGAGTGGCACTGTAACTTCAGCTGGAACTTTTCACCGGACCGACACCCAACTCTACATATCCTTCTATACCCAGGTTCTTTTTCCACCTCAATCGCACAATAGGCCTAATACTCAATGTGGTTAACCTAATCTCGCAATGAATGTCGTCCAACCTCCTCTGCCTCGCACCTTCCAACACAGAATGCATCTACTCTTACATGTACAACACGAGAGGTTCGAATTCCTATCGTCGTGACTATGCTTACACTAATACTCGATTATTCTCTATTAAATCTACCGGTAGCCTACTGTAATATGGAATAATATCCCTCTAGCTATTCGTTCTTCACCTAATCTTTTGATTTCCAAAAAGCTACGCTCCCTCTTAGTTAATGGAATTTATTGACTTAATTATATGATTTTGTGGGTATTGCTATTTTAAGTTAAGAACTTAAGATTTGTAGGCTATACTCCTTTGTTAATGTGGTCTTAGCCTATTTTTTTTTAGTTTGTTTGATTTTGTGCCCAAGGCTTATTCAAATCTAAGTATCGATTGGTTGTATTTCTTTTCCTATCTGTAATTTTTACATCTATAGGTGTCCCTATTTAGCGGGATCCCTTCTGGGCCACCATGTAGCAAGTACATGTCAAACCGTTGCATTATTGTTTCATTTGTTCTTTTTCTCTTATTAATCGGCTACCGTGGAGGGACCTTGAGCAAAATTTAATAGTCCTATTATTCAATGTTTTTAACTTTCTTTTAGCAGATCTTACAATTCAATAGGTAAAACTCATTTGCTTTCTTACATTGGGCTTTGCTTCTCAGTAGGTTTAGCTAACTGAACATACATGTTTCAGAATCACTCGGATCCCGCCCGTTGCAGGAGAGACCAGAGTAACTCCCAGTGTTAATCGTTTCCGATGTCTTTTCTGCAAAGTTACACAGCTAATAATATTTTCATACTTGGTCTTTACAAAGACAAAGCATGCATGACTGTATGTATTTAGTTATGTAAGATTGCATGTATATATATGTATGTATGTATGTATGTATGTATGTATGTATGTATGTATGTATGTATGTATGTATGTATGTATGTATGTATGTATGTATGACATTGCATGTATGTATGCATGTATGTATGTATGTATGTATGTATGTATGTATGCATGTATGTATGTATGTATGTATGTATGTATGTATGTATGTATGTATGACATTGCATGTATGTATGCATGTATGTATGTATGTATGTATGTATGTATGTATGTATGTATGTATGTATGTATGTATGTATGTATGTATGTATGTATGTATGTACGTATGTATGCATGTATGTATGTATGTATGTATGTATGTATGTATGTATGTATGTATGTATGTATGTATGTAAGAATGTATGAATGTTTGTAAGATAGTACGTATACATGTATGCATGCATGTATGTATGTATGTATGTATGTATGTATGTAAGAATGAATGAATGTTTGTAAGCTAGTACGTATGTATGCATGCATATATGTTTGACTTCCATTTCCCTAACTCCATAGTGGAGTCTGCCCATCGGTATCTGCCAACGAAGTGGCACACAGATAGGCCTATACCCACACGAAACAGTCCTAGTGTATTTATGATAAAGAAGGCAATCAAAATGTTTATACCATCGCCACTCAAACATCGTCCTCTACTCCAGGCTTCTCTATCTATTACCCCAGAGGCTTTTCACTTATAACTAAAGTCTCAGCACTCCAGGAATTCCTATCCTGACTCATCTCATCATCCGCCTTCTTGATCTAAACAAACCCGCCTTACAAGCTTCTCTGCCTCCTCTCTCTGGTCTCTCGTGGCAACCCGGACTTCAGTCTCCAGTAACTGTTGGTATCTCTGGCCAGCCCCTCCGGATCAATGCAGCACTAGTGAATAAGCTGTTGCCCTGCGCTTAGCTTATAAGTGGCGCTTTAGAAATGTGAAGTTTCATCATCATCATCGCCATCAGTTCTTGGCGCCAGCCACTTGGCGGCGATGGGTACGAATAAATATATAAAGTAGGCGTATCTTCGGTCATTAGTCAAGTCCATTTCTCCCCTTAGTGTTAGTCCAACTGATGTTAATATGTCCTCTTTTATAATATAATCTATCCAGCGTAGTCTTGGTCTGTCTTCGTTTCTTTATGGAGTTTACGATTACGATTTTCTAGTAGGTCTAATCTACATGTAGGCTATACATATACTGGCAAACCTGACAACAAACACAAAACGTCCCTCGGAAGCCAAAATACTAGAAATTCTTTTCATTGTTAATAGCTGAGTTTGGGTCAAAATTAACCTGGAGCCCGTGAGCTATAGTGTAGTGGTTAGGCTACTGGACCGTCAATCGAAAGGTGTAGGCTAGTGTTCAAAACTTCATATCCCACCGGGGCAGAATAGGCCTATTGTAGGCCTATAAGGATTTCGGCTTCACTGGGGCCACCTAGCGAACTTATTTATGACAAGTACACTGATCGCAGTGATCGTACACTGGTCATGGTAAGATTAGGCGGCGAGGGAGAGGAATAACCACCCGTCCTTATAGGCTAATATGACAAGGCAAAGAAAATGAAGACGCTAAGCTTCATAGTCATGGCTGCCTCACGAGGTTAACTTAAGGCATCGCTTTTCCAAGCCTCGTCTTCACCAAAGTTACGCCTCTGCAGATATGCACATCTAGGCCTAAATATAACTAAAGATGCATCGATTCACAAACCATTTCTAAATAGGTTAGATTTATTATAGGTTAGATTTAACAATTAGGCCTATAGGCTATAGTTAGAATGAACCTAGAGTGCCTTCTCTTGCCAAGGGAGTACTTTTCCTCACGAAAAGTGGGGCGCGGTGGTGTAGAGGTATGTTCGGTGCCTTGCAACCGGAGGGTTGCGGGTTCGAATCCACCTCAAGGGGGTATATTTGGTGCCTTGCAGCCGAAGGGTTGCGAGTTCGAATCTACCTCAAGCTGCCGCGTAGGGACCCTGGGCAAGTCCTTCACTCGCAATTGCTCATGCTTCGGCGTGAAACTCCGATTCAGTGTCCGCGCTGTATTCGGGAGCGCCTCTGAGTAGAAATCTTGAAGGGGCGCTATATAAATATCTGAAATGAATGAATGAATGAAAAGGTGGCAGGAACTGGTGATCAATCAATCAGCCGTTTATTGAATCAACAACAGCACAATTAATTAACAATCAGTCATTTTAAAAAAAAGAGTTAATCTGCTGATGCTGTCAACAGGACAGCCCTAAAGGATAAAATAATCCGCTATTGCAGGGCTGCCCCTTTTCCACATTACATTTACTGATGGCAAGACGATTTTTATGATCATATACTTATAGAAAATTCAACTTAAATAACAATTTTAGGGCTAAATCATAGCCAAACAACTAAATAAAAAAAAAACCCATTGCAGTACAAGATTTAAAACAAACAAACAAATCAAAAACAAAACAGATTATAATGTTCACAGTTGTACATCTTAAACAATCTTAACTACAGGTACAATCTATCGAGTCATATTCTTTTTATGTGTTCAACAGATAAAGTTTCAATTGAGCTTTAAATTGAGCCATGTGTAATATATTTATTAAATTTGGAGGAAGAGAATCCCAAAGTGGATCAGGCAGGTGCAGAGAAATTGCGGAATATAGGCCTATGGAGGCTACTAACTTACCTTCTTGAAAAATTTCTTTCATGAGCTATAGGCTTTTCTGCAGTGTAATTCTTCCAACATAATGCTATCAACTGGCCTTTTTCGATTGAAGCCTGTTTCTTGTTGGAATGAACTGCCACGAAACAGATGCTAAATGATAGAAATACGTTTAGCTAAATTGAAATTGAGATCATGTGAACTCACATAAACTTGCTAAAATGCTTATTACGATTTTTGTATATTCCTTTGAAATTTCTACATTACAGCATGCTTCATTTTCAAGGTTTACACGCCCCTGGAAATAGGCAAATGAAGGCTGTGGAATAATGAGTTAGTTCGGCAGTAGGGTCTAGTGCTCCCTTGACTCATACCACCTAAACCAATTATTAACACCAATGGTATTGCATAACTGCTCAAATTCAGAAACGAATAAGGGCTACTTACTTATGTTTTACGAATTATTTAGTGTGCAAGCTTAGAACATCCGTGGTTTTTGTAAATGTAAAGATTTTGAAACAAGAGCATTAATAAATTTTATTTTATTTTAAATTATAATTTTTACGGTACGCAAAGATTATATAAAATCTTTTTTGATTCATTTGACGTCTTTTTTCGTTCTATTAATGTGAGATCGATTAAGTATATTTTCTGGTCATGTTTCTCATCTTCATGGTGAGAAGACAGTGTTTTGCCAGATGGATGTCTGTATGTATCGAACATTTATATAGCGCCGTTATTCTTCTAAGAGGTACTTAACTTAATAAAGCATTGATTTTCGGTCTTGAAAGTTGTCTAATTTGAATTTTTCTACAAGCCGGCACAATACAATACATTGCAACTGCATTTGATATCGCCCTTCTTCCAAAGGTGGCCCAGGGGCCAGAGCTAATTTAAAACACATTATCACGATCTTGTGATTAGTATTGTTTGGGTGACCGGCGAGATGAGGGCATTCTATTAGTTTCGTGGACCGCAACTGTACGCTAATTTACAATATCTTTGGTCCAAGCATTGTAGTGCGCCGTGATTGGGCGATATAAATGACACAGGAAGTATAACGTACACGAGGATTCTCAACCGTTCTTTGCAATTGCAAAATTTGTTACCATGTTTTCTAATGACGACACTAACCCTGACCCTAACCGACCCTCACGACTCCTAACCAAACCTCATGATGCTTGACGATGAAAAAATCCCCTCTGTGTAGGGTCAACCCGAATCCGCGAAACCCGAATCCATGAAAACACTGAAAATACACAAAAGCCCAATTTCCCAAAAACAGTTTTCTAGAAAGCGGCCGAACTCCAGAAAGTTATTCAGAGTTAAATTGTAAACATGACATTGCCTTGATGTATATTGATATACTACCTATTTACATGTTTATTTGTTAATTATATTTATTCGTGTCAGACTTAGAAAATAAATTTCGGGGATCCTGCCGAAAATCGTTTTGGGATTCGGGTTTGGGGGATTAGTCTCGCACCCTCTATGTAAATAGTCCGTGCAAATTTTAGGTAAACAAATCACAGCGTCGGATCCAACGCCATAGGTATTCGGCAAGTTGCGGTCCATGAAACTAATAGAATGCCGAGATGAATCCTATGAGACTTCACCGGTAGCCCACCCCTGAGTTTGTCTAAGTGTGTATTGTGATTTTGCTTTATTTGGTGGTGAATAAACTACAACTACTTACTTACTTACTTACTATGCAATACAACTGCGTTCTTCCAAAGGTGTCTTGCTTTGGAGTTTCTATGGATGTCAATTATATTTTAAAACACTGTTGAACATTTTTGAAGACAGGTACACCAGTTGAACAAGAGTTATTTGGGAGACGTAACATTTCGAAGGAAGTTGTTTCAGTCTGAAAAAAGTTGGATTTTGGTAGACTGAATATTTTGGAAACAGCTCAGAATGAAACCTGATCAGGAACGGGTACGAACACTGTTAACAGAGACAATAACTCTTCTGTGTAAGAATGGTCTTCATTTTAAGAAGCAGCTCAGGGTCCAAGGGTTGCTTGGAGTGACGTTGGATGATGACGAGGTTTTTATCGTGCATTTAAATGAAACGCTAGAGGAGAAAAGCGCAGCCTTTCGTATCAGTGAAGAATCAGCACAGAACAGTAACGAAGTGTCTGCTTCACGAGAAAGAGCTGTGTCGAATGGTTCACCAAATCGCCACATACGAAAAAGAAGGCAGTTTCAGAACCGACCAGCAATTTCTGCGGAAGAAGTAGAGTCCGAAGCGTCTCTGACCATCGAAGATGCACCTCCGTGCAGTCGTAGACTAGAGATCTCACATTCAGAATCAATCGCAGAAGTTGGGAAACATTCGTCCGATTCGTGCCATTCGTACGACGCAACTTCGTGTGTCCCAGTTAAACAGGAGCCTAACGACGATGACCTGATTGTTGTTGCAAAATCCATCCCTCTCAAGCGTCAACGTCTGTGTGGCAAAAGCCAAAACTTAATCCAAAACCCGCAACAAGATACCTCAGATGATACAACGGGAGAAAGGAACCATACATCCAACAGAACGCCTCTGAACGACCCGGCTTGCACGTCCGAACTCAGAATCCGGGAATTGAACGTCAGCACGAAAACCGAGTTGCCGGATGATGACGAGGAGTTTGACGCATCGGGTCCGTTGAAGTTTGGAATGCCAAACGAAACACCTGTTCAATCGCTATATAATGTTGCAATGAGCGAAAGCCTGTGGACTGAGAGCCAGTGTCTGAGTGATCCTGGTAGTAGTGTTCAGCGTTTCAGTGCAGCCAACATTCCAGATATATCGTGGGCCTCCATGTCACAGCAGAACAGGACCGACTGCTTTCCAACACCTGCAGTGAGTATTAAAAAATCTTTTGGTCAGAAATAGGTACCTTTATCTGAACTGAATTATAATGTACAGTGGAATTTTTCAGTTATGTTCTCCCATCAAGTTAGACCAGAACAATACAGAGTCCAGTTTATTCTTAAATTGGCCAAATACATTGTTAGTGATTTTTCATTCAACCCAACAAGAATAGTATCACATTAGCTTTCTATCACTGAAAACTAGTCTAGTAAATGAGGCCTGTAAACTCAGTTATAACCAGATTGCCTACAGATATGAACCAAAATCTCCTTAGATTGTATGTCATTATATGATCAATTCTTAATTTTTATTTAATTAATAATAATTATAATTTATATAGTTTAATATTATAGTTTAATTTTATATCAGAAATATATTATACTATGATACCATGACCTTATTCTGATTTGGATATTGATAGAATTCTGAAACTGGCCTCATAAAGAGTTGGAAGTGTATGCATGTTAATATTTATTTATCTAGGAAGGATAAGTATTGCTAACGTAAAGTGGGAGATCAGTTTTTGTTCAGGTTTCATTTATTTGCAAAGTGCTGAGCAGCATAAGTTGTTATTTCTGGGTTTAAAAATCTCTTGGTTTAAATGCAAACAACTGACTAAAAACTTGCTGTGAGTTTAATGGATCTGTAGGAAATTGGCAGTTTAGCTTTTGTTTTAAATTAATTTTGAACAAATCTCTGCTATTTAATTGTTTATGTGTGCTTGTAAGTTTTAAATGTGACATGTGAATACATATGATGGTGTGACATACATACATGTGTGTTTTTTCACATTGTCTTTCTATGTACTGTTGGTGTATTAAAGTATGTTATCAATATAAAATAAATAAATGCGTGTTAGTAATGTAGTTTTTTAGTTACTGTTGTGTCGGATGTAAAGCTATATTTTCCAGACTACTGTCATTGCAGTTGCTTGTTTGGTATGTATTGTAGACCATCGTTTTGAATGCATCATTATGATTACTTCTTTAACTGACTGATCATGCTTTTGTGGTCACTCCTGGGATAATTTTTCTTAGATTGTTAATTTGTTGGAATTTGTACAAGACTGTTCCTTGGCAGCTATTTTGAACAAATGGACAGTGGAATCTTTAAAGTGAAATATCTTTACAACTGCTCGCTTGGTTTGTTGCCTAGTGTCAGGATGTGTTCTCATTAATGATCCGCTGCTATGGAACGTGAAACTCCATTGTATCTGTTTGACTGTGCAGTGTGCACTTATCTCTTTGTGTTCAAGCGCGAGATACTTGGTACAACTGGTTGCAATATACAGAGCGTGCCTTTTCTCATTGCCACTTAGCAACTTTGCACAGCTGCTCTATACTGGTAAAGATGACCGCAAGTGAAAGCATTTACTGACTTGCAAACGGTTTGGAAAATTTCCCTGCTGATCTCCGATCCTGTTGTCTGTTTGCAGCTTTTCCACTTCGTGCCTCGACCCGATCCGTCACACAGGATTTCATTGCCTGGTGTTGTTCCACGTCGCACGCGCTACTCGTCCGAGAAAACCTACGTCTGCCAGTACGCACACTGCGGCAAAACATTTTACCAAAAGTACAACTTGTATCGTCACCAGCGGGAAAAACATGGCAGCCTCTATCCCTGACTACAGTGCAGTCAAAGGCAGTAGCAATTCCTGACTCTTTTCTGTACGTCTTTGCAAACTTTAACCCTCAAAAACATATATTATGATGTATTTACTGAGAAGTGTTTGTGTCTGTTTTGGTTTCAGTCTTGTGTTGCTTTTGTATCTGACCTTGTTCTCTCTTGCTGTACAGTAATTTCTTTGTTTTGTTAATATTCTAAATATTGTTGAGCGTAGGAAGTATGGGTTTATTATGATTCTGAGGTATTGCCGGTATTGTTTGACACTCGTATTTTATTATTATTATTAGTAAAATAAATATCTGTGCACCACTTAATCTACAAGTGACCAGCACCTCATTGCAATGTCAGTAACTTAGTAATTTGGCTCAAACCTTCAAAATTTGTTTCCTGTAACAAATTATTTCTACTCTCTAAAATATGTAGACACTTATATAGAGAAAAATAATGAAGTGATAGCAGCTATTTGTTTCGGCATAAAAAATTGTTGCCAGAAGTTGACGATGCTGTAATGTCAGATTCTTTACAACAGGGATAAACACAGTTGTTTAGCTAAAATATTGTGGAATTAAAATTATAAAGTGTTCGCTTAAGTTTGTTTCTTAGAGGCTGTTAATACTTCATACATGACCTTAGCAGTTATACCTGAATCAGTGTAACATTTCGTGGTTGCTAGTTGTTCTTTAAAACATAGTCTGTGACACTATTATTATTTAAAAAAATTAACTTGCACAGCAACACACACAAATGCGAATCTGAGGCATGGTCAGTCTGTAAAATATCCAAATGTTAGATATCCAGTGAGAAATAGTGAGTTTTTACATGCTTCTGGAAGCAAGAAAGAGTTTGAGCATTGGAAAAACATTGGCTGTCATTCCATTACTTGGATAGAACAACAGGAGTGCAAAGTCCCATAACAGTTCTGCCAAAATATTTCTCAAAACCTGCAGATTGTAAGCTGCAGGGAGGAATACAAGGATATGGTTGAAGGTAGGTAGGAGTGTGCCAACTGCACTGAAAGTTGAGGAAAGATCCACGTGGACATGTTACCTGGTGCAAAGACCTGTAGCACCTGGCCAGAGCTGTATGAGCAATGATGTCCGGCTCTCCAAGAAGTTGGAAGATACCAGTTGGATGCCTTCACCACAAATGGACTTGAGTGATAGTTTGCAACCTGTGCCCCACAAAATTTCAGCTATGCATGATCTTGAGACAATCCAAATCCAGAGACAGCTGGCAATGTATGGTGGACATGGTAACATGTAGCAGCTGGTTATTATGATTGAGATTTTAATTTCAGCAGACTGTACATTCAACAAGGTCTACCTCAGCATGTAGAAGTGATTAAACATTATGTAGCTATGCTGACATTCATTTCTTGTGGTTGAAAGTGTTAATTGTGCCCTGTTTTCCTTACAGACTGGTGATTCCGAAGACTCGACCTCATTTCCCGATGGTACTTCAACCACTCGTGCACAGTCAACGGAGCTGTGGAGGTACATGAGACGCCCAGTAGACTCGGCCGAAAAGCAGTACCGCTGCGAGTATACGGGTTGTGGAAAGTCATATTATGAGCGTAAAAATCTACTTCAGCATCAGTACCTTAAACATGGAAGGGCACGGGTGCCTCGACAATGGTGAACTGCGTTAGGGGTGGTAGAGTTAGAGGGACTTGGTAACAGAATCATTAATACAATAATACAAAACAGCTGCATGTGATACTGTCCTCCTTCAAAATTTCATAAACTTGCACACATAACCATGACAGAGCATCAATGGGGCTGAGCAACTGTGAGTGAAGGATTTGTTCAAGATCCCTACACTGTTACCTCCTGAGTGGAGACCTAAATCTGTATTCTCCGCTCTGCAGGCCAAACACTGTAACCAACCGGATACTGCACGTCAGTGGCATGTGTAGCAGGGATTCTGTGATGGTGCTCTACTCTCTTAATTTGTTTCCTGCACTAAATCTGTTTCCAGTGTAGGGGTGTGAAACAGTTTACCAGTTATTGTGCTCGACTTGTCAATGCAGAGGTTGCTGGTTCAAATCCCTGCCAGTGCTTAAAATGTTGCAAGATTCCTGCTCTCGTTGCACCCTATAGAATTCGGCTTTAAATGAATACACTAGTCATACACTGTCAGTGGGATGGTTTGGCGGTTAGGAGAGACCAGCCACCTGCTGTCATTTGTCCAAGGCTTAGAAAATGAATTCGCTAGTGCTTCCTGCTCAAGATGGCCTCTTGGGAGCAGTGTAAACAGTTGCTCTTCTGCTTCTGACATTTTCAGTCATATTTTGTTTAATACTGTGAACTGGAAAACTAGTTTGTGAATCCCAAATGTGCATATTTCAGTGTACATGTAATAGGATTGCTTGAGGTACTTGTTGCAGAATTTCCAAATACGCTACTAATAGCTGACATATATGACAAAACTATAAATTTGAAACGTAGGAATGAACTGAGCGAATATTATCGTTTTTTATTGTAAGCGTAGTTGCCGACTGTAGTTTCACGGTCGTAGTAAGTTAAACAATTGTTTGTTCAGCAAATTTCTCAGTTTTTCTTAACTTTGAGGGATTGATGTTGTGTTATGTGTTACCTATAATTATGAAAGACTTGTTTTGATTGAAATTTTATTGATATAATAAGGCATTGTCATTGATAGCATGAGGTCACCATAAAATTTTTAAATGTGGTGAAATTAAAAATTAATTAGTTTTTGTGTTTTGTTTTAAAGATTAGTTTTTTCCATGTTGTTAACCGACATCTCAATTTGACCAATGACCAGCATTTAGTACATTCTGCTTTATAGTGTAGTATGAATCTAGTTAATTATATAATATAAGAAAGGTTTTAGGGGTTTAAAGGACATGTAATCTATGTTTGAAACATTGCAAGGTAACCTGTAAATCTTAATAGCCGATCTCTCCTCGTATAAGCTGTGATAGTGTCCACTGAGACAGTACTGTCATCCAAACACTTCTACAAGTCTACAACTCTTGGACTCCACGATTTCATTACAATACATTATGGAATACAACTATATTTGATGTCCTCCTTCCAAAGTCCAGAAATACACACGATCATACGACAGAGCATCAATGGTGCTGAGCAATTGTGCATGAAGGACTTGCTGAAGGTCCTTGCACAGTGACTCCATAAGCCAAGTCACTCAATCACGTTCTGCTGGTAATAAGGATGCTGATAGTATGCAAGTGTCGGAAAATTTCTGTAATATTGGACTTGTGAAGGGTGAAAAATCTGGCAAAGATTCGTGTTTGGGATTGGCATTTAAGGACGTCCGCATATGAAGGGAAAGAGGGTAATGTATCGTTTTAACGTGCTCGATTATTCACCCATTATAGCATATATTTCAGCGTCACAAATTAATGTAAACGTTCATACACATAGTTCGCACACACCAGAATATTAGTTTGTAAAATAAACATAAAACAAGTTAACGTTGAAATTAATTTTGACGTTGAAAGTATAATAGGCTATACTGCCGTGCTAAGGAAGAAGACAGTAACTCAATTTTTTGCGGTTTTGAGTTAGCACTGGTTTCGACATCTAGACAACATGTTCTATCATATATAAAATCAAGGAAACAGTATCTGCCCAGTAACATGGCAAAAAACAGAAAAGAAATTCACAGTATCTCATCTGAGGATCATCATTCTAAGCAAAAAAACAGTAACTCAAGTTACTGTGTTGTTGCTTAGTAGGCCTATATGGAATTATTACGCATGACTGTGTAGTTGTCTTTTTTAGCAATAAGCAAACAGTAACTCACTGGACAGTATGATAATGATTATATACCTTTTCGTTACTGCTGCCTATGGCAACCGCCGTACTACGTAATTAGTACGTATGTATAATTATATATATGTATATATTTATATATATGTATATATATGTACATATATACATATATATGTATATATATATACAATACATATATATGTATATATATATACAATACATATATATGTATATATATACATATATATGTATATATACATATATATACATACACACATATATATATGTGTGTATATATATATTGTTAGGATCCCATGGCTTAACCAGTCCTGGGATGGGCAAGGGATACGCTTGGGTGGTTTCCTTAGCTGAGGGGAGACCTCTAGTGGGAAATTCTCCTATATAAGGAGGTAGAGTAAGGGGCGTATTCGAAGTCTCCGATGATACGGCCTTTGTGCAGTTCGTCTTGTCTGAGATCTTCCGGGCGCATGTTAGTCAAGTTCGTTTCGTGGCAAGTTCCACTTTTCTTGGTTACTCAAGGTTGCTTGAGTTTGGTCATGTCGTCAGCCTGTTGCTGTGTTGAAGACTTTGTTTCGTCGACGGTCTTGCTACAATAGAGTGAACCGTTTTCCACCCTTGTCTACGGGTCGGTAATGTATCGTTTTAATTTGTCTTTTTGTTGAGAATTATACCTTTAAAACTAGACAACGTCTTGAGCTTTATTATAGAGGGGGAACCCGCAACATATGAGGGCTCGCGGGATTTTTTTTCTCGTACGTTTGAAATTCGCATTTGTTGGTAGCACATACAACATTTGAGGTTTCGTCGGAAAATTTTTCGCTACGTTAAGAGAAAATTTGAGGCAAGAGAATAAAGTTTTGGAAATTAAGGGGCGTGTCTCAAAACAATTTTGAAATTTCGAAATTTTGAAATGGAGACGCCAGAGGCGGGGAAAATGTTGACAGTGGACGACATTTTGGATATGAAACAGGAAGAATTAAAGGAGGAATTGGAAAAATTGGGGCAAGACGTAAAAGGTCTTTCAAAAGTACAATTGCAAAAGGCTTTGTTAAAATTGATTAAGTCGCCAAATGCGTCTCCAAAAGCAAAAGAGTCTGAGGTTCAGGCTGAAAGTTTAAAATTGAAATTGGCCGAAATTACACGCATACAGCAAAAAGAAGACCGAGAGGCGGAAAGACTGTTTGAGCTGGAGAAAATGAAAATACAATTAAATGCGGATGCTAAGCTTAAGTTAGAACAAGCAGAATTGGAGTCACGAAGAACTGAGAAAGAATTTGAAGCTAAGAAAGAAGCAACAGAAAGGAAAATACAAATAGAAGCACAGGTTAAGAAAGACGAGGCAGAAGCAATGGAGAGGAAAATGCAAATAGAAGCACAAGTTAAGAAGGAAGAGGAAGAAAGGAGGATACAGGTTAAGAAAGATGAGGCAGAAGCAATGGAAAGAAAATTACGGATGGAGGCAGAAATGTTAGAAAGGAAGCTGAGGGTAGATAACGAAACATTAGCAGCAAGGTTGTCTATGGAAAATGAGGCTAAAAGGATGCAGATAGAAGCAGATGAGAGAAAGTTACAAGCAGATGAGAGAAAGTTACAAATGGAATTGGCAGAGAAAGAAAAACAGAGACAGCATCAATTGCAGATGAAGGAATTAGGAGGTTCATTTGAAAGATTAACAGGAGGTTATTTCGAGGACGGAGCACAAGGTTTGAATGAGGAAAATGCAGAAAGAACGGGGCATACGCCGAAATTTAATATTGCATCGGCAGTAAAATTTGTACCTCGGTTTGACGACACAAATTTGGAGCATTATTTACAATCGTTTGAAAAAGCCATGGAGCTACATCAATTTCCAAAAGATAAATGGTCGTCGTTAATCCATACGAAGTTAACTGGGAAAGCGTTACAAATTTTCGGCGAGCTCTCATTGGAACAATGTAAGGACTATGAGGTGGTAAAGAAGTCTTTGCTTACGGCGTATTCACGAGTGCCAGAGTTCTATAGGAAAAGGTTTCGGGAATTGCAGAAGGGTAATCTTGAAACTTATTCAAATTTTGCGTATCGGTTGAATATTCCATTTAAGAGTTGGCTGGAAGGAGAAGGTGCATTGTCTGATTTAGATAAGGCTTTGGAAATTTTCAAATTGGAACAGTTTGTGAATTGTCTGCCTGGGGATTTACATCGTTGGATAATCGAACGCAAAGTAACGACACTTTCTGAAGCAGCACGTATGGCAGATGAATATGATCTGTTGTACAAACCATTCAAGAAAGCTAGTGTAGCTCCAACTAAATTTGAAAAGGGATGGGTGAACGACACCGCTAATGTGAAGAGAAGCGGAGGTCAACATTCTTGGGACAGCCCTAAGAATACAGCAAGGAATTATACAGGTGCGTTTGGCACTCCTGTATCTTGTGCGTATTGTCATGCAAGATCGCATAGTATTTCAAATTGTGAAAAGCTCAGAGAGAGAAATTTGGCTAAAGCGAACACAAATTACGCAGATAATAATGTTGGCTTAAGACGCACCCCTTTTCGTTTCTAGCTTGTAGCGTCATAATTAATACCATTATGAAAATAAAAAGTATGCGCTTAGTATGATCTTTTATTGTTAAAAACATGTGCACTGTCAAATAAAACTAATATTATGCTGTAATAGCTAAATGCTTCAATTTATCTGATGTCAAGGATGGTGCCTCTTGGGAACAGGGTGACCTCAAGAAGCACCCCTGGGTGCGTCTTGGGAACAACATGGTTTAATGCTGTACCAGCATGCCAAGCACCATTTGAGCCCTATTGTCCAATATGGGCAAAACATGTAGACATACAGTACTAAAACATTAGTTTTGGCATTGATACGATAAAGCGACAAGTTTAAAGCAGCAGTTTGGGCCTAAGCAAAATTGCATGTCAGTCAAATGTCGAGCAACTACAGATTAAAAGGTCATTTCAAATTTCTCGCTCAGAGTAACTCTAAATCTTCCCAGAATTGGGCAACCGAGTTGAAGCACATGCCCCTGTCTCTGTAAAGTTCTTCTCGGAATTCCAAAATGTTTTTTACAAGTGTAAGACTGCCCATCCTTGAGGACCGCTAATGCACGCTTGAGTGTTCCCTCTCCATACGATCCTCTGCTTGTATTTCGCGCATAATCCTTTCCGATGATTTGACAACCAATAAAACCAATCAAATAAAAGTCATCTCAGACTATAGATATTGGTAATTACCCAGTTGATTCTATTTAATGTGAACATATTCGTGTTAATTGCCGATATTCCATACTTGCATACCCAAAACGCACCCGGTGCGTTTTGGGTATACGGGACGTGGTGCTTCTTGGGCTCCGACGGGTCTACCCTCTAAAGACAATTTATTTTGGTTCCCCTTAGATGTTGCTAAAATATACTCTACCACATTTGCAGTTGATAAAGAGGTTGAGAAATACAAGTAAGGATTATTCCCAAACTGCTCTTTAATTTTGTGAAAAAGCCTTGTTGAATTATCACTCACAAAAGTTCAAAAATGCCGAAAACTTACTTTTAATTCAGAAACCGCTTTCCTCTCCGAACAAAGGACACCAATTAATATTAACATATGGACACTTGATCTACTTATTATGTAAGTAGGCTGCGGCGTTCCTGTATCAGCCAGTCTGGATATTATATGGGGGTGCGTCTTGGGCATAGGGTGCGTCTTGTGGTACTTTCCCCTAATGTTGGCTTAGTGAATGTGCATTCGGGCGATTCAACGATAAATCAACAGTATAGACCTTTTGTTAAGGATGGACTGATGTACGGACGACAAGGTTCGCAGCGTCATGTAGTGCTACTGAGAGACTCGGGTGCATTACAGTCGATAGTCAGCAGGGATGGGCTTAATTCGTGCGATTATGTCCTAACGGGTGAAGACAGATTAATTCAAGGGATTGTTGGAGAAGCGGTTAAGGTCCCGTTGGTCGAAATTCAATTGGAAAGTGAGTTGGTTTCTGGAACTATTCTTTGTGGGTTGGTTGATAAATTGCCAAAAGGAATAAACATTTTGATAGGCAATGACGTCATTCAAAATGAACCGATAGAGGTAGCAGTGGTCACAAGGGCGCAAAGTAAATTAGGTGCGACTGTGCAGTCAAGCGTGGTGGAACAGGACGCTGTAGACATTGACGTTCCTTTAATTAAGAATTCTGATGTGAATGATTTTGTTGATTTAGAACTTGATACATTGTTTTCTGAAGGTGGTAACAATGAGATTGAAGATTCAGAATTTTGTTCGAGGGACAAATTAATTGAGTTGCAACATAGTGATGAAAGTCTCAATTGTCTTTTTGATTTAGCACGGTCTCCGGAAAGAAGCGAGAGGTCTTTCTACGAGGTTCGTGATGGAGTTTTGGTTCGTGTCTGGAGGAGTGTGTTGGAGCCAGAAGGTTTCGGTAGAACGCAAGTACTCGTTCCAATTTCTTTGAGGTCTAAGATAATTCATGTAGCGCATGATGTTCCGTCAAGTGGACATTTAGGTACACAGAAAACGCTTGATAGAGTGTTGAGGCATTTTTACTGGCCTGGTATTTTCAAATATGTTAGAGAATACTGTCGTACTTGTGATGTTTGTCAGAGGCTTGGCAAGGGAGCTACAAAAGCTCGAGCGCCGTTGATTAATTTGCCGATTATTGATAAACCATGGTCAAGAATTGCTTTGGATATCGTTGGTCCTTTGGACATTTGTGATAAGTCGGGGAACAGATTTATCTTGACGATAATGGACTTGGCTACGCATTTTCCGTTTGCGTTTCCGCTTAAGGTGCACACAGCGGTAGAGGTAGCGAAGGCTTTGGTGTCTGTGTTTACGACATTTGGTTTTCCTGATGAAGTGTTAACTGATCAGGGGTCTGAATTTATGTCCGAGTTGATGCAATTGCTGATGAATGAATGTCAGATAATGCAGTTGAAAACTAGTGCATTTCACCCGCAGACCAACGGATGTCTCGAAAAATTTCATCATACTCTAAAAGATATGTTGAAAGCAGTAGGGGAAACTTTTCATGGTGATTGGGATGAAATTCTTCCTTGGGTGCTGTTTGCATACAGAGAGGTTCCGGTGCAGGGATTGGGTTTCTCTCCATTTGATTTAATGTTTGGAAGGGATGTGAAAGGGCCCTTACAAATGATTAAACACAGTTGGATTCGAACTGATGTTGTGCCTGAATTGAAAAAGACGAATTTGATTGATTTTGTTTTGGATCTTCGAGAGAAGATTAAGGTGTCATTACAAATTGCAAATGATAATGAATTGGTGCATAAATCTAAGTCGAAGGAATGGTATGATTTGCATGCGAAGTCTGTTACTTTTGAGAAGGGTGAACAAGTGTTACTGTTGTTACCTTTGATTGGTAAACCCTTACAAGCAAAGTATTGTGGTCCCTATCCGGTACTGAAAAGACTTGGGGAGGTGGATTATCTCGTCGGTACTCCAGATCGGAGGAAAGCGAAGAGGGTTGTGCATGTGAACCTCATGAAGAAGTATTTGGCACGGCAAGGGGAAAAGGTGTTGGTTGTTGATGGTGAACCTGAAGTGAATGTTTTGATTTCTGATACAGGCATGTCTACGTCATTTTTGGAGTCTGTTAACATGGATCATTTAAATCAGAGTCAGATTGATGATTTAACAAATGTGTTGTGCAAATTTCAGAGTGTGTTTAGTGACAAACCAGGGAGGACAACTGTGGTGTCACATGATGTGAAGCTGATGGACGGAGTAAGACCGATGAGGCAGTCACCATATCAACTTCATCCGGACAGGTTAAAGTTGGTAAACGAAGAAATAGAGGATTTGTTGCAATCAGGCATAATTGAGGAATCTGAGAGTCCGTGGGCGGCACCAATAGTGTTGGTTCCAAAACCCGATGGTACGCTAAGGTTGTGTACTGACTTCAGGAAACTGAATGCAGTTACGATACCTGATCCATTTCCGATGCCTCGAGTGGAAACTCTCATAAATAAAGTTGGGCAGGCGAAATTTCTTACAAAATTGGATATGACAAAAGGTTACTGGCAAATTCCTATAGCGCCATCAGCGGTTGAATGTACAGCTTTTGTAACACCTAATGGACATTTCCAATGGAAATACATGGCTTTTGGGCTTCGGAATGCACCAAGTTCATTCAGTAGGCTAGTTAAGAAGGTTTTTGCAGGTTTGGAGTCTTTTTGTGATGCATATCTTGATGATATCATTATTTTCAGTATGGCATGGTCTAGTCACATGAATCATTTACAGCAAGTGTTGCAACGTGTGCAAAATGCTAATTTGACGTTGAATGTGAAGAAATGTGTATTTGCTAATGCTGAGGTGGATTTCTTGGGTCATCATGTGGGTCGGGGAATTGTGTCTCCACGTTCACAAAAGGTGGAAGTAATGCTTAACTTTCCAACGCCGACTAATAAGAAACAATTGCAGTCTTTGTATGGGTTGGCAAGCTATTATAGAAGATATTTGCCACATTTTTCAGATTTGACAAATCCTTTCACTGAAATTCTGAAGAAAGGGAATAAATTTGTGTGGTCTGCTGAAGCAGAAAGGGCTTTTGTTGATTTGAAGTCAAGATTGGCGTCCAAACCAATTCTTAAACCGCCTGATTATAATCGACCGTTTTTCGTTGCTGTTGATGCTTCGCAGGTGTGTGTGGGAGCATGCTTGTTCCAGATCTACGAGGACGTCGAGCATCCTGTATGTTATTACAGTCGCAAGCTTCGGATACACGAGAGACGCTATTCGACCGTGGAGAAGGAGGCGTTGGCTCTGGTAACGGCGATACGGACATTCTCCGTATATTTTGGTTCTGCGCCGGTGGTGGTCTTCACTGACCATAGCCCACTCACTTTCATAAACTCGATGGCGAACTCCAATGACAAGTTACTGCGATGGAGTTTGGAGCTACAAAAGTACGCTCTGGACATTCGGCATCGTCCGGGGAGAGAGAATCTCCTGCCGGATTTGTTGAGTCGTCCGTCGTTCGTAAATAGTGAATGATCATGCTTAGGGGCGACGTGACTGAACGTCGTAAGTGTGTCTAAATTAAATGTTTTCGTTTCGTATATTAATATATTTGTGTATATAGATTTTTGATTTTGATTGTGATTTTTGTTCATTGTGCATGTTAGTTAGGTAGTTAAGTCAAAAACCCTTCTGGTTTTTGCCTTTTTGGAAGTCCGGGGGTGTGTTAGGATCCCATGGCTTAACCAGTCCTGGGATGGGCAAGGGATACGCTTGGGTGGTTTCCTTAGCTGAGGGGAGACCTCTAGTGGGAAATTCTCCTATATAAGGAGGTAGAGTAAGGGGCGTATTCGAAGTCTCCGATGATACGGCCTTTGTGCAGTTCGTCTTGTCTGAGATCTTCCGGGCGCATGTTAGTCAAGTTCGTTTCGTGGCAAGTTCCACTTTTCTTGGTTACTCAAGGTTGCTTGAGTTTGGTCATGTCGTCAGCCTGTTGCTGTGTTGAAGACTTTGTTTCGTCGACGGTCTTGCTACAATAGAGTGAACCGTTTTCCACCCTTGTCTACGGGTCGGTAATGTATCGTTTTAATTTGTCTTTTTGTTGAGAATTATACCTTTAAAACTAGACAACGTCTTGAGCTTTATTATAGAGGGGGAACCCGCAACAATATGTATATATACATATATATATACATATCTAAATATGTACATATATATATATATTATATATATAAATATAAACATATATACATAAATATATATACATATATGTGTATATATATGTATATAATATATATGTACATAGATGTATGTGTTTATGTACATGTATATATATATATGAATATACGTATATATATTATGTACTTATGTGTATTTATATATGTGCGTGTATGAATATGTGTATATATATGTACCTATGTGTATATATGCGTGTATGTACATTTATATGTATATGTGTATGTGTAGGCCTATATATGTATGTGTATGTGTATATATTCATGCATAGGTACGTGTAAGTATATATATGTATATAACCCTGAAGCATAGGCTACTTAATATTGAGCATAGCTTAAATTTGACAGATTTTGCCTAATTTTTTATTTTAGTTTTTTACTATGTGAAACACATACAACTTTGATTCCTAAATATTTACAACTCCGTTACTTAATAAATACGCAATACAATATACCGCCACTGTTTATAATTAGTGATTAATTAGTATTAAGTGTCCATTAAATTATTACACAGCAACCTAAATTATTTTGACGACAAATTATCTACATGTACCATTAAATAAATTCATTTTAATAGAAAAATAATGTAACGGAGTTGTAAAATATTAATAATTAAGTCTCCATGCTCACCGGACGAGTTAAGATACAAAAATAGTTAGTTTATAGTGGCCAGGCTAGGCTCAGTTTCAATATTATTTTTGAAGGACAAAATTATATATATATATATATGTATGAAGCGTTAGGGTCTTTTCTTATATATATATATATATATATATGCAAAGTGCAATAAATACAGTCACGGAGTTGTAGGCCTAAATCTTTTTTATACTATTACATTACCGGATAAATTTCCGAAAAATTGTCAACATAAGCAAACGTCCATATTGATTTCTTGTTGGTAAAATCAATGCAGACATGCTTCCTGCTATCGAAGATTATGTAAAAAAATAAAAAAATTATAACGTTGAGTAGGCCTATATAACAAAAATCAGAAAATTATAACGCTGTAAAGTCTTATTAATAATACACTCTGAGTCCCATAATTAGCATAGTATTTCTAGTTACTGCTTTCATGCTTAGCAGCAAAACCGATTTCAAATAATTATATACTAAGCAAAAACACAGTATCTCATTTTTATATCATTTTTACGCAAATATAACAAAAAGGAACTTTAGATAAAAATTTAACTCATTTAAATATAACTGTATGCAAAAATTCAGAAACATTGTAATTTAATTTCTGGTTGAATTAAACAGATTTCTTCTTTTCCTTTTTACTCAGATTCGTCTTTTTTGAGTTACTGTCTTCTTGCTTTTTACGGCAGTAATAATAACGGTGGAATAATCGGGAATGTTAAAGCGATGATTACCAGGATTCATTCATTCCAAAGATTCGTACAACACCTATAATTAATAAGCAAATTAAAGCCATTGTGACACTAGTGTATAGATATAAAGCTGAAAAATCATGTGTGAAAGCGCTACAACATTGCTTAGCCTAAAAAGCGCTATATAAACTCGTTTAACTTTTGTTCATCAATTCCTCGAATTCCCATAATTCCAAGTTCTTGCTAGTTTTGGATCTTTGGTTCTAGGTGCGTGGCAACAAGATAATCGCACCGGGTAAGAGAATTAGATTAAGTTTTAAGCGCGATGAGAATTCAACTTCTTCCACGTTTAGAATATCAGGTTCAATACCCTTCTGTGTGATAATAATTACATACGGCTTCTTACCACACCCGGTATGTTTAATTTAACCAGTGTTCGTGAGCAGCAGTTAAGTCGCCATGTAGGTCTCCCGAATATATTGTCTATGGTGGCTGCTGCAGCTGCGCCGTGACCTGACACATTTAGCTAAAGAGGCTGTGACCCGACCCATTATGGCCATATACATGATGGTTCACGAGAATACGTTAATGTTTCGATTTTATTGTCTTTGTTGTGCGCCAGGCAAATAAATGTCGACGGAAAATGACATCGAAATTTGGGTAAAAGTAAGACGGTCTGTGAACGAGACGTCCATTAGGTATTTTCGAGCGATTTCCTGTGAGAAAACCAATTTTTACTAGGATTCGTCTCCACTGGTAGGTCAAGTGTAAACACATAATAAGGTACGCTACCGCGCATAATTTATCAAGCGCTGTGTTTTTGTGTTGTATGTAACAAAGCGATTGATTAATATAGTGTAAATTTTGCCAGACTGAGAAGAGTTGAAAGACGGCAGACGGTTAACATTTCCTTGAAAGACAGTTTCCTACAGAGTTTATAATTTAGGGGCTCTGTTTTACAACAATATTATTGAAATTGACTTGTAAACAAAAGATCAGAGTGATTAAAGTAAATTAAAAGCATTTAATTAAGAATATGTGACGTACTTTTTCACTGGTTGATCCAATTCGTGGCTGTTTGTTTTGTAATGTAATATTGTTTAATGTATTGCTAATCATCAAATTTCTCAGAATAATGCAATGGCTGTGTAAAGGAGATCAGCTTATTTGCTGATGCTCACTAAAGTCATATCAGCAAGGTTTGGTGCCAGGTTAGCATCTGAAGAGGTCACCCAGAAGAGAGACAAGAAGTACTGAAGTTTCTGTGTCAGAATTGCATAACAAAAAGATTGTCGCTTTTGTCTGCCCAGAATCTGGCAGTAATGCCTTCTTGCTTTGTGAACGCTTGACCATAAGAATTTTACGGATCCTGTATCGGTCCTACATGGGTCTCACATTAGAACATAAGTCACAGTATAGGCCCCATATGGGTGTGCTGGCAAGCAGGGAGAAACAATTAAAACATTTGTATAACAAAGAAAGGCACCCTTTAAGTTTTCATGTAGTTGAATTAGCATTAGCCAAAATAACAATAAGATAATCAGAAATATTTTTAATGATATTTTTCCATCTATGGACAGGAAGAAGAAGGAGAACTTGGCCAATCTACTCGTAAAAATGGTCAAATTTATAACAATGACAAGTTTTTTCTTTAAACAAACTTCATATTTTTTTTAACAATATTTGGTAAATACTGTTATAAAATATGAAGTTTGTGTAAGAAAAGAAATACTGGATACTATATATTAAATATCTATAAACAACAACTATACTGCATTGTTCTTTTCTCATGATGGGATTAATCACAAGATTTATCCCGATTTGTTTTTAAATCGCCAGATCAATCGCTGTTAAAATTTGGAATCATTGAATAACTCTAGTTTGAAGTGTTAGCAATTTCATTTTCTCGGCCTTGGCATCTCTAGACTATCACACTCCCTCCCATGAAACTAAGGTCATGGAAAAAATTTTGATGACAAAAGAGGTCATAGACCAGTGGTCACCAACCTTTTTCGGGTGAGGAGCCGCATTGCCAAGTTTAGCAAGTTTTGGGAGCCGCCATGGTTTTAGGAGCACAACAAATACTAGCGGCTAGCACCATTAGCCGCTAGTGTTAGCTTAATCATAATATGTAATATCATTATATTATATAATTTCAGGAAATAAACAAGTCAGCCTTAATCAAAATATATATCTAAGAAAATAAAGAGAGTACAGAAAATAGTAGGAGAACAGAAAGGAGAACGAAGAGGTAAATGGGAGGAGTTGAAGAAAGCTAGAGTAGGGAAAACAGTAGGAAAAGAGAAAGAAGGAAGAAGTAAAGGAGATGAAGAGTTGAAGATAGAGTAGGGAAAAGATTTTCCGGAAAGCTCCGGAGAGCCGCCACAGAACTTTTCGAGAGCCGTATGCGGCTCGCGAGCCACGGGTTGGTGACCACTGCTGTACACTATCGGTGGGAAGGGAGAGGATTTGCCATCTGCCCTCATGCCGAGGTTAAGAAAATGAAGTCCCATTAGCACTTCATACCCATTGCTGTGTCAGGTCTAGCTTAAGGGACTGCTTAATATCTTCTTCTTATTCAATATGCTTCTGTGTGGTATAAATGCTGCAGTAATGTTGCCTGTCATAGTTTTGGCAGTACTTAATCATTCGACTATGTGCTTAGTTTACTGATTGCAGTCTCATTATCTAGGTATTGACGTTTCATAAACATCCATTTGATAGCATCCAATCATCTGTTGATGACTACTCTAATAAAAAAAACCTATAATGACTGCAGGCTCTAACATGGCCAGAACATCAGTCCTCAATCAGTCGGTGTGTAGGTAGATATGTCTGTCTCCAGTCACTTAATAGAGAACCTGACCGAAGTGCCACCTACAGATAGCGTAAGTTACGGTAAACTTCCTTCAGAGCAAAGTTCATCTATAAACAGATAATGATTACTTTTATTATTATTGCAAGCATTTCTAACGTGTGAAAGGTCACTCAGAAGTGTAAAAATGAGGCGTGGTTAGTCAATCGCCAGTTGAAGAGCAGCTAGATATCCAGATGTTTGAAAACTAATGAGAAATAGAGCTTGATGAGATGCAAGTCACTTTGTAAGATTCTTCTTTTTCTCTTGTTTTATTTCACAAACGGTTGAGCACTTACCTTTCCATGTACCTGAAGTGTTTAGATGAATTAAAATGATTAGTATGTCTGTTAATAATAATAATAATAATAATATTAATAATAATAAAAATAATTATAAAATTTCTATGAGTTAGTTAAGTTCAATTAAACTGTGCCACAGATAAAAATTTACTGACTATGTGAATGCTTTGCTTAAATTTTAAATTAAAAGTATTTGTCAGAGGCCAGGTTTTCAGTTGTAATTATTCAACACTGTTTCTTTTCAGGCTTTCCTCGGATCATCTGCCACAGTTTATGATGTCTTTGCACCAGAAAATCTGTTTTTCACAGAAAAAGAGAGCAACTCTAAGAAGAAACAGAACAATGGTCTCCACAACTCTGGATTCAGCCAACTGAAATTTCAGCATTGACCGCACGCTGTTTTCATCTCTGTTGTGAGCTGCCAATTGCAGAACGCTCACGACTAGGTTGACCATCTTGAAGAGGGAATATCATACTGTTGCGCAACCTCGCTGACCTTCTGACTCCGGGCTGTTGAGTTTCAGTCAGCCATGGGTCATGTAGATAGATTCGAAATCATCTTTGACAATGAACAAGGAGTCTTCCACGAGGGGGACAGAGTCAGCGGACACGTCGAAATTGTCAACTGGGAAAATGTCAAATATAAAGGTGAGGCCTTCAGACGAATCATTTGATGATGTGCATGCATATTTCACATCAAGTTAACCAGTTAAAATATAATTTTATACCAAACCATCTAAGATCTTCATCTGATTTTGCATCCAAAGCAATCCCACCAAAACTTGATGAAAGGTGACATATTTAGAAAGTGCTAGGTCCGGATGTTACAGTTCAAACATTGATTCGATGAAGCCTACAAGAAATTTTGTTTAACTTCACACCAGCATGACTCTTGAAGCTATCTCATTTGTCACAAAATTCCACTCTCCTGTCAAGCATTTCTGTTAATCTCTTTCTGTAATTCGTTTTATCTCACCCATTCGTCATAAGTTCCCTTGTACTTATAACCTCCTTGTACCTTAATAATGCCTTCCTTCCTTCCTGAGCCTGCTCTCTTAACACCTTAACAACGACCTGCATTGGTTTCCCAGTTGCTTTTAATACGCTTTCATCCTTAAAGTGCTAAGCCATTGTACACATTGGAGGTGACTCTATTGACATCTGTATGCGACTTGGAGACACCATGTTGTAACACCGAGGGATGAATTTATGAAGTTTTTAATGAAAATACAGGGTGCATGATAGTCTAATGGTTAGTGTGCTGGACTGTCAACCGAGAGGCTGAGGGTTCAAATCCCTGCCAGGGCAGAAATCTGTTTCAAGGTTTCTGCTCCATCTGTGCCCCTAGTCAACACAGTTATAATGAATACACTGATCGACACCACCGTACACTGAGAGAGGACTGGTCATCTGCCCTGATATGCCGAGGCTAAGAAAGTGAAGTCACTAACACTTCATACCCATGGCTGCCTCTTAACCTACTTCTCTTTGTCTTTTCTTCTTCTGAAAGAAAGCACTGCATTCATTCAATCATTCATTCATTCATTCAGAGCAATTATATAGCACCCTTCCAAGATAAGTACTCGGAAGCACTCCCAGGCCAATTCTGGCGATAAAGAACAGTCTTCAGATGTTTGTTAAAGGTGTATGCAGAGTACCTAGTTAAAAGAACATGAAGATCTGAAGGAAGAAGGTTATTTCACCTGGTGGGCCTAAACACTGAAAAGGCACGACGTTTTGCACCTTTGAACTGAGCTCAAAGGGAACAACTTTGCCTCGAGATGCAGAACGAAGATTTCTGTGGCCAGCGAAACCTGCAGTTGGAACTTCTGTTGGTTTAAAAGCTGGATTGTTTTAGCACATCTGAAATGCAGCAGTTAATGAATCACAACAGAATCGTTTTCATCCATTTGGACTTTGTTTAGTTCTTGATGGACCAATTTACAGAGATGAGTAATGGACTGTCATCATCCCTTCTAGGCCTCTGTCACACAACGTCCATACCCCCAGAGTGCTTCTGCTCCTGTTTGCCAATGACCATTAAGCATACTGTCAGTTGATAGTGTATACACCATGGCCAAATAAAGCTGTCTGCCAGTGCAAATACTGCATTGCAAGTGCTTGGATACATACAGACATACGGCACTTGTGCATTGGACACAATAGCAGTTACTAAAATTTATGATTGCAATTACTTCTCGTGTGTCATTTGGACCTTCAGTGGAAACACTGGACCAGCAATGCATTAACTGAATGTTAATGTCATACATTTGTTACATTATACATTACATTACATTGAACACTGGACCAGTTCTGTATTAACTAAATGTTCTAATATTTGGACGGATGTTTTGAGTTTGATGTAAGACTTTTCGTTGTTAGGTTAGGAGCGTGTCTGACTAGTTTCTCACAAACAGGCGCTGTACATAATATGCAATTGCAGTTACAATGACAATTAGAAGCTGAGAGATTGTTCTGTGATTACCTGTAACAGTAGAAGCTGTGAGATAATATCATCATACAGATGAAGATTCTTTTGACGAGGTACAAATGTCGCAACTGCAATTGAACATCCCAGCATGCATGTACTTCACGTTTTTCTAAATATTGGTTACAATCTATTTTATATAAATTTTCACATACTGACATCTCATAGCGTAATTATCTATACAGTTAAAACTTAAAACAAACTTAAAAACAAAACATAAAAACGAACTTAGAAATTGTTAGAACTGAAAAACATTTGAATATTATTGAAGGAAAGATGTGTGTTAGAAATAATCAGTTGTAAATGTATTTTGTGTCCACATATTTAATAATTTTACACCTTTTTGAGGGAAACAGAGAGAGAGGTGTTAGTGGGTGGGAGAGGGAGGGATGTATGGAGTGAGGGAGAAAGAGAGAGAGAGTCATTGGAGGAACCACAGTGTGGAAAACTAGAATCGAACAGAACGGTCTTCAAGCGCTTACGGAATAGAGGTAGAGAGAGACTATGGAGCTGATGTCATAGGTGTTAGACTGTGATCTATTCCAGAAAATAGAAAATTGAACCAGAATGTTGAAAATCAAACATGCAGTTCTCGTACCTTACCCTACCTCATGATTATTATTAAACAACAAAGATGGACACAGTCTTATCAAAGTTTACCTTCAAAACATAACTCTTACGGACTGATCTTCTGGATGTTGGCGTGGTTATTGGTTTTGGTATGCCATCGGTTGATGCCTTGTGCATTAGACACCAGCGCAATAGAAGCTGCTAATTACAATTACATAACTAATACTTCTGAGGAATTTTGTCAGAAGACGCTTTTAATAAATGAGCAATAATCTTACCTTCCCTGTTAATTTGCAGGTGTTAGTACGTGTGTAAACATGTTTGGCTGCCTCTCTTTGTCATTTGGCTGACCAGTGGATTTGACCAGATGTCACTGTGTGTCTGTGTTGAAGTGTTATCACTATGCCAAGTGTGTTGTTATAATATGGTGCTATAGAAGTTTTAACATCAGATTAGATTGGAAGCAGTTTACTTTCTGGTTCAATGTACAATTGTTGGCCGAGTGCAGTGCATTGTTTCGAAGCAAAGCAGTGTTCGGTTCAAGTTGAAAGACAATGACTGTGTAGCAACAATTGTTGCACCGCTTATTGATTAATTCAGGACCAAATCGAGAATCTCAGCTCATGGTTTCTGACATCTGATTTTCATCGGCTTTTATGGTCTTATTTTCGTTTTTATGAGGATGTCCATTGAAAACAACTGTGTAGAAATTGATGCAATTGTTTAATTGATTGGCCAATAAGACAAGTAGTTGGTTGGTTGAACACAATGTTGCTGTTGTTATGATTTACTTAGAAACATGTTATTGTGATGACCTGCAGGTCATCGAACTTCTGTGGGAAATACAAAATGTTTTTGGTGGAAGATCTTGTAAGCTGTTGTTAATTCTCTACTGCTAAACTACTATTACTAAATCCACCACCACCTGGGCTACTCTTACATGTAATACCATTTTTAATAATACACTTAATATTACTACTACTACTATTATTACTACTATGACTACTACTATTACTATTACCTCTATCACTACTACTTCATATACTGCATGCATTTCTGTAAACACTTAAGACTGGTCCTTTTCTGTGGGGATTGGGCTGGGAGTGCCTCTGTTTAGTTTTCTTGTAGAGGCAATATATAAATGCTCTGAATGAATGAGTGAATATTCTATCAATCAGAATTTCAATGTTGCAGTATTACTTTACCGTAAGTTACCGGTGATTTCCGTAAGCTATTGGCAGTATTCCTGGCATTTCGAAGCATGGAAAGGCTTGGATAAGAGGACCTTGGTCCAGAACTGTTCTTTCAGTGTCTGTATAGGAATTTCAGTCGTCAACACTTGACGCTTTTCAGAGCCCACTTGACTGATAAAGTTCCTTTTTGAAGGGAGCCGAGGTGCTCCCTGGATATCAAGCAATCTCTCCTAACAAGAAATGTAATCTCCCATTCTATTTATACGTTCTGTATAAAAATACAGCAATTGTCTATAGCGGCTAATGGGATCTAAGCTCTCACTCGACAAGAGTCGACAGATATCCAGTTATATACATACGTACAATCGTCGTACATACATACATACAAACATACATACGTATACAATGAAAATTATAGATATCTTTTAACTTCCGCTTCATGTCACAACAGGAAGTATCCCCTCCCCATGTTTTTTGCTCAGCTGATTTACCTACATTTTTCTTACCAACAAGCTCTCAGTCTTCCTGATTCTGTTATGGTGTATAAGTATCCTTGCCAGCTAAGCCCATCAAATTTGATATGACCCATATGGGCCTTACGTAGGTCCCATCTAAATGGGAATGCAGATCCTATATTGGTCCCATGTGGGTTTTCTGGCAGGGTCGTCGCTTATACCTTCTGCACTTGATATGATCGTCTGCAGTAATCACTCTAAGCACTTCATATCCTCAGCGTCTTAGCTGCAGTGCTGGAGTTACACGATTGCCTGCTTTTCCTTAAGCATCAGTGAGTCAGTTCTTTGGAATACCATGTACTGGTAATCTTGGAATCAATATACTCCTGTTCGGTTTTGAGTTAGTGCTTCCAGTTGCGCTAATACTTGGCTGCTACCGTTGACAAGACACATGAGGTCTATATGCGGTGCTATTTCGTATTCATGACGTCATCACTTCTCGGAATCGGTTGCCTGGCAACCTGTGGTATGAGATTCTGACGGTTTCCTTGGTTATGTTGATGGAATGATGATTTGTAGTCCAATGTTCAGTGTTTTCTGATTCTGCGATATTTCTGGCAGAATGCTTTTGCAGTAATCATTAGCAGACCATAAATTGTATTGTATTTTCGTTTATTTCATAACTAGCTGTCAAAGCGCAGCAAGTAACATCAATGCATGATTATGCAGTTAAAGTATTAGAGACTAGACTATTATAGCTTTCAGGGTTGGGTTAATGCCGGCAACAACCTATTATTGCCGGGACGGTGGCAATAACCGGTTATTGTCGGTTATTGCCAGTTGTTGCCGGTTATTGCCAGTTGTGGCCCATTTTTTCCAAAGTAAAGGCTAAACAAATGAAAATAATATTTCACTGCACAGACCGCATAGTCATAATAAATGTTACTTGTGAGAAATTAAAACTACTGTAGTAAATCTATATTACTCCATAGTATAAATACAGTTATGAATTAGAAATTTTGCCAAACCATTGGCTTCTATACACTACTCATAAATTATATACTACCAGTAAGTATATTGAAAAGGCAATGTCCCTGTTGACCTGAAAAGTATCTGAGAGTGAGACTAGGCAAGGTTCCAGAGAGCAAAGTTCCTAGTGTGAAGTTAGTTTGTGCAAAAAGTAAAATGTTTATATCTGAGCCTACAGATTAACCAATTAAAAATATCCATAGGCTGATTTATACCCTGATATCATGTCCATAAGGCATAGGACCCATATTGCCATATGAGACCCTTATGTGGCCCGTATTGGTCCCACCCAATTTGCTAAGACCTGCTGGCAGAGTGTATTGCACTCCAGGAAATAATTACACGTTTTATTATTCAGCGAAACTCTACATTCGTCCAAAGTTTTCCTGAACGTGGCATGAATTTCTTATGAGCACTTAGCGACGCTCGAATCGGCAGGAAGTAGATATATATATATATCATGGTGGAAAGATCACGAAGAATGTTTTCCATTCTCCACCGGTGGGTCAGTCGGAGATGACCTCATTCCGGAATGATAAACGAGGTCTCTTCCAGCGGCACGGAAGTGCAGGTTCCAGGTCCACTCGAAGGCAACATGGTTTCGCTTAGCCATTGGTTGAGGCCGTTGGCGGCGTCTGTCTTTGAAAGAAGCGTTAAAGATGCCACTTAAATGGCCAGATGCATGCAGTCAGATAGCGACATGTGCAGCGCTTTTGAGAGGCTCTTATGAGGTGCTGTACCATGTGCATTGATGCACACTTGTACACACATATGTGCATTCTTGCATGCATCTGTACATTCATGCATGCATACACACAAAAACTTACATATGTATGTTATCCAATCTGATGACTTCTATATGACTTATCATGATGCTTGAAGTGTCAGTTGATGGTCACTTCACTTTGGGGGTGCTCGATAGTGTAGTGGTTAGCGTGCTGGACTGTCAGTCAAGAGGTTGGGGGTTCAAATTCCTACCAGGGCTGAAATTTGGCTCGAGATTCCTGCTGCACCTAACCCCATTGCCAGCTCAGCTACAATGAGTACACTAGCCGTATGCTGTTGGTGGGAAGATAAGACGATGAGGGAGAGTACTGGCTACCCACCCTCATATGCCGAGGCAAAGAAAATGAAGTTGCTAACAGCCTAACACTCATGCTAGCTTAAGCGACTTCTTCTTCACTTCTCTTCAAAGTGAAATTGTAATCTAAGACACTATCCATTAATCCAGGTCAAAATTCAGTGAGTCAGAAGAATCAGAAATTGAGCTACCGAGGGTGAGCCATCTGGAACAGACGAGTTTTAAGTTTAGTTCTGAATGACATCCGAACACAGAATGCACAAAACAGATAGATAACACAAACGCATACATACGTACAAATACATACATGTATGTAGATGGATTGGATACCTACATTTGCAAAACATTCTGATGCACAGTGTAATTTGTGGACAGTGAATGGAAGAGGAGAAGAAATGCAGTCCCTTGGCTAGAGCCCTGGATAAATGGAATATGGATATGGAGATACTTTGATAAGTTATTGTCCATTGATGTCGTTTAGTGATTCGAATCGATCTGTGTGGAATCGCTGTCGTCAGCTGGAACAGTTTCGATGACAAGGACATCTCGGTTCACGACCCCGATGACGTCAAGGGCGATCTCAACAAGGAACAGTACTTTGAAAAGATTGTCCTACTGCAAAAGGGTGAGTAACAGCCGAAGAGGAAAGGTCGTGACCCTTGCACTTATGCCAAACCAAACAAACAACTTCTAACACACTAACGCAATTGCGATACAATTACAGGATCATCAGTAGTGTAGTCCTAGAAAATGAAGTGGGGGAACGCCTGGATATTGAAGTAAGCAAAACGTGCCATCTTGCAAGAATTTTGCATAGTGTGAGAAAAAAAGTGGGGGAACGGCGTTCCCCCATTCCCCCACTACACCACTGAGGTATCATGTGTTAACATACTACATGTGCTAACAAGTTTTTGTAATAATAATTTAGATCATTCGGTTCAATTTTTGTATTGAGCACCTTGGCCACTGCATTCATCAGCTCTTGCCACTTCTTTGTGAAGACAAGTACTTACTTTGCATGTAGGACATAGTTTCATGCTCTCTTATACAATCAGACCAGGACCACATCTGATTATTTTTTCATAAGAGGTGCTACATAAACGAGCCCTGACAATTGCAGTTCTGTTGTAGTTACAGTTACAGCAGTCGGTGTTAACTTGCTGTTTGTTAAATTGTAACTCGAAGTAAAATAGCTATTTTTTAATGACAGTGATAAAGCACTAGTTAGGGTTTCACATGAAACGTGAATTTATGGAATCTGTCAATGTACGCTATCTGTGGATGCATGGAATCCGTCTGGACTTTTCAGATGGTAATTTCATGGATAAGGATCCACTGCTTCCAGCCGGAGAACATAGCTTTCCATTCGACTGTAAGCTTCCGCTGGAGTTGCCATCTTCATTTGAGGGACAGTTCGGCCGAGTGCGATACCTGGCGAAGGCCATCATCGAGAGAGCCACTTGGAAGTCAAATGTCGTCTGCAAGAGAGCGTTTACTGTGCTCAGTGGACTCGACTTGAACTTCATACCCGAGTCTGCCGTAAGACTCATCAGAAGTTTCAATGCGTTTAATCTCATCTGGTCAGGTCACTGGTCTGGTATGGTCCGATCTGGTTTGGTCTTGTGTAGTCTGGTCTGGTATATGGTCAGGTCTCTTGTCGGTTCTGATCTGGTCTGGTCTTGTCTGGTTAGTTCTAGTTTGGTACCTTGTAACGGCATGGCCGTGTTACGGCGCCATATAAATTGTCGTATTTATTATTATTATTGGTCATATCTGGACAAGTCTGGTCTACTTAGAAACTAATAGTCTACTCTGGTCTGTAGTATGGTTTGGTCTTCTCTGTTTTGGTCTGGTGTGGTTTTGTATGCTTACCTACAGTGGTCAGGTCTGGTTGGTGTGGTCTAGCTTGGTTGGTGTATTTTAATCATTGAATTGAATTGTAATGACTCAAACTCACGTACTCTTCACGTTTTTCAAGGCAAGTGCTTTCACCAATTGACTACTGCATCCCATGTTGTTATTCCTGAGCAAATAAATGGATAAATAAATTAAACATTGAGAGTAACTTTATCTGCTTTTGAATGGTTTCATTGCAGTCTAAGATCGAAATATGCAAGTACAAGGAGCTCGGTCTGTGCTGCACGGAAGGATCGGTTACGATCGACTGGGCGGTTAATCGATCGGGTTATGTGCCGGGCGAAGACATCCTGGTCCATGGATCGATTCAGAACGACAGTAAACAGATGGTCAGCTGCTCATCGGTCACTCTCTACATGGTCAGTTCTTGTGCTGCGGTCATTCCATGTTGTCTTTTCTGGTGATATTGTATAGCTAATAATTTATTAAGCGCCTCTCGCAGAATAACTGTTCAGAGTTGCTCTCAGCTTGGAAGCCCCGGGGGAAAAGAAACACCTTAAAGAGCGAGGGACTGATGAGGAAAAAAACAGTATTTGGTTTAGCCCTTAGTGAGAGGGAAGGTTATTACAAATGGAGGGACCTACCACAGCAAACGCCTGATGTTGGTTCAGAGCAGTCCTAGTCCTAGGAACAAAGAGATCAAGCCGATCTGAAGAGTGCAAAGAGCGAGATAAGGATGCAGATAACAGCTTTCGCATATAATTATAGTCAGAGGTATTTTGGGGCACTGCCTAGCTGGGCTTTGAATACCAGAAAGAGGATATTATACTGGATGCACGCAGCAATAGGGAGCCAGTGCAAGACTTCAAGCATATATGTGGAGATATGATAGGTAATTATGCATGTACGTATGATGTAGGCATTGATGTTTGAAGAGAATTGTATAGTGCCTTTCAAGTACTTCATATGGTCAGAATCTATTGCAAAATGTCCATTACATCTGTCTAATATTAGATCTTTTCCTACAGGTGGTCGAATACAAGTCAAAGAAGAGACGAAAGCGTGAGAGAAGGAAGATTGCTGAGGCTGAGAAAGGCGTGACTGTCACAGATGACGTCACTGTCTGGAATGATGTGCTCCATATTCCACCTGTTCCTCCGACTGGACTGGGACGGTGCAAGCTCATTGACGTCAGTTACGAACTGGAGGTAGGACTCACACCTGGTACATACTTACATTCATACATCCTGGTACATACATACCACTGCATGCATGCTTACATACTTACCTACCTGCATACATACATTTATACATACGTACATGCATACATACTTACCTTCTTACATATATGCATACTTTCTTACATACTTACCTTCTTGCATATATACATACTTTCTTACATACTTACTTACCTTCGTACATAATGCTTACTTTCTTACATACATACTTACTTACCTTCTTACATTCATACTTACTTACCTTCTTGCATAGATACATACATTCTTGCTTACCTATCTGCATTCATACATTTTACCTACATACTTACCTTTTACATAAATGCATACTTTCCTACATCAACATAAACATACAAACATGTATGCAGTTATACACACACATATGCACTTATGCATTATACATACCAGTACATACACAAGCATGCATATATAACTAACCATGTGCGCTCCCAGCCCAACTTTGGTCGAAGCAAATAGTTTCAAACATCAATTAGACTCTCCCAGAGAATTATAATCCTGGTCCGATTTACTTTCAAGTGACTTAACTTGGTTTTTATTTGTTTCCGAACTCAGTTCAAGGCTGTGATCGAAGGAGGTTATTCGCCAGTCATCTACACGAAGGACATCTACGTTGGCACAGTTCCACTCTGCATGAAGGAGATGAAGTCCTGCGTCGCCGGAATGTTCTATCAACCATACCTGACGTCGGTCGAAGAGCTGTCGGGTGGCGTCGGTCGCAACCGAAAGGCAGGATCACAGGTGTCACTGACCGAGATCTTGGCGGCCGCTGTCACTGCGGCGTCCGTGACAAATCCTTCGGCGCCGAGTCTCGCTGTTCTGGAAACGGCGGAGATGGGTACGGAGTCTGAAATTCCGCTGACGAGCGCTGAAGATCGACCGCCGCCCTTTGCGCCAGGCCACGAGGAACTTCCTCCCCCGGAGTCTCCATCAGCGCCATCTGCTCAAAGTCTCCTGCGCCCGTCGACTTCGGAAGAATGCCCAAGTGAGACAATGCTCTGATGCTTTGTCTCTTACTCATGCGGAAAATAGCACTATATAAGTTGCAATTGTCTTCATAGGAAAATGCGTACCTCATCTGCATAGTAAAATACATGCCATTTGGGCCTCCATTCTGCGAGTGACCGGTGCCCGAGTACCAGCCCGAATGGTGAATTGTATAACTCACAACCCCAGCCAAGATTCCTCAGAGGGTATTAACTTACCAACTGCTCAGATGCGTTAGCTGAACGTGTGTTGGAATAATATATACAGAAAGATATTAAACATAAATGGTTTCCTGTTAAAGACATTCAGTTCGATTTGGGTCGTATGGACTCTGTTCATTTGCCACACCTGCGTAAACTAAACTTTTTGGTCGATTATATGGAAGTATAATAAGAGTGTGTCCTCAGTGTTTTTGCCAATGTTATAGTTACAGTATTGAATTTTTACTACTTTGTCTGATATTGATAAGGCAATGTTATGTCAGAGAAGTGATATTCTCATGTATGACAGTTTTGCTTTTGTTTGTCCTTTTTTCTGTACTTTCTACCTTCATGGCGAAAATAAATATATTATATACACTTTCATTACAATTGTGTATTGTTGATATAGTCAAATTCCAAGTCTGTTGTATATAGGGATGCCTTTTAATGTGCAATCTCAGTTGGTTCTAACTTAATAGGCGGCCATAATTAAACAAGATTCGAGTCTTGGCTGGATCTGCTAATTGCACTGCATTAAGTTCTGAACCACTGCAAAACATATCTGTAAAAAAGAAATAAATCTTGATTGTATTGAGGAGATGATGTCGATTTTTGATGACGAAAGTGATGATGAATGTGATGATGATACTGATATTGCTGCTGATTATGACGATTATGGATATGATGACGAATGTTATGCAGATGAGGATATTGATGATGATATTGATGATGATGATGATGACAACGAGGTGATACATTTTCTTTCCAATACATTGATGCTAATGCATTGTGAGATTACTGAGTGCAGGTGTCTATTGTCTTTGTGTCCATGATTGATGTTGATAATAAATGCGTAATCAACTTCGCTTATTGTGAGTCGGAGAGGTTCCTTGAAATTAGCACCAACCAAAGTATAAATTATTTAAGAACAGGAAGGAACATTAGGGAAGAAATTCGTCAGTGCAAGAGTTATAGACTTCTGGAACTGTTTGGATGATGTACTGTCTCAGTGGACACTGTCACAGCTTTTAAGAGGAAGCTAAGAAGGATTGGTTATTAAGAATTCCGGGATAATTTATATTTGTGCAGTGGTTATAACACATATTGCTTGCCTTCTGAACAACGTAAAACCTCGGTTATACTATGCTGTTTATGTACTATGTGCTGTGTTATGTGATATCATGTTATGTGCTGTTATGTTGTGGTGTGTTATGTGATATCATGTTATGTGCTGTTATGTTGTGGTGTGTTATGTGATATCATGTTATGTGCTGTTATGTTGTGGTGTGTTATGTGATATCATGTTATGTGCTGTTATGTTGTGGTGTGTTATGTGATATCATGTTATGTGCTGTTATGTTGTGGTGTGTTATGTGATATCATGTTATGTTGTGGTGTGTTATGTGATATCATGTTATGTGCTGTTATGTTGTGGTGTGTTATGTGATATCATGTTATGTGCTGTTATGTTGTGGTGTGTTATGTGATATCATGTTATGTGCTGTTATGTTGTGGTGTGTTATGTGATATCATGTTATGTGCTGTTATGTTGTGGTGTGTTATGTGATATCATGTTATGTGCTGTTATGTTGTGGTGTGTTATGTGATATCATGTTATGTGCTGTTATGTTGTGGTGTGTTATGTGATATCATGTTATGTGCTGTTATGTTGTGGTGTGTTATGTGATATGTTATGTGCTGTGTTGTGGTGTGTTATGTGATATCATGTTCATGTTATGTGCTGTTATGTTGTGGTGTGTTATGTGATATCATGTTATGTGCTGTTATGTTGTGGTGTGTTATGTGATATCATGTTATGTGCTGTTATGTTGTGGTGTGTTATGTGATATCATGTTCATGTTATGTGCATGTTATGTTGTGGTGTGTTATGTGATATCATGTTCATGTTATGTGCTGTTATTTTGCGGTGTGTTATGTGATATCATTTTTTGGCTGTTATATGTTGTGGTGTGTTATGTGATATCATGTTCATGTTATGTGCGATGTTGTGTTATGTAGTATCATTTTATGTGAAATCATGTTATGTACTGTCATATTATGTTATGTTATATTATGTTATGCTATGAGTGCCTTTGAGAGGTTTTAAGTATGCGCTGTATGATCTTCTTGGCACATTACATCGCATTGCTGAGCGGAATTGACCCCTTGTTGAGTACAGTGGTCTGTTTGGTAGAACGCTGGATCTGCAATCCACTGATTGTAGGTTCACGCCTGCCAAGTAGACTCTGTGAGATAATGCTGGTCAAGTTGTTTAAAAGCAGTTGTCTTGCAACTTGCAGTCCTTGATACCATCATTATTTATTTTTTACATAAATGTGTTTTGCAGTGGTTCAGAATTTAAAGCAATACAATTGGCAGACCCAGCAAAGACTCGAATCTGCTATAATTAGGGCTGCCTATTAAGTCAGAACCAAACCGAGATTTGCTGATCTTGGATGCTTAATAAATACAGTAAATTGTTTTATAAATGAAATCAATACAAGAAATAGTAAATGAAGTTGGTGGGTGAAGATGACATAAGAGGAGGCTTCTAAGTTTCTTGTTTGTTTTCTGACAGTGTTGAATCCCTCGTACGAAGCGAGTTCCGTGTTCGGCCCGGTCAGTCTGAGGGAGCAGACGGACGACACAGACTCCCTGAAGGGGGATCTGACCTTTCACCCGCTCTACCCTTACTACGGAACCTTAGGTACCAGCGTTCGGAAAAGCGACGTGGATGATAACTAACAAATCCTGCAATGTATCAAGACTTGAAAGATGTGAAAAAATCGTTTCATCAAACAAACGTTGTCTCTCAATGTGCTTATGATCAGCATGTGCGATTCAGCCACAACATGCTGGAGTCGCCACAGTCATATGTTAACCTATCAGCAGACATGTGGAAGCACACAGTGCTTCATGTGATCGTGTGGTTGACCTGAACATGTTGATCTGTTGGTTATGTGAAAACATGTTGCCACATTCGTGTGCTAACACGACAGTGAGCCTGTGCATACGTGGCAGCACAGTTGCATCATTTGCGATCATGTGATATCACATGAGCATGTTAACGTGTTGGTTGCGTGGAAGCGTGTTGATGTGACCACAGTCGTGTGGCAACATGCAAGCGTTAATCATGTGCTGATTTGATATCAGTTGTTGATGTGACCATGTTTGTGTGTAACCCTGTGTGAATCAGGCTATTTATAACACCTCTTCACTGCATACACAGCTACATACCGGGTTGCCACGAGGCTAATAGAACAGAAATCAATGACTTTCCATGACCTTTTTCCATGACTTTAAGACTTATTTTAGACAAAAAAGGACCTACTTTCTAATTGTTTTATCGACGTAATATTTATCGAAATTTAAAAATATGATTAGAAATGTCTACTAATGATTTTTCCATTTTACTTGACTTTCCATGACCTTGCTATTTTCAAATTCCAGGACTTTTTGGAAAACACCTGTTTTTCCAGGTTTCCAGGCCTTAAATTTTTCAAAGTCTAATTCCATGACTTTCCAGGTTTTCCAGGATCCGTGGCAACCCTGTACACATAAACCACACTCAAGTGTCAACCTGCAGTCACTGTGAGTAAGCAAAGAACACATTTGGTACTTGTGTACTTGGTCTTTAATCCAGCAATTGCAAGTTCAATCCTACAGAATGAACTCCTTGCAATGACACTGGTCCTGTCATCAAGCAGTGTAATTTGGTGACAAACGTAAGCCTTGAATGGCAAGGCAAATCACGTGATGCGCTGGCTTCCTGTCCAGAACCTTGGGATATGTCCACTGCAGGTGAAAGGCCAAAGAGCAGGAAAGGAGCGCCTTTCATAGATTCCAATGTGGGACAAGAGACCTCTATCTATCTAAGCAACGCTGTGAACATGTTAAAGGCTTTTTGTTGTTGATGAAGCACAGTGGATGTTTAAAAATATGAGAAACTTTCTCCTTTTGTTGCATAGACATTCAAGTGTTAGTTAGCACATTAAAATGTCGACGTTTGCTCATGTTCTTTGTTATGTATAACCGCAAGCGCATTGTCTGAGCAATCTTTCATTGACTTTGTTGTGTTGTCAGTTTCTGCCAAATTCTTCGGACGTCAACTGTGCTATTGCCTGGAAAGTAAGAACACTTTTGTTCTTTGTTATTGAACGTAGACATATGGCGTGAACTTATCAATTTTACCGAGGCTTTCAGACCAAATTACCTGTGACTCATATGTATTTTAGGTAATTTTAGACTTTAGACGATGTTATTCAACTCTCTGATCGAATCTGATAATGACTCTTCATTTAAAGTCTATTTATTTTTTCTCATGTGACTCTAGTCCTTGTAGATTTTGTAGTTGGTGTGTTTGAGTTCGTAAGCAGTCTGTACAGATTCATTAGTCTAGTTGAACAGTTCCTTTTCGATCTTGTTTGTGAAACTTTTGAGCTGTGGCATATACAGTCAGTTTCTGGTTTCTACCAGAGGGCCGAGTAAGTGATCAGGCCATACTTCACTAATTCTACCTTGGTGAGAATGTATAAAAAATAATTATTTTATGGCTTTTTCCAGTCATTAAGATTTTAATGACTTAAGGTTTCCAGATTTCAGGTAATCCTTTAACTTTTCCTAATGTTTTGGTTTAAAAGTTTTTCTCATTTTTTCGAGTTGTATAGTGGCCTTTATTACATGAGTTTAGCTGGTACCTTTACCATATCTTCAGTTTGGGGATGAACAACTCGGCATGCCTCATCCCATTTGGGGAGCCAGTGGCGTCTACCAATGGGGGGGTTTGGAGACCGATCTCCATCGAACTTTAAAAGTGGGGGTTGACCGATTTTGGCCGAAAGTGGGGGGTTTCATTTTTTCATGTTACCTCTTTTCTCCTGTATGATTGTAATAATATTAACCTACATTAAACCATTATCGTGGGATCGAAATTCTCTTATGTTTCCAGTACAGTAGCAAACGGCTTGTACAACAGAACACTTACTGCACAGTCTGCACTGCCATGGGGGTCGGGGGGGTTGGAGACCCAGTTATATCAAGGCATGGACCCCTGGGTATACCAGGCGTCCGTGTATCAAGGCAGCTCTACCCTAAAGAGTCTACGACCAACGAGCCAACGGCTTACGCGATATACCGGCCAAACATTTGGGGAGGGTTGATGACCCTGAGATTGCAGCGCTAATGACATGGCGGCCCAGACTGGCAGGAGAACGTTCTCCGCTGCTGGCCTGGAACCTGCATCATGTGTGTCATCACTTCGGCCGTTCGCTGGCTCAACTTTCGAAATGGCCCATCTCTAGCCTATCTCTGACCTGTCCAGTCAGTGTGTGGCGGACATTTCAAATGAATATATGCATCATCATCATCATCAGGATCCATGGGCCGAAGGCCCGTAGGTGTCCAACGTTTGCATCAGATCCATGGGCCGAGGCCCGTTTGGAGTCCAATGCTTGCATTGGATTTCATACGTATTTTTTCTTTACGAACGGAGTATCTGCACCCATCCGTTCGACCTTTGCACTTCTCCCTTAAAGAGAGTTCCAAGCTTAGGACTGGCTCTGATATCCACTATCTTGTGGTATCAGAGGCGGCGATGCCGCCCACGTTTGCCAGCTTTTCAGGGTTCCTGCTGAGCCTGTCCACCTCGCGTAGCGCCCTAGGTGGTACTTCAGCCAAGACCTTCACCACTGATGGCATAGCCTCAGCAGGCACTCCCCTACTTACTGTTGCCACCCCCTCACCACGTTGAGGTGTGAGTCGGACTTTGGGAGGGGGGAATATATGCATAGGAGTCATAATGTTATAGATTACGTTGGACTCGCGAATATATGAACTTGTTGCGAGTTGATTCGTTTAGCCTTCTTTATTTCTTCTGACTTCTGAGTGAGTATTTGTTATGAAATGATACACAATGATATAAAGGGAAGCGGTGGTGTAGCGGTATGTTCTTTGCCTTGTAACCGGAAGGTCGCAAGTTTGAATCTACCTCAAGCAAGTTGAAGCAACTGTGTAGCGACCCTGGACAAGTTGCTCACCCTTAGTTGTCTGTGAGGAAGCAGGAAGGCAATGGGAAACCACCTCAATCATAATTTATAATCATTTTTATGCCACCCCGGGTGGCATAAAAAAGCCGATGGATCTGCCTTCGGGTAGAGAACTCATCATCATCATCGTCGTCGTCGTCGTCGTCGTCGTCGTCGTCATCATCAGCATCATCATCATCATCATACGCGTAGCTACATTGAGGCACGAGGAGGCAGTTGCCTCCTCTTGCTTTTTATATACTGGCGCTTTCATTGACCAATTACCCCAATGACCAGGATTTTGTCAATGGTCTGTGAAGTTGCCTCCTCTTGAATTTAAGTCTCCCTATGTGCCTGATCATCATCATCATCAACATCATCATCTATTCCTACAGCAGTGTAGCTATGTTGCAAATAGCTAATAACAGATTTATGGATTGTTCGCAAATCAGAGGCAGTGTCCTTGCCAGGCACCTTCGTCTGTATAGCCAGATGGCGTATTAAAGTCTTTAAACACTTAAAGTCATTCTAACTAACAAGTAGCCAGATTGACTCCAGACTTCAACTTGGTATATAGATAAACCCCATAAGAGGTCCTTAAATACACTTATTTAGAAAATTTCTCTCTAAATTTGTTATTTCGCCAGCCGGAGGCCAAATGAAAATGTTTTAATTGTCATGTCTTAAATTCTGAAACATGTAGTTTTAGTCCGATTAACTTCAAACTTGACCTAGATAAGGTCATAAGGGGTGAAGGGTTCCAAATAACATGGTATCAACAGACGTAAAATTAATCCCAATGATTATTTTATATCTTTTTTGCCCAGCCCCATGTTGTGTCAGGGTTAGAAGGATCATTTCTTGCTGACTTTCTTCACAAAGAAAAAGTCCAGGAAAATCGATTATGTGTTTGTTGGTATTCATTATTATAACTCGACAAATTAAGAACAATTATAGGGGCATATTTGATGCTAATATTTCTATTATATATATATATATATATATATATATATATATATATATATATATATATATATATACACTGAAAGCACTGAAATTAAATTAAAGTATCTAAATAATTTGAAATATTTTTGTGAAAATTTAAATTAACTAAATTATTTTTAATGGCTGAAAAAGGTCCCGGAATGCCGCTCCGGACCGTTCCGGCCGAAAAAAGCACTGCACCGAAATGCGTATTTCAGAGGTCAAATTTTTGTGGGGCCCAGTTGGGGGGGTTAGTTCTCCAATGACTACTGGGGGGGTTAGACGCCACTGTGGGGAGCTATACCCAATAAAATATTGACCCTCGGATCGGCCTTTGCTTTGAACCATGCTGTGACGTTGTATTTGCTAGTCAACTTCTAATGCGAAGTGAAATCTTGTCATAGTTAAGGAAGCTATAGAAACTAGTGCGTAAAATAATGTATTATAGTCTGTGGTGTAATGAGATGCAGAGATCATGTGTGGACCTACTTTAGTTAGATGGTGAGGGAAGTTATGAGCCATCGAAATCGATGCTATAACTGGATTGTGCGCTGGAACTATACTTAGATGGTGTGTAGTTAGATGCTATAGTTAGATGGTGAAGGGAAATTATGAGCCATCGAAATTGATGCTGTGGCTGGATTGTGCGTATGCATGCTTAAATGCACACCATATCAAGGTTTCACTCTTAAATTGTATATACTTGTTTAGATGCATATATACTATGTGTAGTATATATGCTATATAATTATAAATATGTATATATATATATCGCATTTAATATTCTATACATATGAGTTTTTATGAGTTAGCCTAAGTTATAATGTTTGTTTTAACATGTACCTGTAAATTATTTAATATAATTATGTGTACTAAATATAGATTGTATGCATAATTACATGTATGTATTATCTGTATGGATGTTTGTGCATACATGTGTTATACATTTGTATAGATATGTATTTAAATTTAATTGTAATAAATGTAATTGTAATTTAATGTTCTACCAAGAAGTCACATCTGTTGTTTTTTGTGTTGTGGACAGAAATTGTTAATCTTGAACTGCAGGACTTTGTCAGGGTGTTTAAGATCAGACGTTTATTCAGTTGAAGAGTTGTGGACTTGTGGAATGGTTTGGATTATAGCACTGTCTCAGTGGACATTATCGTAGCTGTTTAGAGTAAACTTGGAAGAACTGGCTGTCAACATATTGCCTGCAATTTGCTGTGATTCTAACACAGATTGCACATCATCTAAACAACTGATAACTCGTGTAATGTTGAGCTGAAGTTAAGTTAAGCCATAGCAGGGAAACGGGACTTGTCTTTCACCCTAGGCATGTGACTTTTAGCTCAGGGACCATCCATTTAGCATGGAGAGAGGGGTTAACCCAAATGCATTTGCGTATGGGTATAGGAAACGGGGGAGGTCAGTGGCGGCGCCAGAGGGGGATAGGGGGTGCTTAGCCCCCCCAACTGCGGCTCAGCCCCCCAAAAAGTGGGAAATCACTGCAAATCACAGGATGGGACAAAAAGGAAGGGCTTGGAGCTTTAGCCCCAAACCTGAAATCCTGGCGCCTCCACGGGGGTGGTGGGGGTGGTGATGAAACCTCGATAATATTAATTTGTCCGTTATTGGCCTTGTTCAAATGAGCCACTGAACAGCTGTGAGTCAAGTACTACCGGGGGAAGTAGGCCTATAGGACTGTGTGAGAGGTATAACTTGTATGCCACGTTACCTTTGCGTGCGTTCTACAGGATTCGGGGAGGGTTGCGTCAAGCGTACGTATGCAGGTGTGGGGTGTAAAAAGTACATGTGTGTACATGGGGGACGGGACCAATTTTTCCGAATTTCTGAGTACATACTAAATGGATGGCCATCAGTTTATGGTTTTTCGTGTTTTGAAAACGATTTGCTTTGATGCGGATTTGAATCTATAGCCTAGATGAACAGGCTTTGTGCGATGAAACGCACAGCTCTGTCAGGATCGTAATACAAAAAAATCTTCACGGAATTCATAAATTTTTCGTAATGGCTCCAAAGGATTTTTTAATAATAATAATCTGACAATTCCTACAACACCAGCGTCGGCTATAGTATCCAAGGTATCGCGCTATGGAGTTTAACAAATTCCAGGATGAGCCCGACGACAAACAACAGCGAAATACGAGAAGACACGGAATGAACAGCTCAATACCAGTGGCGGCGCTACAGCAGGGCAAGCCAGGGAAAATGCCCTGGTAAAAAGGCCGTTGCCCTGGTTGTTGCCCTGCAAGGATGCCCGAATTGTTGCCCTGCTGTATTATTATTGTGCTATCAGTTGTTGTGAGCTTACTTGGTGAGTTGTGGTTTAACGACACTGCGTCATAACAAAGATGATTATCGTCGCCTTCCTCCTTTCTCCAGGCTTGGGACTGGCACTACCAGAGTACGGGATTGCTTCGTTTTATTATTATCGTTGTTATTACAAAAAATTGTAACGCGCGTAATCACAGAGAAATGCGAATCTGAGGCGCGGTTATAGCCTAGTCAGTCGCCAGGTGAAGAGCATTTAGATGATTCCGCGACAACTCGTCTACAGACTTTTCGTCTACAGACATTTCGAACTACCGAACTCTGTAGTGAAGTTTTAGCAAATTCCGTGGTTTAAACTATAGGCATACCGGTACCTTATGACTATGCCTTAATGACGCACGGTCAAGTCTGTGGGTTCATGGTGGGGGGGGGGCTTAGCCCCCTAGCCCCTGATAAACTCCGCCCATGCCTACACCGCGAGGGCCTAAAAGTGATAACCTATAAAATGCCCAAAATTACGTAAATCGTAAACTCAACATTTCTAAAGCGCTACTCTAAAGCTAAGCACAAAGCACCCCCGTTTGTTTATTCACGTAGGCTATTTTGTAACAAAAACTAGCGAGCGAGAAAGTCGATCGGAGCCTAGTTGTTGCAAGTCTAATAAGAATAGTAAAGAAGCGTCACTCCATATCTTTATCCTTCGGTTATTTGCTAACTACGCGCGCGTAATAGACCTAGGCCTAATTAAGTGCTTTAAATAGATATAGGCCTATAATTTTATGATTGTATTATTAATTGTATGATTGTATTATTTTGTCGCGATAAAAAGGCAATTCGTAGGCCCTATGATACATCTAACAGTTGGCCGTGATACATCTTTCCAACTTAATGTTCTCAGGTGGCCCTGGCTAGCGGGGCCTTTGGCCCCTTTTGGGTCTCCTCACTCTCCTGTGTAAACCGACAAAACGTGGTAAACTTGATGTAATTAGCCTACGACCTGTATTAAGTTGGTTGCCGAATAAAATGTTATATTATTATTATAGTTTTCTGCATTCTACAATATAAAAATCTGGGAAAACATTATGACGTAACAATAGGCCTATGCTACGTAGGCCTATACAGTCGCACAATCTTGGAATAATATTAGACGTCATATCCGTGACTATGTGGAAACGATTGTGACGTCTGTAGATGCAGGCCTATTGAAGATGTTGATGAGGTCAGAATGTGGATAAAATAAGGAGCAGACATCTTCCAGAAACGATTCTTTCGTTTTACATAACTAACTCAATCGAATGGTACTCGTCTGTTACAAGGATCGAGGAACATTCGATCTTGTCTTTCTTGTCTAGTTCCATTTCGTTACATTAATAATAATTATTAATGAAGAGGTATACGACGTTCTGACCGATACGTGAAGAGCCAGAGAGACATACAATCCGCAGACGTTTAGAGTCTGCTTCATTGGATGCTTAAGGCGCTGGGTCACTACTGCGTGGACGATGGAGTTGTTACTCTGGCGATGATACTTAGAGGCACATATCGGCAGAACGGAGACCTATCCTATTTGCTCGACACATCTCAAGCGAGGTTCTCCATCTGAATAAGGCGATCGCCAGGCGTAGCTGGACCGCATTGTTGGTCCAGCAAACCGAACGGCCAGTCGGGGGACATGTTAATCCAAGTCTGTCTGGTTTCTTATTTAGGTTTCAAATAATCTGTCTAAAGGTTAAAAGGCAAGTTATGATTTGGATGATTTCCCTGCTAGCATTTTCATGGGCATGGAACCCACACGGACTATACGGGTGACGGGCCCATATGGGAGTATGGGGTGATTGGGGTCCATATGGGAGTATGGGGTCCTTATGGGAGTATGGGCTCCATGTGAGCATGATAGCAGGATTAGAAGATTTAGGCCTAAATTTGGCGCTGGTAGGGTGTGTAGGCCTAAATGGGGACATTAAAAGACGTGGCACCCATTCAGAGGTGCAGCGGTGGTGAAGGGTCTCACCTGATAAATTCATTGAAAAATTAACAGGGCTGAGGCCAATAGCCTATATGTCGCTATAGCAATACGCGGATATTTACATGTGATTCTCCTTACAGATTTTATTTTAGTTATAGTTACAGTTATAGCCTAGTTAATGGTTTTTTATTTTAGTTATAGTTATAGTTAGTATTATTATTTAGTTATAGTTATAGTGAATGGATTTATATTTTAGTTAATTTTAGTTACTACTTAGCTACAATAATTAAGGCTATAAGAAAAATTGTGCGTATTAACAAGCTGTTTCACAATTTGCTCAGAGCTTTGAAAGCATTTGAAGCAAGGGTGCATTCTGCTTCATGAATACGCGAGTTTCCAAAGTAACTGACAAATTGCATAATAAAAATATCGCATTTTTTTCTCATTTATGTCGAATCGTCCATATTGCACTTCCTATTTTTATTTGTTGTATTAATAACGAAAATAAAGATGAATTTTCGTTGTTATTTTCGTTAGAGTTATAGTTATAGTTAATGATATTTTTTTAGTTATAGTTATCGTTAACGAAATCATTTTATTTTCGTTAACGAGCATTTTCGTTATCGTTATCGTTAACGAGACTCACACTGGAGTATTGTGCGCTCATCGTCATCAGTCACCATCACCACCATCATCATCACCACCATCATCATCACCATCATCACAACCACCATCATCATCAGTAGCCCTCCCAGTGCGAGAACCCTTCTTCTTCTCTACGGGTTCACGCACTGGGAGCATAATAATTATGCGCGCGATGTATTGCGCTGGCTCTGTGTCGCGCAGTGCATTCTAGCTCCTACAGGGTTGCTGTAGGGCCTACTCGTCTGGCGGTGCCTCATTGGTAAACAGTGACGGATATGCTGATCCATGTCCATAAACGATATCAGTGAAAGGGAAAAATGGTCACCCTAAAATGGTGATGCCTCCCAGCCCAACCACGGCAGTAAAAATTAGACTTGAGCAATTTAAAAAATTTAGCCGCACTACCCCTTGGCACTAGGACAATATCTAGTGGGAGGCCATTCCAAATGGAGGGCCCAACAACTCTCACATTTGATCTGTCTATTGTCTGATGATTCAATAACCAGTTTCAACAAAAAACCGTGTAACTTAATTTGGAAAATTATTCCATACAGTATCTAATAATTATCAACGGCAAAATAAAACACACTTTCCCAAGTGAAACAAATAATCATTTAGTAAGTAAGGGGCCGTCCATAAATGACGTCACGCAATTTTGGCAGATTTTTAACCCCCTCCCCCTCGTCACACTTCGTCACAAAAGTAAGACCCCCCCTCTGAAAATGACGTCACAAAGCTCTGACCCCCCAAAACCAATTTCCATGGCGAAGACAAAATCAGATCCTTCATGGAACAAATAGCGAAAGCATGAATATTTTAAAATCTAACGGTGACCAAATATTGAAATAATTAGAAAATTATTTATAATGGTGCCCGTATACATTAAAATAATGCAAAAAATAATTAAAATTTAATCCTTAAAATTAGTGCTGTTATTATTAAAATTAAATTGTTGTTAATTGTTAAATTTAATAACATAGACCTGGTGTGACGTCACACTACTCAGACCCCCCCACCCCATGTCACACATCGTCACAAATTTCCGACCCCCTCCCCCTACGTGCGTGACGTCATTTATGGACGGCCCCTAAATGCCAAATTTCACATGACAAGTTTTGGTATAAGCATACAGTAAATATAGGGCCCAATCTAAAATGCTTCACAAACAGTAGGCTACGAGTGTTGACCTACTCAACTGCTTTTTGACACAAGGCGGAATGTCACCAACTCTATAGGTGATTGATTTTTTTATCTTACTTGTCGTGTGTTGACTGTTGAACACCAATAACAACTTATATTAGTCATCGAAGAAAAATATTAATAGGAATCCACAGGCGAGACCAATAGAATGACAAGGCTCTCTATGACAGAAATCACCTGAACAATTATTATAGCAGATTTCAAGATCGCATTTCCCAAACTTAGGCCTACAATACATATTATCATCAGCTTTTGTCACATTGTAAAGTGCAGTGTGATGTTAAATATTGTTTAAGAAATGTCCACTGTGGCCAAATACTGACACCTTTAATGTCATTACATATAATTTTACAGGTGCAACAGTAGGAAGTAAAAAATTAAAACAGAATGAATCGATAAGCATACATTGGTACAATGGCATCAACTCTTTCAAGAATCAGGCCCTAGCCAAATCCAAACGGTTTATAGCAATGTATATCCGTTGACTAGCAGCGTCCTTCAACTGGCAACAGACCTGCCACATCGGTTGACTATAGCACCATGCATCAACTTTGGAAAATGCTCTCAGCATTTATCTTTCAAAGACTGAAGTCCTTCTCCGGCTGTTGTTCTGGAAAGACTGTCTTCATTGACCTTCTGTTGCTTTCAATCAGTGAAAATATGACCAAAGAGCACTCATGCACTACCTCAAGCACTTATTGTGTACTTGTTTTTCTCAAAAAGTCGTCGGCCATAATCAAGTTTCTTATGCACAGAGCAAATTGCTTAGTACCAGTATGTCAAAAATCTCGAGGAATTTAGTTTGATACAGAAATAGATATTCCAGTTATCTTTAACTTTGGAAATAAAATAGTCCAGAAAAGGTCGACAATAAGTCATCGGATGGTGCAAAACCATGGCTAGAACAATGCTCCAGAAATTCCTTCTCTATTTCAAACAATCCGTCACATACCCCACATCCATAAGGCTCTGCTAGAAAAGGTTTTACATCCTCAATTGATTTCGATCCGTTAATAATAATAAAACATTCTCCAGATCCAATTATTTTTGGAAGGCATGCAGTTTCACCAGCATCATTAACAAGTTCCTGTTCAAAACTTTCGTTTCCTTCAATAACATTTGCATTGCTTAATGATACGCATTGATCAGAACTATCAACAATCACGTTTCTATTCAATTTAAGAACGTGTGGCTGAACTTCTGAATGGAAACTAAACTGTTTCATTTGAATGTTATTCTCGGTGAAACGTGCCTTGCATATGTACGGCTTTGCGCCTCTCTTGTTTTCCCTGTTTTTCTTTAGATTTCTAGGTTCCGTGAATACTTCCTGACAAACTTCAACTACGGATGGTTCAGATCTAGCATGAGTTTTCAAATGACGTTTGAGACCACCAGACTGTGAAAATCCTTTCTGACATAACTTACATGCGTGTGGCTTTTCCCCAGAATGGATTCTCATGTGATTCCTCATATCAGTAACTTGCACAAATGATTTTCCACAAAAATTGCATTTATGTTGCTTTTCTTCAGTATGGGTTCTCATGTGACGTTTCAGATTTTTACCATATGTAAATGATTTCTGACATAATTGACATATGTATGATTTTTCTTCAGCATGGGTTTCCACATGACACTTCAAAGCAAAAACTCGTGCAAATGATTTCTGACAAAACTGACATTTGTGTGGCTTTTCTCCTGTATGGGTGGTCATATGATCCTTGAGACTAATAACGTGACCAAATGATGTCTGACATAACTGACATTTGTGTGGCTTTTCTCCTGTATGGGTTCTTATGTGGATCTTCAGAGTATTAACCAGTGCAAATGATTTCTGACATAACTGACATTTGTGTGGCTTTTCTCCTGTATGGGTTCTCATGTGGACCTTCAGACTATCAAGTCGCGAAAATGATTTCTCACATAACTGACATTTGTGTGGCCTTTCCCCAGTGTGGATTCTCATGTGGACCTTCAGAGTACCAAGTTGTGAAAATGATTTCTGACATGACTGACATTTGTAAGGCTTTCCTCCAGTATGGATTATCATATGGACCTTCAGAGTATTAACCAATGCAAATGATTTCTGACATAACTGGCATTTGTGTGGCTTTTCCCCTGTGTGGGAAAATGAGTGGACCTTTAGAGCACCAAGTTGTACAAATGATGTCTGACAAAACTGACATTTGTATGGCTTCTCTCCAGTATGGGTTATCATGTGGTTCTTCAGAATATTAAATAGTGCAAATGATTTCGGACACAACTGACATTTGTGTGGGTTTTCCTCTGTGCGGGTTGTCATGTGTTCCTTGACACTAATAACTTTTGCAAATGATTTCTGACATAAGTGACAGTTGCATAGTCTTTCTCCAATATTCGTTCTTTTACAATTCGTCAGATTACCAACTAGTGCCACTGAGTTCTGACATAACTGGTATTTCTCTGACTTTTCTTCATCATTAGTTTTGAAATGTATTTTGTGCCCATGACATGTATAGAAACTGTCTGACATGGTTACTGCAAATGCAGTTTCCACAAGTTGTGAGCTTGAAGGTACAATTATTGCTCTACATTCGATCAGTATAGCTTTTGAAATACTGATTACATGGTCTGAACTGTTAATGAGACAGCTTGCAGATGATGAGATATGTGGCAGTCGTGACACCTGCAAAAAAGATCAAATATGGAGACAGTTTCAGTGCACTAATTTAATGAATCCAGGTTAGTAAATTTAGAGGAATAATTTAGACTAAGGATCTTCATTCAGGCAATGTATTTGGTTTGCTTAGATCAGGGGTCTCCAAAGTTTTCCAGCGGTGGGCCACATTGCTGACTTTCTAAAGCTCCACGGGCCAAAATTCCGAGGAAAAAACCGCGAATGAATAACTTTAAACAGACTATTTATTCCTGAGGTCTGATGCAGTGCACAATTTCAATGCAGATATCAATAACAATTAAGATGGTTTCTTGTTAGTCCTGATTAGTGTGCAAACAGCGACATGGATTTTGGCAATATGCATGTCAGACAACAGCGTCGTTAAAATTTTCAATTTTCCCAATTTAGTTTGTTTCTTCGAGGGCCAGATTAAAGGCCTTAGCGGGCCGGATGTGGCCCGCGGGCCGTACTTTGGAGAACCCTGGCTTAGATCACAAAGAAATGCTGGATATGATAGTAGATTGACAGGTTTTCTCTATCTGGACTTGCTTTTCTCAGCAGCAGAGCGACATTAGAATTTTTTCATCAATCCAGCTTCCATTATAAAGTGACAAATTGACAATATCAAATATGGTAAACGTGTAGTTTAGTGTCGTAAATTATTGCATGGTTTCAGCGTTGGTGAATACAATTAAGTTGGATTGATGAAAAGCATTCTTGCTAAATAGAAGTCGGATTAACAAAACTAATTTTTGCTTAAATAGAAGTGGGATCGATGAAAAGAATCTTGCTTAAATAGAAGCAAATGCTGGATTGATGAAGAATAATTTATAGGCCCTATTTAAATAGAAATTGTATTGATGAAAAGGTAAAGTCGTAGTTTACGTTGCTAAATTATTTGATATTGTCACTTTAACATGGAAGCTGGATTGAAGAAAAAAAATTGTTTCCCTAAATGGCAGTGGGATTGATGAAAACATTCCTGTGTTCAAAATTGAAGTTGGATTGATCGAAATAATTTTTTCCGTAAATAGAAGCTGGATGGATGAAATTAAGTTTTCGATTCAAAAGAAGCTGGATTGATGAAAATAATTGTTTCCGTAATTAGAAGGTGGATCCATGAGAACATATCTTTGCTTAAGTAAAAGTTCCATTGATGAAAAATATTTCTTTCGTCAAATAGAAGTTGGATTGATACAAGTAATTTTTCCAATTAAATGGAAGTTGGATTGATGAAAATATTTCTCGATGAAATGGAAGCTGGATTGATGATAGTTAACATGCGCATAGGTAGATTGCTTACTTACCACGTCAAGTACGTCACTGAATACATTAGAATAATTTAGCAACGTAAACTACGACTTTACCGATGAAAAAATAATTCCTGCTTAAATTGAAGTGGGATTGATGAAATGAATTCTTGCCTGAAAAGAAGCTGGATCGATGAGAAGGATTCTTGCCAAAGTAGAAGTCGGATTGATAAAAATAACAATGCTACAATGGGCGAATAATTTACACGTTTACCCAAATAATTTAGCAAGGTAAAATACAGTTTAACCGCCAAACAACTAGTTTCATCAATCCAACTTCCATTTCGGCAAACAATTATTTTTATCAATCCAGCTTCCATTTACGCAGACACATGATTAGAAATAATAACATACGCTAAAATACTCCGATAGGCCTACTTAAATAGCCTACGCAACAATGCACTTTTACCCATTCAGACAGTTTAGGCCACTATAAATACAAATTGTTTCGGTAAAGTCGCAGTTTACGTTGCTAAATTATTTGATATTATCACTTTAAAATGAAAGCTGGATTGATTAAATATATTGTTTCTCTAAATGGAAGTGGGATTGATGAAAACATTCCTGTGTTCAAAATTGAAGTTGGATTGATCGAAATAATTTTTCCCGTAAATAGAAGCTGGATGGATGAAATTAAGTTTTCGATTCAAAAGAAGCTGGATTGATGAAAATAATTGTTTCCGTAATTAGAAGGTGGATCCATGAGAACATATCTTTGCTTAAGTAAAAGTTCCATTGATGAAAAATATTTCTTTCGTCAAATAGAAGTTGGATTGATACAAGTAATTTTTTCCAATTAAATGGAAGTTGGATTGATGAAAATATTTCTCGATGAAATGGAAGCTGGATTGATGATAGTTAACATGCGCATAGGTAGATTGCTTACTTACCACGTCAAGTACGTCACTGAATACATTAGAATAATTTAGCAACGTAAACTACGACTTTACCGATGAAAAAATAATTCCTGCTTAAATTGAAGTGGGATTGATGAAATGAATTCTTGCCTGAAAAGAAGCTGGATCGATGAGAAGGATTCTTGCCAAAGTAGAAGTCGGATTGATAAAAATAACAATGCTACAATGGGCGAATAATTTACACGTTTACCCAAATAATTTAGCAAGGTAAAATACAGTTTAACCGCCAAACAACTAGTTTCATCAATCCAACTTCCATTTCGGCAAACAATTATTTTTATCAATCCAGCTTCCATTTACGCAGACACATGATTAGAAATAATAACATACGCTAAAATACTCCGATAGGCCTACTTAAATAGCCTACGCAACAATGCACTTTTACCCATTCAGACAGTTTAGGCCACTATAAATACAAATTGTTTCGGTAAAGTCGCAGTTTACGTTGCTAAATTATTTGATATTATCACTTTAAAATGAAAGCTGGATTGATTAAATATATTGTTTCTCTAAATGGAAGTGGGATTGATGAAAACATTCCTGTGTTCAAAATTGAAGTTGGATTGATCGAAATAATTTTTCCCGTAAATAGAAGCTGGATGGATGAAATTAAGTTTTCGATTCAAAAGAAGCTGGATTGATGAAAATAATTGTTTCCGTAATTAGAAGGTGGATCCATGAGAACATATCTTTGCTTAAGTAAAAGTTCCATTGATGAAAAATATTTCTTTCGTCAAATAGAAGTTGGATTGATACAAGTAATTTTTTCCAATTAAATGGAAGTTGGATTGATGAAAATATTTCTCGATGAAATGGAAGCTGGATTGATGATAGTTAACATGCGCATAGGTAGATTGCTTACTTACCACGTCAAGTACGTCACTGAATACATTAGAATAATTTAGCAACGTAAACTACGACTTTACCGATGAAAAAATAATTCCTGCTTAAATTGAAGTGGGATTGATGAAATGAATTCTTGCCTGAAAAGAAGCTGGATCGATGAGAAGGATTCTTGCCAAAGTAGAAGTCGGATTGATAAAAATAACAATGCTACAATGGGCGAATAATTTACACGTTTACCCAAATAATTTAGCAAGGTAAAATACAGTTTAACCGCCAAACAACTAGTTTCATCAATCCAACTTCCATTTCGGCAAACAATTATTTTTATCAATCCAGCTTCCATTTACGCAGACACATGATTAGAAATAATAACATACGCTAAAATACTCCGATAGGCCTACTTAAATAGCCTACGCAACAATGCACTTTTACCCATTCAGACAGTTTAGGCCACTATAAATACAAATTGTTTCGGTAAAGTCGCAGTTTACGTTGCTAAATTATTTGATATTATCACTTTAAAATGAAAGCTGGATTGATTAAATATATTGTTTCTCTAAATGGAAGTGGGATTGATGAAAACATTCCTGTGTTCAAAATTGAAGTTGGATTGATCGAAATAATTTTTCCCGTAAATAGAAGCTGGATGGATGAAATTAAGTTTTCGATTCAAAAGAAGCTGGATTGATGAAAATAATTGTTTCCGTAATTAGAAGGTGGATCCATGAGAACATATCTTTGCTTAAGTAAAAGTTCCATTGATGAAAAATATTTCTTTCGTCAAATAGAAGTTGGATTGATACAAGTAATTTTTTCCAATTAAATGGAAGTTGGATTGATGAAAATATTTCTCGATGAAATGGAAGCTGGATTGATGATAGTTAACATGCGCATAGGTAGATTGCTTACTTACCACGTCAAGTACGTCACTGAATACATTAGAATAATTTAGCAACGTAAACTACGACTTTACCGATGAAAAAATAATTCCTGCTTAAATTGAAGTGGGATTGATGAAATGAATTCTTGCCTGAAAAGAAGCTGGATCGATGAGAAGGATTCTTGCCAAAGTAGAAGTCGGATTGATAAAAATAACAATGCTACAATGGGCGAATAATTTACACGTTTACCCAAATAATTTAGCAAGGTAAAATACAGTTTAACCGCCAAACAACTAGTTTCATCAATCCAACTTCCATTTCGGCAAACAATTATTTTTATCAATCCAGCTTCCATTTACGCAGACACATGATTAGAAATAATAACATACGCTAAAATACTCCGATAGGCCTACTTAAATAGCCTACGCAACAATGCACTTTTACCCATTCAGACAGTTTAGGCCACTATAAATACAAATTGTTTCGGTAAAGTCGCAGTTTACGTTGCTAAATTATTTGATATTATCACTTTAAAATGAAAGCTGGATTGATTAAATATATTGTTTCTCTAAATGGAAGTGGGATTGATGAAAACATTCCTGTGTTCAAAATTGAAGTTGGATTGATCGAAATAATTTTTCCCGTAAATAGAAGCTGGATGGATGAAATTAAGTTTTCGATTCAAAAGAAGCTGGATTGATGAAAATAATTGTTTCCGTAATTAGAAGGTGGATCCATGAGAACATATCTTTGCTTAAGTAAAAGTTCCATTGATGAAAAATATTTCTTTCGTCAAATAGAAGTTGGATTGATACAAGTAATTTTTTCCAATTAAATGGAAGTTGGATTGATGAAAATATTTCTCGATGAAATGGAAGCTGGATTGATGATAGTTAACATGCGCATAGGTAGATTGCTTACTTACCACGTCAAGTACGTCACTGAATACATTAGAATAATTTAGCAACGTAAACTACGACTTTACCGATGAAAAAATAATTCCTGCTTAAATTGAAGTGGGATTGATGAAATGAATTCTTGCCTGAAAAGAAGCTGGATCGATGAGAAGGATTCTTGCCAAAGTAGAAGTCGGATTGATAAAAATAACAATGCTACAATGGGCGAATAATTTACACGTTTACCCAAATAATTTAGCAAGGTAAAATACAGTTTAACCGCCAAACAACTAGTTTCATCAATCCAACTTCCATTTCGGCAAACAATTATTTTTATCAATCCAGCTTCCATTTACGCAGACACATGATTAGAAATAATAACATACGCTAAAATACTCCGATAGGCCTACTTAAATAGCCTACGCAACAATGCACTTTTACCCATTCAGACAGTTTAGGCCACTATAAATACAAATTGTTTCGGTAAAGTCGCAGTTTACGTTGCTAAATTATTTGATATTATCACTTTAAAATGAAAGCTGGATTGATTAAATATATTGTTTCTCTAAATGGAAGTGGGATTGATGAAAACATTCCTGTGTTCAAAATTGAAGTTGGATTGATCGAAATAATTTTTCCCGTAAATAGAAGCTGGATGGATGAAATTAAGTTTTCGATTCAAAAGAAGCTGGATTGATGAAAATAATTGTTTCCGTAATTAGAAGGTGGATCCATGAGAACATATCTTTGCTTAAGTAAAAGTTCCATTGATGAAAAATATTTCTTTCGTCAAATAGAAGTTGGATTGATACAAGTAATTTTTTCCAATTAAATGGAAGTTGGATTGATGAAAATATTTCTCGATGAAATGGAAGCTGGATTGATGATAGTTAACATGCGCATAGGTAGATTGCTTACTTACCACGTCAAGTACGTCACTGAATACATTAGAATAATTTAGCAACGTAAACTACGACTTTACCGATGAAAAAATAATTCCTGCTTAAATTGAAGTGGGATTGATGAAATGAATTCTTGCCTGAAAAGAAGCTGGATCGATGAGAAGGATTCTTGCCAAAGTAGAAGTCGGATTGATAAAAATAACAATGCTACAATGGGCGAATAATTTACACGTTTACCCAAATAATTTAGCAAGGTAAAATACAGTTTAACCGCCAAACAACTAGTTTCATCAATCCAACTTCCATTTCGGCAAACAATTATTTTTATCAATCCAGCTTCCATTTACGCAGACACATGATTAGAAATAATAACATACGCTAAAATACTCCGATAGGCCTACTTAAATAGCCTACGCAACAATGCACTTTTACCCATTCAGACAGTTTAGGCCACTATAAATACAAATTGTTTCGGTAAAGTCGCAGTTTACGTTGCTAAATTATTTGATATTATCACTTTAAAATGAAAGCTGGATTGATTAAATATATTGTTTCTCTAAATGGAAGTGGGATTGATGAAAACATTCCTGTGTTCAAAATTGAAGTTGGATTGATCGAAATAATTTTTCCCGTAAATAGAAGCTGGATGGATGAAATTAAGTTTTCGATTCAAAAGAAGCTGGATTGATGAAAATAATTGTTTCCGTAATTAGAAGGTGGATCCATGAGAACATATCTTTGCTTAAGTAAAAGTTCCATTGATGAAAAATATTTCTTTCGTCAAATAGAAGTTGGATTGATACAAGTAATTTTTTCCAATTAAATGGAAGTTGGATTGATGAAAATATTTCTCGATGAAATGGAAGCTGGATTGATGATAGTTAACATGCGCATAGGTAGATTGCTTACTTACCACGTCAAGTACGTCACTGAATACATTAGAATAATTTAGCAACGTAAACTACGACTTTACCGATGAAAAAATAATTCCTGCTTAAATTGAAGTGGGATTGATGAAATGAATTCTTGCCTGAAAAGAAGCTGGATCGATGAGAAGGATTCTTGCCAAAGTAGAAGTCGGATTGATAAAAATAACAATGCTACAATGGGCGAATAATTTACACGTTTACCCAAATAATTTAGCAAGGTAAAATACAGTTTAACCGCCAAACAACTAGTTTCATCAATCCAACTTCCATTTCGGCAAACAATTATTTTTATCAATCCAGCTTCCATTTACGCAGACACATGATTAGAAATAATAACATACGCTAAAATACTCCGATAGGCCTACTTAAATAGCCTACGCAACAATGCACTTTTACCCATTCAGACAGTTTAGGCCACTATAAATACAAATTGTTTCGGTAAAGTCGCAGTTTACGTTGCTAAATTATTTGATATTATCACTTTAAAATGAAAGCTGGATTGATTAAATATATTGTTTCTCTAAATGGAAGTGGGATTGATGAAAACATTCCTGTGTTCAAAATTGAAGTTGGATTGATCGAAATAATTTTTCCCGTAAATAGAAGCTGGATGGATGAAATTAAGTTTTCGATTCAAAAGAAGCTGGATTGATGAAAATAATTGTTTCCGTAATTAGAAGGTGGATCCATGAGAACATATCTTTGCTTAAGTAAAAGTTCCATTGATGAAAAATATTTCTTTCGTCAAATAGAAGTTGGATTGATACAAGTAATTTTTTCCAATTAAATGGAAGTTGGATTGATGAAAATATTTCTCGATGAAATGGAAGCTGGATTGATGATAGTTAACATGCGCATAGGTAGATTGCTTACTTACCACGTCAAGTACGTCACTGAATACATTAGAATAATTTAGCAACGTAAACTACGACTTTACCGATGAAAAAATAATTCCTGCTTAAATTGAAGTGGGATTGATGAAATGAATTCTTGCCTGAAAAGAAGCTGGATCGATGAGAAGGATTCTTGCCAAAGTAGAAGTCGGATTGATAAAAATAACAATGCTACAATGGGCGAATAATTTACACGTTTACCCAAATAATTTAGCAAGGTAAAATACAGTTTAACCGCCAAACAACTAGTTTCATCAATCCAACTTCCATTTCGGCAAACAATTATTTTTATCAATCCAGCTTCCATTTACGCAGACACATGATTAGAAATAATAACATACGCTAAAATACTCCGATAGGCCTACTTAAATAGCCTACGCAACAATGCACTTTTACCCATTCAGACAGTTTAGGCCACTATAAATACAAATTGTTTCGGTAAAGTCGCAGTTTACGTTGCTAAATTATTTGATATTATCACTTTAAAATGAAAGCTGGATTGATTAAATATATTGTTTCTCTAAATGGAAGTGGGATTGATGAAAACATTCCTGTGTTCAAAATTGAAGTTGGATTGATCGAAATAATTTTTCCCGTAAATAGAAGCTGGATGGATGAAATTAAGTTTTCGATTCAAAAGAAGCTGGATTGATGAAAATAATTGTTTCCGTAATTAGAAGGTGGATCCATGAGAACATATCTTTGCTTAAGTAAAAGTTCCATTGATGAAAAATATTTCTTTCGTCAAATAGAAGTTGGATTGATACAAGTAATTTTTTCCAATTAAATGGAAGTTGGATTGATGAAAATATTTCTCGATGAAATGGAAGCTGGATTGATGATAGTTAACATGCGCATAGGTAGATTGCTTACTTACCACGTCAAGTACGTCACTGAATACATTAGAATAATTTAGCAACGTAAACTGCGACTTTACCAATTGTTTCTACATGAATTTGCCAATTCATCCCACTGTTAGCATTTAGAAGTCGATTTCTGCCCATAGACGCCCTTTGTGCTTTCAAAACTACAAAATGGCGGGCGATTGTAAGGCAAATAACGCAGACACATCTGTTTATGGGAAACTAACATTAAATTTCTGTACTTGGTTGCTCTGCCATCTGGCGAGTATAATTAAGCGTGACATGTAGGCAGAAAAGAATTTGACCAATTATTTCTGCAATATAATAATAATATTTTCGTTTATTAAAACAATCCGGTTGACACACCGCAACCGGTTACAGTGTACAATTATGCAATTGAAACAATTCACAAGAACACAAATGACACTTGCACTGTATAAGAATAAGCTTCGCACTTATTTAGGCCTAGTTGATTTTTAAATTTAATAATTATTAATTGCTTTGACGTGTTAATCTTTTATTTCCATGTGTTTATTTGCTGCACTTCCCACTCATTATGTACTCATTACTTTTGATATTTAGTTTAAATTAGTTAAGGTTAGTTAAGATTTTATATGTTAATCAAGTCAACAACTGTTATACTAAGTAAAGCATCTTTCGGTCGCCACATATTCTGTTGAAATTATATAGAGGTGTCCCTACTTAGCGGGATCTTTGATCCCTTCAGGGCCTTCCCTTGTGGCATTCAACTATCCATACTTAAAAGTGCAATCTGATTTGTAATATTATTGTTTATTGTTGTTTGGCTACAAATAAACGATTGATTGATTGATTGATTGACAGAAGACATAAATCTTAACTACTAACAGAACAGACAGCCTGCAATACACGGCGCTAATAGCAGCCTACAAAGCATGTCTACCCTACGGGACTCGAACTCGGTACCTCTCGCTCTCTGTGCCAGATGTTATCCAATGCGCTATCGGACCCCCTCACACTATAGTCACTAACCAAGATTGCTATGCAAATTTGCAGCATCTAAATATTCAGATTTAGATCAGTTGAGTCAGAATTCATAGGCCCTACTTGATTCTGGATGGCATCAATGAAATGATCTGAGTGACGCAATATCAATAAAGCGGGAATAAAACAGTTACTGTCTGTGTGAAAAGTTGTTTGTAGCAGTGCGACCACCCCTTGGGATTTTTTCCAAGATCTTGGGATTTTGAGGGTCGACTTCGGATCTGGGGATTTTGCATAGCAATCTTGGTTAGTGACTAGTGTGAGTGTGAGACAGTGTCACTAGGCCAAATCACTGATTATGACTGATAGACTATTTGCTGTTTCTTTGCCTTTTTCAGCCTCTACTCGTGTATGTAAGTACGTGCTTTATTGAACCGTCTGCAAACGCACTGCGGGAACATCAGATAGAGTATTAGGCCTAAATCACAAATCACAAAAATCACAAATGTCAAAAATATAATAAAATACAATAAAACAGACATCTATGGATATATGAGAGTAAGGTTATAGTAAAAAGAAAGATCAGCAATAAAATCAATTAAATAACATACGCGTAATAAAACCACATCGGGTTAATGCGTCAGCATGTTGGATCTCACGGTTATGTGAACGAGGACGGAGAGCTAGAGTACTTAACATTCTTTATAGGAGGTGGTGTGGTGTGGAAATATTTGGGATAGTAAGTTGTCACGAACTACTGACAGAATGTTCGCTTTGAAGAGGGGTAATTAAGTAAGTAAGTAAGTATATTCTTTACTGACCTATAATAATTGCTAAACGTAATTGACTCATTGAACATCATTTTCTGTTGAGTATAAGTCGGTTTGTGGACGGAAGCTCTCAAAGCAGACACGGAGAGGTACTACTGAGGTAGGCCTTAGCCAGAACGCCCAATAACGGGAAATTGTGTTGCTGTCGCTTCCAGAAAAGCATTGGATTCTCGTCAGCCTTTGTGAAAAACATTACAAAACTGCTTAAATGCTGTCCTGGAGTATATGTATGGTGAATCGGTGGACTACAACGGTGGTACATAATTTGCACCGCGACCTCTAAGACGACGAACCATAGCGTAGGCCTAATTGTTGAATTTATACCTGAGTAACAAACGGGTCGAACAATAAACGTTTGACTCGTTTGTTACTCAGGTATAAAAGGCGTTTCTTGAAGTTAGTTGATGCCTGCAAGTAATTATCCTAACAAGTTTCGTGATTGGCAGTATTTTGGCACTGCTTGTATTTGTCTAAAAACGATGAATGTTTTAATAAGTTTGCTTAGTTTGCGTTCGTTGTGTTTGTCTTTAAAAAAGAATGTCAATCACTCGTGACTACAACCAATTATGTCGGTTTATTAGCGGGAGGCCCTATAGGCTATAACCGATCGTCCTATGACCGATAGGCCCTATGAGCGATAGTCTATGACCGATCGTCCGATGACCAATCTTCATAATATTATGACCGATCGTCCTAAACAATTGCAATGGCTCTCTCTCTCTGCTCTAAGAGCTATCAAATTTGAAGTAGGCTACCGGTACCCCAAGGGTCCAACTTATCCCCCTTAGTTATTTCTATTATTATTATTATTATTATTATTATTATTATTATTATTATTATTATTATTATTATTATTATTATTATTATTATTATTATTATTATTATTATTATTATTATTATTATTATTATTATTATTAATAGTAATAATTATTATTATTATTATTATTATTATTATTATTATTATTATTATTATTATTATTATTATTATTATTATTATTATTATTATTATTATTGTTATTATTATTATTATTATTATTATTATTATTATTATTATTATTATTATTATTATTATTATTATTATTATTATTATTATTATTAACGATAAATTACGTGACCATACCGCTACAAGTAGTCGGGAGCGCCTCTGAATGGGCAATCTGGTAGGGGCGCTATAACAAGTGTTCAAATACAATACAATACAATACAATACAAGGACGCTACGTATAGTCTAGTCCTATGCTTTGTAACCAATTAGCTTTCACTGTTTCGTTGCAACGGTTCTCAATATTGCTATAGATCGATTTTCTACTCTATCAGATTGGTTGAATACGAACTTGTAGCTTCTTCAGGCCTGCCTTTCGTATTTAGAACACAAAAACTTTAAATTAGTATGGAGTATTTTAAGAACCAGAACGCTTCGGACAACACACAGTCTGCTAGCACAGCACATTCAGAAAAAGCTACGAGTTAAGAATGGATGTAGGCCTAATAAAAAAGTGGGTAATAAGAAAACGGCCACGCTTAAGTGAATCCCCGTTGTTGCTGTATTATGACCTCTCGTTGTTTGTTCAACATCTATGCAGCCACTGTGACCTAGTTGGCTGGTAGGCAACAACAGAGCGGCAACGCTCGAGCGTGGCTTTGATAATAGTTTTATTACCTCACAGACCCTGTAGTTATTTCGCTGGCCTAACTGTTTATGAATAGGCTAATCACCTTCTACAAGTCTATCTTCATATTTCTTCACAATACTATCTCCAGTCACTATCTGTAGCAAAGCAACATAACGCAAGGTATCGCTATCCCAACGCATCTCCTTTAAAGGATCTCCGCCTTCGTTTGGCGTCGCCTCTCTGGTACTGCGCCTGCTTATCTGCAAGAGCTTTGTCGCCTTATTTCTGCCAGTAGGCACCTTCTGACTACCCTTTGGAGAAACCCTCTGACTCGATGCAGCGCTCGTGCATAAGCTGGTGCCATGCGCTTGGCTTTCGAGTGGCGCTTTAGAAGTTTAGAGTTTGCGATTACAATTAAGATCAATTTGGGTCTAGGTTTGACGTGGGTGTTGGGCGTGACAATCAGCTCAGAACTCAGTATGAGCCCGTATCTCACCCAGGTAGTGTCGTCATGCGCCTCGTTAATGTATGCTCTTCGCGTTCTGCGATCACATGGTCTCCCACTATCTGCCATTCAACTGGTCGCAAGAATGACAACAGTTGCAACGTTGATGTATGCATCGCCGGCCTGGTGGGGTATACCAAAGCCTCTGACCGTGCTAGGATGGAACAACTGCTGAATAAGCTAAAGCGATACGGGTTTCTCCCCCCCCTCCACTTCTCCGGCTGTGCAACAAATGGCAGCCACGGCTGATGATTCTCTTTCTGGGCCGTCGTTACAAACGAAAGTCACGTTCTCAGACGCTTTCTACCAGAGTCCCGGAGTGACAGCTATAATCTACGAACTCGGGTCCACAGATACAAACTGCCTACAAAGGATGATAGGAGTTTTATCCCTCGACTGCTGTATAACAACAACATTATACTGACAGCATTGAGAAGCTCACGGACAGGTCTGACAATTAGGCCACGCTGGCTAGCCGCCTGAGAATCTTCCGCACTATTGCTTGTTTAAGTTGTGGCTGTGCCAACTTGATTTTTCTTCTAATAAACGATGATGTGATGATGATGATGATGATGATGATGATGATGATGATGATGATGATGATGATGATGATGATGATGATGATGATGATGATGATGATGATGATGATGATGATTAATTATTATTAATTATTATTAATTATGATGACAACAGTTGCAACGTTTGTACTGTTATGAACTATGATGATGATGATGATGATGATGATGATGATGATGATGATGATGATGATGATGATGATGATGATGATGATGATGACGACGACGACGACGACGACGACGACGACGACGACGACGACGACGACGACGGGAAGTTAGTAATAATGCATGGCAAAGCATTGTAAGATAGTGTGTGATGGTACTATATTGCTGTGTAATGTGATTCTTGTAGCTAATCTCATCATACATTGGTTCACTTTACAACGCCTTTCATTACCTTGCCTTAAATATCTCATTGTAGTTATAAGTAAAATCATAGCCTACATTTGTGTAGCGCCGTTTCGGGAGAATAATCATGAACTTATTCGTACCTAACTTGCCTCATTTTTTCATAGGTTACATGCCTCAAACTCCTTACCTAGCTGTTATACTGCTTTACCTAAACTTTCTCTTACCATAATTCACCCTGATTTTCCTCGCCATGTAACCTTGTATTATTATTACCTTGTTCTACCTCAAGTTACCTTCTTTTCCTCACCTTGTCCTTGTCCCTCATGATCAAGACACTCAGATGATTCTACAGGCAAGGAGTAACGTGAGGCACACAATGGTTGGCTGTAAGTCGGAAAACATGTATGGGACGCCATTTTAGTCAAATTCTACTTTCGTAAAGAAAAGCCATTAAGTCAATGAACTGCTCTGAACCAGTTTCAACTTTCAAGGACAGATAGGCTACTAGTAACGTCTGCGCAAACAAATATTTCATTTTGCAGTTGGCATAAAGTCTGCAAAGCCTAAAACTTTTGAAAGGCGGCCTGCTTAACACGCGCTTTATTCAGTGGGTCGATACATAGGCATAAATGCACATGCTTTATGGGTTGTTTTGACTCTCAGTGACTAGGAAATAGTCTTTTGCGTCATGATTGGCTGAGCTTCTAGAGTTTACCCTGCTTTGTGGGCCTAAAGGTCTAGAGTGACTTGTTAGGGTTTTTCAATTTGAAGGCGCGACTGGTTCTGCACGAACTGTGTGAATTCCGAACGCGGTTTTACTTAGAAGCGACCAACGATTGACGTCTCGTGTTTCAGAAGAACTGCTGTAGAAGATTCCAGACTAGGCCTATATATGAGTACAACAGACAGTGAGCCAGATTTTCACAAAAATCTTCATTCTGTAGAACAGTTACCGTCGTCTCGCAAAATGCTTCTGCTGACGGAGATTTTCTTATTCACTGTAATTTCTGTATTGACAGCGATTCTGCTGAAGACGTGGAATGGTAAGAAGAAATCAAGACTTCCATATCCACCTTCAATTCCATCTCTCCCTTTCGTCGGGTCATTGCCTTTCATGAGGAGTTCGGATCTTCTGCCGAAATACTTAATGAAGAAATCCGAGGAACTTGGACCGATTTTTACTTTTATGATGGGAAACAGGTAACAAATAGGAATTTCGTAGTGGTTTATAACTTAAATAAACATGTTTGACACATCAATACTATGCTAACTTTCTTTTGGTCTGTTTTTGAGCAAATCCGTGCTTTTCAAGTCGCTTTATATCGTGTTCTATAAAGAATCTGGGTAATTGATAATTGCAATGGTATGCACAAACGCAGCAGTATAAATGAAGAAATCATAATGATTATAATGCGATTTCATATAATGTAGTCCTACTTGAGCAGCTCATAGCGCCTTCCAAGTATTTCTCCAGGATGCCGATGTTCTGAAAGATATTGAATTTCATTCAAAGCAACAAGTCCCTCCGTAAAACTAACACTTTGAAACAAATATGAACTTCCACAATCTCGTTCATATATCTAGACATCTAGCGTAGATCCCAACCAAGAAAATTAGTAGTTGACGCCGTGCTCAGAGTGACTGGTCTTTGTGGCATTGAGGATGAGGAACTTTACTCTGAATGATATAAGACCACCAAGTGGCACTACCCAGGTTTACGATTCAATTGGCTCTCTGGCAATCGCACAGAGAGCTGGACCGCGCATCTCTGGACCACCCGACCCCTCTGACACTACACAGCGCTCATGAATAAGCTGATGCCCTGCGCCTAGCCAACGAGTAGGCTTAGCTCTTTAGAAATTTGAAGTTTACGATTACTTTTACGAAGTAAATTTCCTAAACGGCACAAAGCCAAGCCCTGTGTACCCATGGTTACGGTTCTCCACCAGTTAACTCGTGAGCCTATGTCGGTCAATGTTATGGTTGTCATTGTACAGACGGTGTCTTGTTCTGAACACGTTTGAAGCAATCGAAGAAGCGCTTGTGAGAAATGCAACATGTTTTGCGGGCAGACCTTCGTTTTTCGGAGGTTCATACACCAAGAAGAGTTTCAACAAGGGTTTCAGATTTGCCTGACTTATCTGTTCGAATTTTATTATGTTACATGATACATTACACTATAGACAGAGTCCTTGCTATAATAGGGCCTACGGAGTAAACCTAGAAGCAAACTGTATAGTTGTTTGCAATATAATTATCAACATCAAGCTGACAGTAGCAAGCTCATACACTGTCTTGTAAATTTACACAGGATCTAGTGAATCTGTAAAATCTACTTTTTCACAATTAAAACATTTAGTTTTTAACAATGTTGACCTAAAGATGACTCTGTCGTTGTTTTAGGTAGCATAAGTTGGTTCTTTTACTTTCAATTGCATGTAGGAATTACTTGTCTTAACTTTGATGCCAATTACAAGAAATACCACAAACTGTCTCTCTCTATTCTGAGGGAGTTTGGTTTTGGCATTCGGCAAACAATGGAAACCAGAATTTCATTAGAAGTCAGAGAAATCATTGACTACATCAACAATAAAAACGGTGAACCATTTGATCCAGAAGAAATGTCGCTTCAAGCATCAGCAAATGTTGGTCTCAGCATTTTATTCAGCAAAAGAGACCCTTACGATAAAGGACTGAGCAAGTTCTGTAAGCTGGCAATTGAATCTGTTAACAGTGGAAACATTATACTAAACCTTGCTCCGTGGCTCAGAGTAATTCCGCCCTTTCGCAGCCGTGTGAAAAGATCCGTAGCATTGAGTGCAGAACTAATGGAACATCTTGAACAATTTGTGAAGAGTATCAAAGCCGGTGAAACGGATGAGTGTTTTGTATCCAGATATCTTGAAAAGGAAGGAACCAATTATGATCATGAACAATTGATGAAAACTCTAAGAGATCTAGCACTTGGCGCTACAGATACAACAGCAAACACTCTTCTGTGGACTTTCGTACTTCTCGCCAATAACAAATCTGTTCAGGAACGTCTACAGAAGAATATCGACGAAGCCGTTCCAAGAGACAGGCTTCCATCTTTTGAGGACAAATCAAATCTTCCGTACCTGGATGCCACCATCTTAGAGGTTATGCGTTTGAGAACCCTGCTTCCATTGGCGTTTCCACACCAAACTCTAAGCGATTGCGAGCTGTTCGGTTGCTTCATTCCAGCTGGAACTATGGTGAGTTTTCGTCATGCAGTCACTGTGCGTAATTACCAGAGTATACAAGCAATTCAAGAAGATATAGGCCTATCTCTAAGCAATTTAAGCAACTCCTTGAAAATCCATTCGGTCCATTTGAAGGAATAACTGTACATGTATTTTCAAAAATTGCACGACGCTTACATCATTCATCTTTAACTACTTCTACCATTAGGGGTCGTCCATTAATTATGTTAACAAAATAGGGGAAGGGGTTTGGAAAAGTTTGACAGTTGTTGACAGGGGAGGGGGGTTCGGTACAATTTGACGTCAACAAATTTTTTCCAATGAATCAACACAGACCCTTCAAAATGGTAGCGAAAACATTAAGTAATGCTAAAAATGTATAAAGTGCTTAATGATTAATACTACTAGAAAGCTGGTAATAAACTAAACTCATATATTTTGAAATTCGAGATTGCATTTTTTAGTGCAAACAAATTTGAAAAAAATTATTCTACATGTATTGAGCCATTGTGTTTCTTTTTTGTAGTGGGGGTTCTGGGATTGTTGACATAATTTTTAAGGGGGTCCGTCAATGTTTGGCAATAATTGTTGACAAGGGAAAGGGGTCAAAACTGCCTAAAATTTGTTGACATAATTAATGGACGACCCCTTAGTGTTTGTCTCATCGTATTGCTGGCTTCATCTTTTTTACTCACAGGTTTTCCCAAACCTCTATGCTGCTCATATGGACCCTAAGAAATGGTCGGACCCTCATGTTTTCAGACCGGAACGATTTCTGGACAATAACAACAATATCACTAACAGAGAAAAATGCATTTCATTCTCCATGGGTATGCTGCTTATGCAATACAGTATATCCTAACCAATCGAGATCTAAAATAATATTATATAAGGACATCTATCGCTCATAAAGCATCGTTTGATTATAGTCTCCACGTGATACCTTAGTTCGTAATCCAAAATATGTTCCTTATGTAATAATTGTAACAGAAATAGATCTACATATTTTTTGCCTAGTCATTCATTGTCAATGATGCCTACCGTATTTCGTCACATTAGATAACTACTACATTTCTGATTAAATTTTGCTTCTTGCATTACATTTGCAATCTTTCTCTCATTATTTTCTCTTAGGCAATATTTTTGGTTCTGGAGTATTGGACCCCAATGAGAGGCAAGCCTGACAAGCATGATTTAACTTATAAAAAATGTAGCTGTGCAAGTTATGTTGTAGGTCGTAGGTCTTGCCTCGGAGAAGTGCTAGCTCGCCAGGAGCTCATCCAATTTATATCTGGACTCGTTCAGAACTTCACTATACTACCTGCGGAAGAGAGTCAAAGCATTGATGAAACAGAGAGAGCAGGAATTATGTCCAAGGCCAATCATTTTAAGGTGCGGATGATACAAAGAAATAGATAAATTTGTTGATAGAAGAATCTGTCTTTGGTATCGGGCTGCACAGACGATAATACTTCTGTTTGAATGAAATAGCAAATTTATCATTTAAAATCAGTTGAATCACGATTTAAGACACTTGTTTCTTAACTTTAAAACTGTGCTATTTCCAGTTCTGAAAATTACTTCAGTTATTTATGAGTCAAAGTATGTTGCTATCAACCAGAAAGGTGTGTAAATTTAGTACATTTTGAAAATAACTGAGATGATTTGTTACAAGAACATGTAGAGAAATGGTCTTTGATAAACAGATAAACAGAAGCTGTTGTTAGCGATCGTGTTATCCTCGTAACCTAACGACAAGCAGGCCTAATAATTGATATTTCCGCCTTTCAAATTGGTTTTAACTTTCCAGATTCGCATGAAGTAGAAATGTATTGACCCCTGTGTGTAGGATGTAGGGCCTATCATTTATTTTTGTGAATTTTTTAAGGGGTCGTCCATTAATTGTGTCAACAAATTTTAGGCAATTTGGACCCCTCCCCTTGTCAATAAATAATTTATTGACAACGGGAGGGGTATACACTGCCTAAAATTTGGAAATTATTGCCAAACATTCAAGGAACCCCTAATAAAATGATGTAAATGATCCAAGACCCTCACCCCAAAATAACAGCCTTATATTAAACTCTTAGTTATTATAATTTCTTTGAGTGAGCAACAATGAACTTATTTGTAAATAAACCTAGCCGATAAATTTCGAAATGTGAGTTCACTTATTTGTTGTTTTAGCTACCATTCTGAAGTCTGTGTTGATTCATAGCAAAAAATTGTTGACATCAATTTCTATTGAACCCCCTTGTCAACAGTAGGCCTAATTGTCAAACTTTAACAAACCCTCCCATTTTGTTGACATAATTAATGGACGACCGCTTAGGCCTATCAGATAGACTCGACACTTCATTTGAGGCTCGAACAAAACTGCCACAGTTGACGAAAAACTGCGGCCGAAATAACATCTTTCGTTTCATGCAAGTAGAATACAATGGTTTCGGTCCATTGAACCTATACAATTGTTCTGAACTGTGCCGTCACTTAGTGGCCAATTTACCAAAGATTTTCTCATATTTAAGAATACCGTAATCGTATTCGTAATCCTATAGTAATCGTATAATTGTACATGGGACACAAAGAGGAGTAGCGGAAACCAGCTTATTCACAGGCGCTTAGTCATAACAAAATCAGTAGGCAGGTAGGGTAAAAATTGGTACCCGGTCAAGATCCAAAGGGTCACTCAGGCAGACAGTCAGAAGGCTATGGTAGATGGTGTTTAGAATGGCGAGGAAGATAAGGGGAAGAGGAGGAGTCAAGACAGGATTTATGTAAGAACAGTGTTTTCAGTGTTTACTGAGAGATTGAGTGTGGAAAGATAGCAGGAGTTGAGGTTTTGGTGAGTTCGTAGGATGGATTGGAATATATGGGAGATGCGCTGTCTATTGAGAAGAGAATCAGCTTCAATATAATGTTCCTGGTTCGGATCTCGACGGTCGTTTCCGCTTCGTCCTATTATAGGCCTAATTATACGAGCGCTCCGTCAGGCCGTCAATCACTTCGGTCGGTTGCCCCTGGAGATCTGTAGGTTCCTCGCTTCCATTCACCAGCACTTGAACACCGCGTACTGTTCTGCGTTGGTACCTCTCTTTGAAACACATTCTTGTGAACATTCTCTCCTGACCTTGTTGTTTTTTCAGCGCTTTATAAATTACAAACTTTGTTTCATAAATTACAAGCTTGGCTTTGCTTCAGCGCACGGTGTTGATCTTGTAGCTGCATTCAGTCTGTTTCATAAATAACAAACTTGGCCATTATACTAAGGTGTGAAGCACAAAGGTATGAAATATAATGGCACCCATGGTCTAATGCTTGCTGTTGTGTTCTGACATCTGAAGAAAGTCGTGGCTGTCAGTCAATGCTCCTACAATGAATGTAGACTATTACTGACTCAAAATTTGCATTTAGGGTAGGGTATAGCTTTAGATAAAACCATGAAGCGCGCAATGCGCAGACAGCAAGTAGGTCTCAGATTCGGAAACCATTCCCTAGAGTCCTTACAGCCTGGGTAGATTTCCACAGTGGCAGCAATGTGTCAACTATTACCTGCACGCGAAACTAAATTTAGGTCAAAGACTGACTACATAAACCTAGAGTGACCACAGTAATATCATGTTTGAGTTTATAGGCCAATCATAACTTCAGATAACATAGCATGCATAATATAACATAGGCCTAAAATAACATAGCATAGGCTAACAGAGGAAAGCACGTCACAACATTACAAGGTTTTCAACTGAACACGATGTTTATCGAGTTTAGGCCATAAAAATTAGCCCTTGCTCCTTGTAGAGCTAGTTGAATCTCATTCATCCACAGCGATTATAGACTGTAATTTAATCTAATTGCAGCATGTTAAAATCTCTAGACCCACTGAAACTGATTTCGTGACTGTTAGTTTGTACGTTTATCCAGTTATTCGTACTGAATTTGTTAAACTGCTCAACTGCTGCTTATTTCTAAATGGATTGATCTAGTGTTTCCCAACGTGCTCCGTGCCATGGAATAAGTTAGCTTTCGCGACTTATCTTTGAAGATATCTCGAGATCAGCTTTTGTGGCATTAACAATATTTCTAGATTACGATGCTCTAAGCCTCTAAGGTGTTCGCAGCTGGATGACAGAATGGGTTTTAAATGTGGAAAAACTACTTAATATCACTGCTGACATAGGCCTATTACTTTTGTTAAAACATTCAGAGATGCAGAAATAGTTGAAACACGGTGGTTCAGTGCAAGTAAGTTGCTCTACAATACATGGGGCCTGAACTGCATTTCTGCACTATGAGATTACAGATTACGGCCATACAGCTCAGCTTCTATATAGATAATATCGTAACTTTTGCACTAATGAACTACTGGACTACTTGTTTCTCTAACACTCTGAACGCGAGGTACAAGTTAATTAACTCGTACTTCATTTCGTGGGTCAAGACGCGATGTACGAGCTAACTCGTACCTCAGTCTATTGGATCTAGCCTAATACTGACAAGTACGCAGCTTGATCAGGCCTGGCTTAACTCGCGCCTCTGAGTAGAGCCCTTGAAGAGGCGCTATATAAATTTTATGATTGATTGATTGATTGAATACTAATCTTCGTTTAATATTTTCAAACTGACAAGTACGCAGCTTGATAACAATTCGTTGTATGAACGGATGATCACAAGTTATTACATGAGTCGAATTTTACTGTTTGGCAGCCATGATAGGCGCCAATTACGTCCTACTGCTCACTTTATCAAGGCCATCTGGCGAATGAAAGGCTGGGTCGAACTAGGGCTACCGCGCACTGGCCTAGGGCTGCCACACTTTGGCGTACGGCTGCAGCTCACCGGCGTAGGGCTGCCGCGCGCTGGTAATAAATGGTCCCGTGTTCAAAGTGCTGAATATAATAGTCTTTGCTCAGCGGATATTTCGTATGTTGTTGTGAGATTTTTTAACGAGAAAATTGTCTATTTGTCGTCGAAGTTGGTCAACTTTGGAAATTGTCAAGAAAATTCCCACCATACACGTAAGATTGGTAACTAACTGGAAGAAAAATAAATTAAATTAAGACCAGGTGCCATTTACTTAATGATTTTAGTAAGGATGCCTTGCTCTGAAAAAGGCTTAGAGCCACCGGATTAAATCAATACTTAAATAGATTGCAGACTGAACGAGCACTGCAGTGCAGCCTCGAACTCAGTCGTGTGTTTATTCTTTTTATAAACAACCGTAGGCCTAGGCCCTATGCGTCTGTAGCCTTCATTCGTAAATGCTCATTAACATTTTACAGTCATCGATCTGTCAATACAGTAGGCCTAGGCGGTAAAATCTATATTAGTCCCAGGTAAAATGCATTACATTATTTAATTTAGGTAACTACTCAACCAAGGACCTATTATACACAGAACTGGAAAGTCCTTATGTAACGATGTGTGACTATTTTTTTGCGATAATCGAGGATCAGGAAAATGTCACATCTTGTTTTCATAACAAACGCATTCAATTAATTATAAAGGCAAATAATTGACGAATAATTTTATTTGCAAAATAAAAAATTGCCGTTAGAGATTTAAAGCATAATATTATACTATTAGGAAGAAAATATGAATTGGGGCGACATCTATGTTTAAGAGTGAAACGGATGTACACGATATTTTCACCATTACCTTTGATATAGATTCCTTGCTACTAGAGATACCGGATTACGTAAGAAATAGATAGCAAGTCGGCAAGGCAGTCGACAAGTCTAATCGACTTAATCAGTTGATAAGCATGTGGTTTAGACGAATAAGTTGTTAAGTCAGTCGCTAACTCTTTAAGTCGGTTGGTAATTCCTTAGAGACTGACTCCAGGGACTAACCAAGACGTTTGATGCATGCACTTCATCTAACAAGGCCTTAACATACAGTGACTTGCCAAGTAATGCCTTACATTACCTTACCATAATATTCTTATTACAGTTGTAAGCAGTGGCGTAAATCATGGGGACAGAGGGAACTGTCCCCACCAAAGTTTTGACTGGGACCTATCTGTCCCCCAAAACAATTCAAAAACCTGGCCCCGAAAAAATCTGTCCCCCAAAGTTATGTTCCTATTTTCGCCTCTGGTTGTAGCCTAAGTGTAATCAGAAACTTATCATACCTTACGTTACATTATCTGAGCTTACCTTGTTTCTAATCCATTACCCGTCGTTACTCTCTTTATAACTGCCTTAGCTTAGCTTAACTAACACTATCTTGTGTGGCTGATTTGCCTTAACTTGTCTGACCCTAATGACCTTAATTATCTGACCTTGCATTGCCTCAGGTTACCTTCTGTTACCTTGCCTTAGTTTGCTTTGCTGGACCATGATTTAATTTACCTTTTTTTGCACATCATAATCAAGAAACTAAGATGAATTCTATAGGCGAGGCATAACATGCAAGGAACAGAATAGAAGGTGGAAACAAATTAAGAAAATACTGAGTCTTATTCATATTGTTATATGGGACATTATACGACATAAGTCACCGAAACGTTTATGGTCAGTTTTAGAGGTAAGAAACCAGTAACATCTGGCTTAAACAAAATTTGCAATTGAAATCAGCATTCAAGGGCCAACAACAAAGAAGAGCTATATTAAGTAACTCAATACATACATATAATAGGCTACAAGGCTTATGGGATGCGTTGGCTCTCGGTGGCTTTGTAATGATCACGTGTGTGTCATGCTTGACCGTGCTTCTAAAGTTTGCCCTCGCCATCTAGCCTATCTAGTTCCGTAGGTCTATAGGACTAGTCTGTCTTGTTGGTGTTTCTGTGTTTCACGTTGGATGCTCGGTCGCTTCTGCACAAATTGTTGCGAATTTCGAACGCGGTTTTACTTAAAAGCGATCATCGATTAATGCTTTCGTATTGTTAAAGAGCGTTGCTGTAGAAGACTCCATATTAAATGCGATCACAACAGACAGTGAGCCAGATTTTCTAAGAGTTTCTTCAATCTGTAGAACTATCGTCTGGCACAATGCTTCTGTTGACGGAGATGTTCATCTTCACTGGGATTTTTGTGCTGACGGCGATTCTGATGAAGGCGTGGAGTGGTAGGAAAAGGTCAACGCTTCCTCATCCACCTTCAATTCCATCTCTCCCTTTCGTTGGATCATTGCCTTTCATGAGGACTTCAGGTCATCTGCCGAAATACTTAATGAAGAAATCCGAGGAACTTGGACCGATTTTTACTTTTATGATAGGAAAAAGGTACGAAATTGGAATTTTATGTAGGCTAACTGAAATAAAAAGGTTTGCAATAGCCTATCATCGCTAGGTTAGGCTTCTTCGATTCATCTGTCTCAAACTGTTTGTTCTTATTAAGCGACTCATTGCTTTTAGATTCGCGTCATATGCTTAGCGGATCGAGTGTGTCCTTGTAATTGGTAGGCCTACTGCTATTATATAGTGATGATAGTATCATGCGATGTAACGTGTTGTAACTGGGTAGTTCATTGCGCCTTCTAAGTATCTTTCCAGGGGGCCCATCTCAGATCAAATAGTCAATATTATTATTCGAGTTCTCTCAGTCAGAGGAACATCAAGCAAAGCGAATTATCTCTAGAATCAAACCAATAAAGTCTCACCAAGAAAATTATGATTAGTATCAGGCTTCTACTGTCTTGTGATTTACTTAAGATACACTCTATTAAGTGTCCGTTTTCATACATTACATACGACATACATAGGTCTACATACTTACTGTTAATTCAGAGTTCAGTGTGACTGATCCTTGTGGCATTTAGGATAAAGAATGTCTACAATGAGTTAAGCGATTGCAGTACAAGGTTACGAACTCTAAGTGGCACTAGGCCTACCCAGGCTGACATTTCAAAAGCTGTGTCTGAATATCTATCAGATTACTAAGCATGTTTAGGACAGGCATTCGTCAAAAGCCAACCAGTTGGTCACAGACGGTAATCATGGCGTATGATCGACACCATTCCGGTTACACTCTAGAAATCTAAGATCTTCCGGTCAAAGCCGACAAATTTGCAAACCTAAAGCTGGACGCAGTTCAAAGGAGAACGAGTGAAACCGAAATAAATCAACAATTTCAAAACGGTGGTCGGTCTCGGTGTTGTCCCCGATTTCAGCTCAAAGAAAAAATCCATACGACGCTGAAAAGAAATCCCAAAGAACGACTTACAAACGCAGGCCATTGAAATCGCAAACTTCAAAATTTCTTAAGGCCTTTGCTACAAACACTGATAACGATTCAGTGTTTTAGCTGCGGAGGTAGACTGGAGTTCAATTAGCTAGCTTTTCTTCCAGCCTAATGCCAGCAATTTAGTGGGCATTAGGCTGGACCATTGTGGGTTCTATGACGGTCTCATACGGAAATCTTGTCAGCTATTATGACTGAAGATGTTGGGAGAGGTTCAGGAAATGAAAATAATGCATTATAACAGTTGTTTATATCAGTTGTTTCGCCCGCAGCATATGAATAAATTGTGTGCGAGTACTTTGGTAATCTGTAAAATGTTTGACCCACTATAGCTCTTTTGCAACAACTAAAACACTAGATAGCGTTATATTATACAAGCTGCATCAGTAGCAGCCAACATTGCCGCAGATCATAATGCGAGGCAGTGTTTTCCGCTATATTTGCCTGCACTCATATAGATTACATAAGTTCATTTCAATTACGCCATGTTATGTGTACATAAAAATCGATTTTCTTAAAATGGCAGCAGTCGAAGCCTTGCTTTTTGTTACTTGCTTTATTCTCAACCCAGTTAAGTTGTAGGCCTCTAAGCCTATGTCGGTCTATGTTATGGTTGTCAATTCTGCAGACGATGTCTTGTTCTGAACACGTTTGAAGCAATCGAGGAAGCGCTGGTGAGAAATGCAACATGTTTTGCGGGCAGACCTTCGTTTTTCGGAGGTTCACGCGCCAACAAGAGACTAAAAGGTTTCAGATTGTTTACGCTGACATAATTATATGTATTTCATAAGGAACAGACTTTATTGTTGTTTACAATAGCCACATCAAGATGGCACTAGCAATGTAATACAAGTGCAAATTCATATTGGATGTAATGAACGTATGAGCAAATCAATGAAGCATGCACAATTAAAAGATTAACTTTATTAACAATGCTGAACTAAAGTTGACTAATGACCCTGTGTTCGGTTCATAAAATAATTTCTCACACTGTCATTTGCTTGTAGGAATTTCTGCCCTTAACTTTGATGCCAATTACAAGAAATTCCACAAACTGTCTCTATCTATTCTGAGGGAGTTTGGTTTTGGCATTCGGCAAACAATGGAAAACAGAATTTCAATAGAAGTTAGAGAAATCATTGACTACATCAACACAAAAAACGGTGAACCTTTTGATCCAGAAGAAATGTCGCTTCAAGCATCAGCAAATGTTGGTCTCAGCATTTTGTTCAACAAAAGAGATCCGTATGATAAAGGCCTCGGCAGGTTCTGTAGGCTGGCAATTGAATCTGTTGATAGTGGAAATTTTTTGTCGAAACTTGCACCATGGCTCAGATTCATTCCGTCCTTCAGAAGCCGCTGGAAAAGAAACGTCGAATTGAGTGCAGAACTGATGGAACATCTGGAACAATTTGTGAAGAGTGTTAAAGCTGGTGAAACGGATGAATGTTTCGTGTCCAGATACCTTGAAAAGGAAGGACCCAGTTATTATCACGAACAACTGATTCACACTCTAAGAGACCTAGCTCTGGGCGCTATCGATACAACGGCAAACACTCTTCTGTGGATTTTCGTACTTCTTGCCAATAATCAATCTGTTCAGCAACGTCTACAGAAGAATATCGACGAAGCAGTTCCAAGAGACAGGCTTCCATCTTTTGAGGACAAATCAAATCTTCCGTACCTGGATGCCACAATTCTGGAGGCAATGCGTCTGAAGACTTTGGTTCCATTACCCATTCCACGCCAAACTCTAAGCGATTGCGAGCTGTTTGGTTGCTTCATTCCAGCTGGAACTATCGTGAGTTTTCTCTTCATGTATTCTCTTATGCGTGATTCCTAAAGGAGACAAGCCATTAGAATGTAACAATGACAAAAGAAATAGAATGGAATAGAATATTCTTTATCGTAGGATCAGTTGGAAACCGCATTTTGGCTAACATGACCCTTAATCTGAAATAGGTTTCCATGCGATATTCGACATGGGCATCTTCTATTTTCCATTCCTCTATTTCGCAAGTGGTTGAAGACCATTCTCTTCGATCGATGCCTTGAGTGATCAGATCGGAAACAGTCCTCATGAGTTTTCTTGAATATGCGCTATATAGATAAGCATTTGCAATTATGATTTAAGAAGATAGCCTACATATTTGCCTCTACGCAATTTGAACATTTGTGTAATAATATTGTCGTTTTACGCACAGGTTTTTTCAAATATCTATGCTGCTCATATGGATGCAAATAAATGGTCGGACCCAGATGTTTTCAGACCGGAACGATTTCTGGACGAAGACAGCAACATCATTAACAGAGAACAATGCATTCCTTTCTCATTGGGTAAACCGATAATCTATCACAACCTAATCTTTTGGGACCCAACCTAATGTTAACTAACGAATTCTCTCCCTCAGTGTTTGCAGAATACAGGGCATCATTTGATGACAACATCAACATCGTAGCCTTCTGTAGTCCGTTCCTAAGCATGTTTTGATTGAGACCCTTTTTTTATTAGAAACGTGTCTGAGTATTCTTTACCCAGTTGTGCACCATAACTTCATTTCTTCGTATTAATGTACTACTCACTACTTTCTTATTAAATCTTGCTTCTTACTTTCTACTTCCTCTCCTTTAGTGATTCATCAGTTTACGCAATGATTGGGGAGCATTTTGTGTCGTGGATTCTTGGACGACATTAAGAAGCAAAGTGATGGTGTTAATCCGCAATATATAGGCCTACCCTATTTACATGTGTAAGCTATGTTGTAGGGCGTAGAGCTTGCCTCGGAGAAGCGTTAGCTCGCCAAGAGCTGATGCAGTTTATTTCGGGACTGGTTCAGAAATTTACTATACTACCTGAGGAAGACAATCAACGCATTGACGAAACAGAAATAACAGGAATTTTGCACAAGGCAAAACATTTCAAGGTCCGCCTGATACCAAGAAGAAATTAAATTGTGTTGAGAGATGAATGTGTCTTTAGTAATAGGCTGCCATAACATTAATACTGCTTAAGCAGAATAATAAATTTGTGATTTAAAGTGAGTTGAATCATGATTTAAGACTTCAATTTCTTCAGTTTAAAACTACGTTAGTACGTATACAGTTGTTAAAATAAGTTAAATTGTTTACGAGTCGGCTTATATTACGTTCATTTTTACTGAAAGACATGTGAATTTAAATTATTTAATACGGTTTTCAAAATGACCAAGATGCATCGTTTAAAAACTGGTAAGTTTGGAGATGTTGTGTTTGATAAAAGTGTCTATTAATTAGATACACCCAATGTACATCACTTCGAATTACTTAGAAAAAGAAGAGCGGTATGATTTTACCGGATAGGCAACCGTTGCTAGGAAGTGTAATATTTTTATATTACTTCGCAAACATGACTATTAATCAATTTCTCTTTCACAAATATCATTAGGCTAACTGAATGCATTTATCATATACACAACACGCGCTATTCTCCAGACTCCAATATTAAAAACCAGCAACACGACGTCAAAATTTAATATGGAGTCTCCAGTCCAGTGTATCATAGGTCTTGATGCTTAGTAAAGAGATTGCATAGACTGACGTGTATTATAAGGCGCAGACGTGTCCCTATTATAGTACCAGCTTGCAAAAATTGCTGAAGTCTTTGGCCGTTTTTGCATGTCGCTGTTGAAACTTTGGCTAATTTGACTTCGCTATCGGAGCAATGTGTTGTCCTTCAAGTTGTGTTCAATGCTGTTTTATATAATACGACCACTATTCCTGTGACTTTGACTACGATTTCACCTGAAACCACAATCGATTGATTGATTGATTGATTGACTGACTGACTGACTGACTGACTGACTGACTGACTCATTGAAACATCAGTAGGCTACCAACATATAAAAAAGGATTACTTTGTGTAGAACATTGATGCAGGCGAATGAGTAGGCCGAAGGAGGTGAAACAGACGGTTTGTAGACCTGGTAGACCAGCTAAGGACTCGACTGGCTCATCCACAAAATTAATTCAGGAAGATATTGCAGCATTTAACTTTAACATTTATGCATCATGTTATTAACCATAACCTTAACCATCATTTTATTGAACCAGCCAAACATTCAGTATAGCAAGTATTAATTAGCTGAATGTTCGAACGGTTACAATAGGGAGACCAGAAGGGATCTTAGTTCCACTAAATAGGGACCCCTAATTACCAGTAACTGCAGAAATAGATGACGGATACTTGAACAATCACAGCTGATTGTAATCTGCAGTTATTCAACATAAACAACAGTTAGTAGTGTCCGACCTCGACCTATTCAAAATCATCCAGACAAAACGACCGTGCAATAGACGGAGTGTAAAGCAGCAAACTTTGTAGACTTATGGCAAATGAATATTAGCAGTAAGTATCACTTAATCAGAATGACACATTCCTAATGAACAACATCTTGTAGCATCAATCATCGGGTAGTCCAAAAACATCCAGACAAGTTGGTAAAGCATCGGAAGAAAGTAAATTGACCAGCTTTGCAGTTTACTTATGACAGATAAATATTAACAATTCATTTAAATAACTCAGTAAAACACTGACCAATCCAAATATAGATAAAAATTGACAAGGTAACAGAAAGTAACTAAGTTATCTAGAGGAACAGGGGAATTGCAAAAGTAGATAAGTTAAACGAGGGTAATAACATGATGTTAAGTCTTAAATAGGTTGGTGATATCCGCAGTTAGTACGCTATTCCATAATTAGCAGACGAAATGTTTTAATGGGCAAGAAAGCCGAGAAGCGGAAACTGGCGCTTAGTCAAAACAAAATTGGTAGGTAGGTAGGGTAAACATCGGTACCAGGTCAAGATCCTAAGGGTCAGGCAGACAGTCAGAAGGCTACGGTAGATGGTGATTAGAATGGCGAGGGAGATAAGGGGAAGAGGAGGAATTGGGATAGGATTTATGTAAGAACAGTGTTTTCAGTTTTGACTGAGAGATTGAGTGTGGAAAGAGAGCAGGTGTTGAGGTTTTGGTGAGTTCGTAGGATGGATTGGATTATATGCGAGATACGCTTGCTGTTGAGAAGAGAATCAACTTCAACATAATGTTCCTGGTTCGGATCTCGTCGGTCGGTTCCGCTGCGGCTTATAATTATACGAGCGCTGTGTGAGTTGATGTCCATTCAGATCGTCAATCACTTCGCTCAGCTGTCCTGGAGATCTTTAGGTTCCTCGCTTCCACTCATCAGCACGTAAACATCGCGCACTGTCCTGCGTTGGTCCCTCTCTTTGGAGCATTTTCTTGTGAACATTCTCTCTTGACCTTGTTGTTGTGTTCAGCGTGGCTTCATAAATAGTAAACTTGGCTTTGCTTCAGCGCACGGTGTTGATCTTGTAGCTGTATTCAGTCTGTTACATAAATCACAAACTTGACCAGTGTTATAATACTAGGTATGAAATACAAAGGTATGAAATATAATGACACTCATGGTCTAATGCTTGTTGTTCTGCTCTAACATCTGATGAAAGTCGTGGCTGTCAGTCAATGCTCCTACAATGAATGTAGACTATTACTGACTCAAAGTTTGTTTTTTCGTATGGAATATAATTTTAGATAAAACCATTAAAGCGCGCAGACGCAAAGACCGCAAGTCGGTCCCAGATTCGGACCTGTCCCGAGACCTAACAGCCTGGGTAGATTTCCACAGTCGCAACAATGTGTCAACTATTTATTACCTGCACGCGAAACTAAATTTAGGCCAAAGACTGACTACATAAACCTAGAGTGACCAGTTGACCACAGGCAATTCATAACTAAAAATAACCTAGCATATACAACATAACATCAGATAACATAGCATACCTAACATGACATAAGATAATATAGCATACATGACATGCCATAAGATAACATATCTAATGTAACATAACATAGATAACATAACACAGGCTAACATAGGAAAGCCCAACACAACATAACAAGGCTTTAAATCGAACTAGATGTTTCTCGTGTTTAGGCCATCCAGTGACATTTGTGGATCCACCCTTGCTCCTCGTACAGCTAACTGAATTTCATTCAGCCGTAGCGATTATAGACTGCAATATTTAATATATAATTGCAACATGTTAAACTCTCTAGGCCCTCTCAAACTGGTTTCGCGACTGTTAGTTTTAACGTTTAGACTATCCAGTTACTCGTAGTGAACTTTTTAAGCTGCTGAACTGCTGCTTATTTCTAAGTGGAATCATCCAATGTTTCTCAACCTTCTGCATGCCCTGGAATAAGTTGGTTCCCGCAACTTATCTTTCGTAGGCTTTGAAGATATCTCGAGATTAGCTGTTGTGGGCGCCTCCTTTTAGTTCGGCCTCTTCGTGAATTTTTACATCTTATTGGTCACCATGGCCGAACTTGATCGAAAACTTCAGAGAAAATTATAGCCGAGAACTTTGGTTCCCAATGCGATCTTTTCTGAACTGTACATTGTTTGAAAGTAGACGACTGGGATTCTTCAAATTTACTGGAAATATTTCTGAACAAATCTTACAAATAACGACAGCAGTTAATAAGCATATTTAATATACATAATCAAGAGCAGAGGACACTGTTCAACAGAATCAGAACCGTCTATTAGCAGCATCATGTATGGACCACAGTTATAATGTCATGTACAATGTCTTTCATATGTACATGCAGATTAAAACGTTTCAGGAGTTGTTATCAAAATCAATTTTTATTCGCAGAGATTCGATCGCACTACACTGATTAAGTTAGTAGGCCCTACTAAAAATGGTTAAAATATAACACTGTCATGCTGAAATGCAAACAGTAAACCATGCAAACCATGCAATACCCTCTATCTCAGTCGGTAATTAATAAGACAATTATCGATTCATCAATAAGCGATAAAAATGGTAATCAGTTCATGTTAATCTACACACACTTGGTGTCATCTCAGAGTAAATATTGAAGTCACTACAATTCAGTAAGAAGGGCAGATTCTTCTTTCGCCAACTTTATTGACTTCTTGGAATCATACGCACTTTGTAATGCTTTGCCTTGGTCATGAATCCTGTTATTTCTGTTTCATCAATGCGTTGATTGTCTTCTGCAGGTAGTATGGTGAAGTTCTGCACCAGTCCAGAAATAAACTGGATGAGCTCTTGGCGAGCTAACACTTCTCCGAGGCAGGATCTGCGTCCTACAACATAAATTAAATAGGAATGTCAGGTGTATCGGTATATCAGATATATGATCAATGTCACACGGGATAGTGACCTGAATGCGGCTTGGATTAGGTGGGCCATCGATGTAGGCCTTGTGCATTAGACACCGGGGTGAGTGAAGTTACTAAGTTAGGCCTACAGCTTAAACCTCGTGGAGTTAAGAGCTTCAACCAAGTAAGTAAGCCTATAAATGACTCTGCAACCACAAATGTAGCCTATGAAATACTTGCTTACAACCACTTATATAAGAAAGTTGAAAAAAATTCGTTTAAGAATAAACAAGGCAATGGTAATAATGTAGTAAATAGTGACCATTAAGAAGAAATTTGTCACGCCCCAATTTTTTTTCTTTTTGTCATAGCTGTTTATTTGTGGACAAGAAGGCCATTTATAAGCGCTGTGCCCTTTCCGATATAGCCTTTCTGGATGCAACCGTATTCCGTTATGCCGTATTCTCTGTAAAACTGCACTCACTTTGTTAGCTCCTGTAGTCTTGAATAGGTTTAGAAAATTAGAGTTTTCACTTCCATGTTAAGCAAAGCAACAAGTTCTGATTACATTCCCAAATCGCTAATAGTCTTAATCGTCTTTTCTGAATTTCTCGGAACTTGTCGGTAGACTTGCTAATCTTTTCTTTCACTGAAGCTGTTTTTCTGATATAAAGAAAGCTCCAGTACTCACGTTGCTAATTAAGATACCAGTACTTTATTGAGATTCTCATTTAATAACCACCCAATCTCCAACTTCTGTATTTTTCAAAATAGTTGAATGCATTGCCGATCAGTAGGCTAGATGCTCCAAAATCCTGTATCATTGAACTTGAACAATGCTTGCAACCGCTTCTGATTCTCTCAAATTCGTTTCTGCATCAATTCCAATAAGTTGGACGCAATAATCCTTGCCACCTTTCCCACTTTTTCAATTATCATTTTGTGTAGTTGGCATAAAAAATCTCTTCAACATTACAAATTGATTCCAGGCTATTGCTTAAACAACAAGTTTCTGCTGTTTGCAAAACTACCGCATTTAATAATGAAACCTTGATAGCAACTGGATAGAAATTTAGAGGTTGGAACTTAGAACTGGGTTGATCGTTATTGATTTGATTATCCTTTACTTTATTTAAGACAAAAGCCGCTACCCATAGAGAATGAAATGGATTTTTCTCTGTTAGTGATGCTGTTGTCTTCGTCCAGAAACCGTTCCGGTCTGAAAACACGTGGGTCCGGCCATTTCTTGGGATCATTATGAGCAGCGTATATATTTGGGAAAACCTGTTAAGAAATAACGACATTCACAAAAATGCTTTGGAAAAAACAGACACCAGGACAAATTAATTATTCAAAAATAAATAAGTAGCACAGCATATAGAATATATTCCTATTGCTTTGAATTAACTGAATATTTTTATGAACCCGGAGAGGAAAACTAGCTGTTATATTATGTGCAATTAAGTTGTAAGAAATTGCTAAGGTGTTGTTCTCTAACTCGGGTAGAAATTCTATCAAGGTCGCACATAATCAGAATAGATATATCTGTTTGATATTGTGGCGACCCCCTTTCCATCCAAGCTTGGGTCGGTCAGTTGTCGGAAAATCTCATCAAACTTCTGATCTCAGGTTCGAACCCTTGGCGTATCAATAAATATGCTGCCGATTTCACCGGTAAGAAGTAATGAAACTCTAAGGTTTTTATCGCGGAGTCTAGCGCTTCTGCGCAAAGTCTGTTGCGACGGCGCTACAAACGCAGTTGTACTTTCAACATCACTATCTACCAGGGTACCATGGCCAGGCGCTGTATCCGCGGCTTCTGCTGTGGGCAGACCAATACCTCGCAGGGTAATTGGGTCCTTCTTTCCCACAACTGCTCTTTCGGGAAACCGTGATCTTACTTACTAATGACTTCAAAATGGTCGCCTGTTCCTGTTGAGTTCTTAACACCGTGTCTAGAATTTTACGTGTATCATTGGTTTCATCTATTGAAGACAAGTCAGGTTCCATTGCTGTATATAAATATTCATTATCCATCAATCATAGTACATACAGATTCAATTATCAATTTCAACATGACAATGCGTGCAGGCGAAGCTCCTTTATATAGGCATCGGCTCCCGCCCAAGAAGCCCGCGCTCGGCAGACCAAGGAAGTCGCCGGTTTCTGGCGCGTACTAGATCGCAGGCAGCGATCGATTATTGCCGCCTGTTTCCGGCGTTGACAGCAGGAATTAAAGCGCCAAACTATTACTACAGCAGAATTTATCGGCGCCAAACTGTGCTAGGCGTTGCAGAACTAAAAGCGCCAAAGTGCGCCCTAGTTCGGCACAATATACAGCCGAGGTTTCATCAGATGCTTTGGCTAAAATTAAGAAAAAAACATAAAATCAACAGAACTCACAGTAGTTCCAGCTGAGATGAAAAATCCGGACAGCTCGCTGTCGCTTAGAGTTCGATGTGGAATGGACAATGGAAGCAAAGTCCTTAAACGCATCACCTCCAAGATGATGGCATCCAAGTACGGTAGACTTGATTTGTCTTCAAATGCTGGAAGCCTATCTCTTGGAACTGCATAATCGATGTTCTTCTGAAGACGTTGCTGAACAGATTGGTTGTTGGCGAGAAATAGGAAGGTCCACGAAAGAGTGTTTGCCGTTGTATCTGTCGCGCCAAGAGCCAGATCTCTCAAAGTGTACATCAGCTGTTCATGATCATAATTCGGTCCCTCTTTCTGAAGATATCTAGAAACAAAGCATTCATCCGTTTGACCGACTTTGATACTTTTCACGTGTTGTTCCAAATTCTCCATCAGTTCTGCAATCAGTGCCATGGTACTTTTCAAGCGGCTGCTGAAGGGTGGAAAAAATCGAAGCCAAGGAGCAAGTTCTACCACGATTTCTGTGCTTTCAACAGCTTGTGTTGCCAGCTTGCAGAACCTGCTCATTCCTTTATCGTACGGATCTCTTTTGCTGAACAAAATGCTGAGACCAACATTTGCTGATGCTTGAAGCAACATTTCTTCCGGATCAAATGGCTCGCCGTGTTTTGTGTTGATGTAGTCAATGATTTCTCTCACTTCTATTGAAATTCTAGTGTCCATTGTTTTCCGAATGCCAAAACCAAACTCCCTCAGAATAGACAGAGACAGTTTGTGGTATTTCTTGTAATTGGCATCGAAACTTGCATTTGCAATGCCTACAACCATTGAAATATTGCAAATTAAAAAGACAGCTATAAGAATTAGTTCAATATTGTTAGTAAGGTTTAATTTGGTGTCGTTTGTGGATTTGTAATTAGGTTTAAAATGCCCTAGAAATTTTTTTCTATCACATTAAATTTGCTATTGTCAACCTATGATACTGTAAAAGGTGTGTTGCGCCCTCATAAGAGTGTCAGTCATCTGTCTAATGATGTGACATTCCTTTTGAAATAAATAATAAGATAGTATGTATTTGATAATAGGCAGATCTAAGAAAAACTCAACACAATTTAAAACTGTAATTTGTCAATTAATCCTTGCCATGTTCGAAAGTGTGAATTGATGCCTGGCAAGGGGAAATACCAAAATCCATAAATAGTTTCTAAGGGATAAGCCTCTCTATCTCTCTCTCTCTCTCTCTCTCTCTCTCTCTCTCTCTCTCTCTCTCTCTCTCTCTCTCTCTCTCTGCTCTCTCTCTCTCTCTCTCTCTCTCTCTCTCTCTGTCTGTCTCTCTCTGTCTCGCTCTGTCTCTGTCTCTGTCTGTCTCTGTCTCTGTCTGTCTCTGTCTGTCTGTCTCTCTCTCTCTCTCTCTCTCTCTCTCTCTCTCTCTCTCTCTCTCTCTCTCTCCCTCCCTCCATCTCTCTGTCTCTCTCTGTCTCTCTCTGTCTCTCTCTCTCTCTCTGTCTCTCTCTGTCTCTGTCTCTGGTTTCCTCTGTCGCTCGCTCAATAATAATAATAATAATAATAATAATAATAATAATAATAATAATAATAATAATAATAATAATAATAATAATAATAATAATAATAATAATAATAATCGTAATAGTAAAAATAATTACAATAATAATAACAACAACATTTAAATAAAGTCGATATATGTTTAAATATTAGATTATGAGCTAAAATGGAATCAAACGACCCATCGAGCTCCTGGCATGACATTTCTAAGTCCCCCGTGATGAGCAATCAAAGAAAATAGTTGTGCTGGTTTAGATGCTACACCTCGTAAATTGCTAGACATGTATGAAACACATTACGAATTATAAAACTTCAGATGGAACAAAATGACGTCACGCACCTAGGGGAGGGGGTCGGAAATTTGTGACGATGTGTGACATGGGGTGGGGGGTCTGAGAAGTGTGACGTCACACCAGGTCTATGTTATTAAATTTAACAATTAACAACAATTTAATTTTAATAATAACAGCACTAATTTTGAGGATTAAATTTTCATTATTTTTTAAATTATTTTAATGTATATGGGCACCATTATTAATAATTTTCTAATTATTTCAATATTTGGTCACCGTTAGATTTTAAAATATTCATGCTTTCGTTATTTGTTCCATGAAGGAGCATTTTGCTTCGCCATGGAAATTGGTTTAGGGGGGTCAGAGCTTTGTGACGTCATTTTCAGAGGGGGTCTTACTTTTTGTGACGAAGTGTGACGAGGGGGGGAAGGGGGGGTTAAAATCGGCCAAAATAGCGTGACGTCATTTATGGACGGCCCCTGGAACAAAATCTTAACCTTTGTTTCTTTTGTTGCCGGTAAACCGGTCTGTGAATACTCCCGGTCTGTCTGCAAAACACGTTGCATTTCGGACCAACGCCTCCTCGATGGCTTCAAACGTATTCAGAACAAGACACCGTCTGCAGAATAATCAGGCTGATAGTTAAAACCGCCAAAGAGGAATCCCAATAAATGTCGGTGAGCAAAACTTTCCTTGATTAATTATACTTATTAAATCCATGGATAACATGCACTTAACGCAAGTGAGCGCAATAACCGTAAGACAATATAAAAGAGGATGATTTAACGAAGCGCATAATGACCAGTTCTTCTATAAGATGATATTCATTCATTCATTCATTACGAAGTTTTATATAGCGCCCCTTCAAGGTTACTACTCAGAAGTGCTCCCGACCACAGCACGGCTGAAAAGACAGTTTTGAGGCAAGTATAGAAAGATTCAGAGTGGATTCTGGGATGCAAGCGCAACGTCAAAGGAAGCCCGTTCCAGAGAGAGGGGCCAACCACTGAGAAGGCCCGATTCTGCATAGTAGCCGTGCGGGCAAAAGGGACCATGAGCACGCCCCGCTCAGTAGAGCGGAGAGAGCGACGACCCGGAGCACCCAAGGTAGGGCAGCAGAGGTCGCGTAGATAGGCAGGGGCTAGGCCCAGCAACGACCGCCAGACCAAAGCTATGATCCGATACGAGAATCGCTGCAGGAGGGGGAGCCAATGAAGCACATCCAGCATATAACGTGAGACGTGACCAAATTTGGGAATACGACCGCAACGGCGTATATATAAGATGATATAAATGCCTTACATGTATACATCGCAGTGTCTTTCATTACACTATAATACTATATTTTGTAGCATTATTTGAAAGGCGCATGGACATTTGCCTTAGCACCCAGCCTTAGTAACGGGCCTTTTGGCTTGCCTTAGCAACCAGCCTCTTGCCTTAGTAACGGGCCTTTTGGCTTGCCTTAGCAACCAGCCTCTTGCCTTAGTAACGGGCCTTTTTTGGGCTTGCCTTAGCAACCAGCCTCTTTTTGCCTTAGTAGCCTCTGCCTAGGGGCCTTTTGGCTTGCCAGCCTCTTGCTAATGCATAACAACCAACCTCATAATATGCTTTTGAGCGCCTTAGCAACGCCTTTTTGGCTTGCCTTAGCAACCAGCCTCTTGCCTTAGTANTTAGTACGCTATTCCATAATTAGCAGACGAAATTTTTTAATGGGCAAGAAAGCGTAGAAGCGGAAACTGGCACTTAGTCAAAACAAAATTGGTAGGTAGGTAGGGTAAAAATCGGTACCAGGTCAAGATCCTAAGGGTCAGGCAGACAGTCAGAAGGCTACGGTAGATGGTGATTAGAATGGCGAGGGAGATAAGGGGAAGAGGAGGAGTCAAGATAGGATTTATGTAAGAACAGTTTTGACTGAGAGATTGAGTGTAGAAAGAGAGCAGGAGTTGAGGTTTTGGTGAGTTGTAGGATGGATCGGATTATATGCGAGATACGGTGTCTATTGAGAAGAGAATCAACTTCAACATAATGTTCCTGGTTCGGATCTCGTCGGTCGGTTCCGCTGCGGCTTATAATTATACGAGCGCTGTGTGAGTTGATGTCCAGTCAGATCGTCAATCACTTCGCTCAGCTGTCCTGGAGATCTGTAGGTTCCTCGCTTCCACTCATCAGCACGTCAACATCGCGCACTGTCCTGCGTTGGTCCCTCTCTTTGGAGCATTTTCTTGTGAACATTCTCTCTTGACCTTGTTGTTGTGTTCAGCGTAGCTTCATAAATAGTAAACTTTGCTTTGCTTCAGCGCACGGTGTTGATATTGTAGCTGTATTCAGTCCGTTACATAAATCACAAACTTGGCCAGTGTTATAATACTAGGTATGAAATACAAAGGTATGAAATATAATGACACTCATGGTCTAATGCTTGTTGTTCTGCTCTAACATCTGATGAAAGTCGTGGCTGTCAGTCAATGCTCCTACAATGAATGTAGACTATTACTGACTCAAAGTTTGTTTTTTGGTATGGGATATAATTTTAGATAAAACCATTAAAGCGCGCAGACGCAAAGACCGCAAGTCGGTCCCAGATTCGGACCTGTCCCGAGACCTAACAGCCTGGGTAGATTTCCACAGTCACAACAATGTGTCAACTATTACCTGCACGCGAAACTAAATTTAGGCCAAAGACTGACTACATAAACCTAGAGTGACCAGTTGACCACAGGCAATTCATAACTAAAAATAACCTAGCATATACAACATAACATCAGATAACATAGCATACCTAACATGACATAAGATAATATAGCATACATGACATGCCATAAGATAACATATCTAATGTAACATAACATAGATAACATAACACAGGCTAACATAGGAAAGCCCAACACAACATAACAAGGCTTTAAATCGAACTAGATGTTTCTCGTGTTTAGGCCATCCAGTGACATTTGTGGATCCACCCTTGCTCCTCGTACAGCTAACTGAATTTCATTCAGCCGTAGCGATTATAGACTGCAATATTTAATGTAATGTAATTAGTAATGTAATTAGTAATTTATATAGCGCCGCTCACAGCCGAGGCCATTCAGTAGCGCTCCCAGTGCGAGAACCCCGAGAGAAGAAATATATGTTTTAAGGAGAGAGAGATGAAGACAATGATCCAGAAAGGAAAGTCTCACGCAAAGTGAAGTGAAGGGCATTCCATAAGGAGGGCCCAATGATGGCAAAGGATCGAGTTTGAGCAATCGTAGTCCTAGCTCGTGGGACAAAGAAGTCAGATCGGTCCAGAGATCGTAAAGGCCGATGAGAAGATGCAGAAAGAGGAGGACGAATGACATCCCTGAGGTATTTTGGAGCAAGTCCCAGTTTGGATTTGAGGACCAAAGCAAGGACTTTAAACTGAATGCGGTCAGAGAGAGGAAGCCAATGCAGTTGGTTAACCATGAATGATGATATATGGGAGTATTTAGGAAGGTGAGCAATCAATCGAGCAGCAGTATTGAGAACAGATTGAATAGGGTATAGACGGACCTTGGGAAGACCAATAAGTAGGGAGTTGCAATAATCAATTCTGGAACAGACAAATGCATGGACAATGGATGCCATGGTAGAGAGAGGAACAGATCTGCGAATAACCCTGAGACGCCGTAGGTGAAAGTAAGAGGATCGTGTAAGGTTGGTTACATGAGCAGAAAAAGTGAGAGCGCTGTCCAAAGTGACACCTAGGTCACGCACACAAGTAGAGAACGTAAATTTGGGAAAGTTTTCAGAGAGAAGCGAAAAGTCAAGTTTAGAAGTTGTTGGGGTGTGCCAAGCCAAATAAGTTAAGTTTTGGAAGAGTTTAGCGAAAGGCGATTGGAAGACATCCACAAATGCATGTCATGGGAAAGAGCTTCAATACGGCGAGCTAAAGTGAGTTGAGTAGACGCAGGACCATGAACATATGCCTGAACGTCATCAGCAAAAAGGTGACCAGTAGCAGAGTAATTTGTAAACAAAGAGGTAATATCAGCCGTGTACAAAATGAAAAGAAGGGGTCCAAGGACTGATCCCTGAGGAACTCCTAGAAGGACAGGCACCCAGTTAGACCTGGAATTACCAGCTATAACCATTTGGGTGCGACCAGACAGGTAGGATTGAAGCCAGAGTAGAGGGACTCCCTTAAGACCATAGGAGGATTCAAGGCGTTGGAGCAGAATATCGTGATCCACCATGTCGAAGGCTGCTGAGACATCAAAAAGTGCAAGACGGGTGACCTGAGCCTTATCAATAGCTGAGTAGATGTCAGCTAGCATAGAGAGCAGGGCTGTTTCAGTTGAGTGGAACGCCCTAAAACCAGATTGGTGTGAGGGGAGAAGGCCTGAAGACTCAAGGTAAGGAAGAATCTGAATTGAAACCAGACGTTCAAGGGTTTTGAAAGAAAAGACAGGTTAGAAATAGGCCGATAATTTTTGCAGTCGTTTGGGTCCAGATTAGTTTTCTTAAGTGCCGGGAAAACCAAAGCACGTTTTTGGGAAGCAGGAATGCAGCCCTCAGCAAGCGATCTATTGAAGAGATAGAGAAAGAACGGTGCAAGATCATCAAGTATGTCAATAATAATAAATGGAGGGAGTGGGTCTAGTTCACATGATCTAAGATTAACACCCGAGAAAACTGTTCTTAGATCAGCGTCCGTAATAGGCTTAAAGCCAACGAACTCGGAAGATGTAGATGAGAACACCGGAGGTGTAGCATCAGCTGTAGAGGCACGGAGAGAGTTTGTCTTCGTGTTCAGCATGTCAAGAAACTCATCAGCAGTGAAGGCTGGAGTCTCGAGCGGACGAGATTAATATATAATTAATATATAATTGCAACATGTTAAACTCTCTAGGCCCTCTCAAACTGGTTTCGCGACTGTTAGTTTTAACGTTTAGACTATCCAGTTACTCGTAGTGAACTTTTTAAGCTGCTGAACTGCTGCTTATTTCTAAGTGGATTCATCCAATGTTTCTCAACCTTCTGCATGCCCTGGAATAAGTTGGTTCCCGCAACTTATCTTTCGTAGGCTTTGAAGATATCTCGAGATTAGCTGTTGTGGGCGCCTCCTTTTAGTTCGGCCTCTTCGTGAATTTTTACATCTTATTGGTCACCATGGCCGAACTTGATCGAAAACTTCAGAGAAAATTATAGCCGAGAACTTTGGTTCCCAATGCGATCTTTTCTGAACTGTACATTGTTTGAAAGTAGACGACTGGGATTCTTCAAATTTACTGGAAATATTTCTGAACAAATCTTACAAATAACGACAGCAGTCAATAAGCATATTTAATATACATAAACAAGAGCAGAGGACACTGTTCAACAGAATCAGAACCGTCTATTAGCAGCATCATGTATGGACCACAGTTATAATGTCATGTACAATGTCTTTCATATGTCAATGCAGATTAAAACGTTTCAGGAGTTGTTATCGAAATCAATTTTTATTCGCAGAGATTCGATCGCACTGCACTGATTAAAACCCTTTCAGTCCTACCCATTAAAAAATTAAAATCCCGGATGAAATTGGACGAAAAAACAATTTTTCTTTCTTTCATAGTTATGATTAAAAAATCAAGAGTAATTGCTAAGTAAAGTAAACGAAATTAAACGAGCAGTTCAAAGCTATTGTTTTGGGACAAATGTGCAAAGAATTTTGTATTATTATGAACAATTGCATAAAATTTGTGATTAAAAAATTAGTTTTTATCACTCCACTGTCATCGCTATCGTCGCTTTCTAAATTGGCAAAGTGATCCACCACTTCTTTCAAAGTGTACATTTTTCTCTTATGTGACATGGTTTCCGATGTTTATGTAATTTTCTAATAAAATTATTATTTCTAAACGTATTCAGTTTTACTCAGACAAGAAATGAACACACAATTTCAGAATACACATATTTTCATACGTCATAATAGGTTATCATTTGTTCACTACTGGTGCGCCACCTTGCGGAGATTATAAGTGTAAACTCACGCGCTAGTAGGTCTATCTCACATATAATATTCCCAGTACTTGCTATTGAGAAATCGAAAGACCAACGTTATAACAGAGTCCATGTTATGCCGCCGGATTAATCCGGTGTGCTAGGGATTATAATTATTTTTGGCCGCCGGATATATCCGGCGGTCATGGGAGCGAAAGGGTTAAGTTAGTAGGCCCTACTAAAAATGGTTAAAATATAACACTGTCATGCTGAAATGCAAACAGTAAACCATGCAAACCATGCAATACCCTCTATCTCAGTCGGTAATTAATAAGACAATTATCGATTCATCAATAAGCGATAAAAATGGTAATCAGTTCATGTTAATCTACACACACTTGGTGTCATCTCAGAGTAAATATTGAAGTCACTACAATTCAGTAAGAAGGGCAGATTCTTCTTTCGCCAACTTTATTGACTTCTTGGAATCATACGCACTTTGTAATGCTTTGCTTTGGTCATGAATGATGTTATTTCTGTTTCATCAATGCGTTGATTGTCTTCTGCAGGTAGTATGGTGAAGTTCTGCACCAGTCCAGAAATAAACTGGATGAGCTCTTGGCGAGCTAACACTTCTCCGAGGCAAGATCTGCGTCCTACAACATAAATTAAATAGGAATGTCAGGTGTATCGGTACATCAGATATATGATCACACACTGATCTTCGGGATAGTGACCTGAATACGGCTTGGATTCGATGGGCCATCGATGTAGGCCTTGTGCATTAGACACCGGGGTGAGTGAAGTTACTAAGTTAGGCCTACAGCTTAAACCTCGTGGAGTTAAGAGCTTCAGCCAAGTAAGTAAGCCTATAAATGACTCTGCAACCACAAATGTAGCCTATGACATACTTGCTTACAACCACATATATAAGACAGTTGAAAAAAAATCGTTTAAGAATAAACAAGGCAATGGTAATAATGTAGTAAATAGTGACCATTAAGAAGAAATTTGTCACACCCCAATTTTTTTTCTTTTTGTCATAGCTGTTTATTTGTGGACAAGAAGGCCATTTATAAGCGCTGTGCCCTTTCCTATAGCCTTTCTGGATGCAACCGTATTCCGTTATGCCGTATTCTCTGTAAAACTGCACTCACTTTGTTAGCTCCTGTAGTCTTGAATAGGTTTAGAAAATTAGAGTTTTCACTTCCATGTTAAGCAAAGCAACAAGTTCTGATTAAATTCCCAAATCGCTAATAGTCTTAATCGTCTTTTCTGAATTTCTCGGAACTTGTCGGTAGACTTGCTAATCTTTTCTTTCACTGAAGCTCTTTTTCTGATATAAAGAAAGCTCCAGTACTCACTTTGCTAATTAAGACACCAGTACTTTATTCAGATTCTCATTTAATAACCAGCCAATCTCCAACTTCTGTATTTTTCAAAATAGTTGAATGCATTGCCGATCAGTAGGCTAGATGCTCCAAAATCCGGTATCATTGAACTTGAACAATGCTTGCAACCGCTTCTGATTCTCTCAAATTCGTTTCTGCATCAATTCCAATAAGTTGGACGCAATAATCCTTGCCACCTTTCCCACTTTTTCAATTATCATTTTGTGTAGTTGGCATAAAAAATATCTTCAACATTACAAATTGATTCCAGACTAATGCTTAAACAACAAGTTTCTGCTGTTTGCAAAACTACCGCATTTAATAATGAAACCTTGATAGCAACTGGATAGAAGTTTAGAGGTTGGAACTGGGTTGATCGTTATTGATTTTATTATTCTTTACTATATTTAAGACAAAAGCCGCTACCCATAGAGAATGAAATGGATTTTTCTCTGTTAGTGATGCTGTTGTCTTCGTCCAGAAACCGTTCCGGTCTGAAAACACGTGGGTCCGGCCATTTCTTGGGATCATTATGAGCAGCGTATATATTTGGGAAAACCTGTTAAGAAATAACGACATTCACAAAAATGCTTTGGAAAAAACAGACACCAGGACCAATTAAATATTCAAAAATAAATAAGTAGCACAGCATATAGAATATATTCCTATTGCTTTGAATTAACTGAATATTTTTATGAACCCGGAGAGGAGAACTAGCTGTTATATTATGTGCAATTAAGTTGTAAGAAATTGCTAAGGTGTTGTTCTCTAACTCGGGTAGAAATTCTATCAAGGTCGCACATAATCAGCATAGATATATCTGTTTGATATTGTGGCGATCCCCTTTCCATCCAAGCTTGGGTCGGGCAGTTTTCGGAAAATCTCTTTCTCATCAAACTTCTGATCTCGGGTTCGAACCCTTGGCGTATCAATAAATATGCTGCCGCTTTCACCGGTAAGAGGTAATGAAACACTAAGAGTTTTATCATGGAGTCTGGCGCTTCTGCGCAAAGTCTTATGTGATGGCGCTACAAAAGCGTTTGTAGGTTCTACTTCACTTTCTACCAGGGTACCATGGCCAGGCGCTGTATCCGCGGCTTCTGCTGTGGGCAGACCAATACCTCGCAGGGTATCTGGGTCCTTCTTTCCCACAACTGCTCTTTCGGGAAACCGTGATCGGGTTTCCAGGCTTTGTATCTTACTTACTAATGACTTCAAAATGGTCGCCTGTTCCTGTTGACTTCTTAACACGGTGTCTAGAATTTTGCGTGTATCATTGGTTTCATCTATTGAAGACAAGTCAGGTTCCATTGCTGTATATAAATATTCATTATCCATCAATCATAGTACATACAGATTCAATTATCAATTTCAACATGACAATGCGTGCAGGCGAAACTCCTTTATTGTAGGCATCGGCTCCCGCCCAAGAAGCCCGCGCTCGGCAGACCAAGGAAGTCGCCGGTTTCTGGCGCGTACTAGGTCGCAGGCAGCGATCGATTATTGCCGCCTGTTTACGGCGTTGACAGCAGGAATTAAAGCGCCAAACTATTACTACAGCAGAATTTATCGGCGCCAAACTGTGCTAGTCGTAGCAGAACTAAAAGCGCCAAACTGTGCCCTAGTTCGGCACAATATACAGCCGATGTTTCATCAGATGCTTTGGCTAAAATTAAGAAAAAAACATAAAATCAACAGAACTCACAGTAGTTCCAGCTGAGATGAAAAATCCGGACAGCTCGCTGTCGCTTAGAGTTCGATGTGGAATGGACAATGGAAGCAAAGTCCTTAAACGCATCACCTCTAAGATGATGGCATCCAAGTACGGTAGACTTGATTTGTCCTCAAATGCTGGAAGTCTATCTCTTGGAACCGCTTCATCGATGTTCTTCTGAAGACGTTGCTGAACAGATTGATTGTTGGCGAGAAATAGGAAGGTCCACGAAAGAGTGTTTGCCGTTGTATCTGTAGCTCCAAGAGCCAGATCTCTCAAAGTGAACATCAGTTGTTCGTGATCATAATTAGGACCCTCTTTCTGAAGATATCTAGAAACAAAGCATTCATCGGTTTGACCGACTTTGATACTTTTCGCGTGTTGTTCCAAATTCTCCATCAGTTCTGCAATCAGTGCCATGGTACTTTTCAAGCGGCTGCTGAAGGGTGGAAAAAATCGAAGCCAAGGAGCAAGTTCTACAACGATTTCTGTGCTTTCAACAGCTTGTGTTGCCAGCTTACAGAACGCGCTCATTCCTTTATCGTACGGATCTCTTTTGCTGAACAAAATGCTGAGACCAACATTTGCTGATGCTTGAAGCAACATTTCTTCCGGATCAAATGGCTCGCCGTGTTTTGTGTTGATGTAGTCAATGATTCTCTCACTTCTATTGAAATTCTAGTGTCCATTGTTTTCCGAATGCCAAAACCAAACTCCCTCAGAATAGAGAGAGACAGTTTGTGGTATTTCTTGTAATTGGCATCGAAACTTGCATTTGCAATGCCTACAACCATTGAAATATTGCAAATTAAAAAGACAGCTATAAGAATTAGTTCAATATTGTTAGTAAGGTTTAATTTGGTGTCGTTTGTGGATGTGTAATTAGGTTTAAAATGCCCTAGAAAAAGTTTTCTATCACATTAAATTTGCTATTGTCATCCTATGATACTGTAAAAGGTGAGTTGCGCCCTCATAAGAGTGTCAGTCATCTGTCTAATGATGTGACATTCCTTTTGAAATAAATATTAAGATAGTATGTATTTGATAATAGGCAGATCTAAGAAAAACTCAACACAATTTAAAACTGTAATTTGTCAATTAATCCTTGCCATGTTCGAAAGTGTGAATTGATGCCTGGCAAGGGGAAATACCAAAATCCATAAATAGTTTCTAATCTTGTCTCTGCCTCTCTCTCTCTCTCTCTCTCTCTCTCTCCCTCTCTCTCTCTGTCTCTCTCTGTCTCTGTGTGTCTCTCTGTGTCTCTCTCTGTGTCTCTCTCTGTCTCTGTCTCTCGGAGTCTCTCTCTCTCTCTCGCTCTGTCTCTCTCTCGCTCTGTCTCTCTCTCTCATCTCTGTCTTTCACTCTCTCTCTCTCTCTGTCTGTCTCTCTGTCTCCTCTCTCTCTCGTTGTCTCTCTCTAATAATAATAATAATAATAATAATAATAATAATAATAATAATAATAATAATAATAATAATAATAATAATAATAATAATAATAATAATAATAATAATAATAATAATAATAATAATAATAATAATAATAATAATAATAATAATAATAATAATAATAATAATAATAATAATAATAATAATAATAATAATAATAATAATCGTAATAATAATAAAAATAATTATAATAATAACAACAACAATTAAATAAAGTCGATATATGTTTAAATATTGGATATGAGCTAAAATGGAATCAAGCGACCCATCGAGCTCCTGGCATGACATTTCAAAGTGTCCCGTGGTGAGCAATCAAAGAAAATAGTTGTGCTGGTTTAGATGCTACACCTCGTAAATTGCTAGACATGTATGAAACACATTACGAATTATAAAACTTCAGATGGAACAAAATCTTAAACCTTTGTTTCTTTTGTTGCCGGTAAACCGGTCTGTGAATATTCCCGGTCTGTCTGCAAAACACGTTGCATTTCTGACCAACGCCTCCTCGATGGCTTCAAACGTATTCAGAACAAGACACCGTCTGCAGAATAATCAGGCTGATAGTTAAAACCGCCAAAGAGGAATCCCAATAATTGTCGGTGAGCAACACTTTCCTTGATTAATTATACTTATTAAATCCATGGATAACATGCACTTAACGCAAGTGAGCGCAATAACCGTAAGACAATATAAAAGAGGATGATTTAACGAAGCGCATAATGACCAGTTCTTCTATAAGATGATATAAATGCCTTACATGTATACATCGCAGTGTCTTTCATTATACTATATTTGCATTTGCATAGCTTTATGCGCCTACTCTGTTGCAATAACCAAAAATTATAGGCCTGCATTGTGCTAAGCATATCATTACCAAAAATTTGAAGGGACCGATATACCCTTAGCAAGAGAGGCAAGCAAAAGAACTGTTAAAAGCGATTAAAGTCGACCGCGTTCTTTGTAAGTTATACAACATTTCTATCGCTTACTTGTTTCCCATCATAAAAGTAAAAATCGGTCCAAGTTCCTCGGATTTCTTCATAAAGTATTTTGGCAGATTATCGAAATTCCTCATGAAAAGCAACGATCCGACGAAAGGGAGAGATGGAATTGAAGGTGGATGAGGAAGCGTTGACCTTTTTCTACCACTCCACGTCTTTAGCAGAATCGCTGTCAGCACAGAAATTGCAGAAAAGAAGAAGATCTCTGATATCAGAAGCATTTTTCCAGACGAAAACACCGCAGTCTACTGACCTAAAAACTCACTGATGGAAGAAATATCTACGGCGACTACGATCTCGCAGATCATTAAGCTTACAATAATAGCCTACTCTCGTCTTCAGGCCTACAGCATGTGCACAGCCAGCGACTCCGAAGACAGTATGAAGTTAATAAGAATGGGTTTTAAAACTTGTAACTATATAGCCTGCCGTGCTTCTAATACATTTTTCATGGTCTGAACCGCTTAACAGTCTGTTATGTCAAGATTTATGACTTCAAGGCCGTTGTCGACATAATTCAGTCAAGCTTTGTAAATATTTGCATAGTTGTCTATCAAGCACAAGTAAAGACTTAAAATACATCATATAATTATAAAGACTTAAAATGCATCATATATATTTTTCATACTAGCTATATATATATAGCAAAGCAATCACATATCTAGTCTCTTTAGTATGTATAATTTATATATACATATTGTTAGAGAATATTTATTCCCAGATCATTATATAAAAATATTTACTAGTTTATTCTAAAATATTCTAATGAACTTTAATTATTCTTTATCACTCATGTTAGCATTTCTGCGTTTTTGTCAGATTGTTTTCTCAATTAAACGAATATATATATAGAATTTGTCCCATATATTTATATGCCTATGATATATATATATATATATATATATATATATTTATATATATATATATATATATCTATTTGGTCATATAGACTATAGATTTATATACCGACTCATAAAAAAGTTTCATATAGCTGCTCATAGTCCAGACATGCATGAGTGCTCATCAGGCTTAGGCCCAGGCTGCGGCAGATATGCCCACAGGCCGTGTAATATAGCAGCCCCCAGGCTGTACATGTATTTTTATGGTAATTCGAAGCAGAGCCTTTTAATGCACTGATGTTGCTAGTTTTTGAACTGGAATTTTGATGAAATATAGATCAGTGATCTATGGTTTCTCCTCGCCATACAAACAACTTGTTTGACCGCCAGTGATTTTTTTGTAGCGTCCTGCTCCTCCCCTTAAGCACGTCTGACTCTATCTCCGAGCATGACACGGCAAGCTAAGGTGACACTTCAATGGAAAATCTAAACTAAAGTAAGGCTGCTTATGCAAAACAAAAAGTAAATAGAGGGATATATGATTAGGAATGGTAAGATAAGGTACTTTAGCGTAACACTGAATAAAGGTATGAAATGGCATGGTATGATAATTAGGATATATGCCTTTTGATGGCGGAGCAACAGAAGGCATTAAGTCAGAAAAGGTAATACAGGGTATCGAGAAAAGGTATTTTTTTAAACAATTTATCTACGTCAGTTATTTGAGGCGTGAAAAATGGCTAAACGCATGATGAGGAGATGAAGATCAAAGAAGCTAGATGAAGATCTAAGAATCAAGATGAAGAATAAGAAGCTAGATGAAGAAGACGCAAGAAGAAGAAGACGCAAGGTGAAGACATAAGAAGCAACAAAAGGAACTTTTCGCAGAGGTTTCGCAGTTTGAGAGCCCGTTGTGGATTTCTTTTTGGCCGAAAACTCAGAACTAGAAACTGATTTTAGTATAAGCCACATACTTCTTATTAAGACTGCTTTCCCTGCTATCATGTCAACATGCATGGAGTCCGTATTCGACCCATGTTACCGTATGAGACCCGTATAGAATCTATATGGGTCACATTTAAGTCCCTTGGGCAAGCATTGTGTGCTTTAGCGAGAGGTTGGTTCTGAGAAAGCGTAAGACAAACTGTGGCAGATCTGACAGGCATACACAACCAGTTAAGGACGCACAGAGAGACAGAACGAGAGTGATTAATGGTTAAACACGCACAGAAAGCCGCATACAAAAAGACAAACACTGCAAGACAACAGAGAGGTCAAAAACTAGCAATATCACTGGAGAGAAGTCAAAAACTAGCACATCACTGGAGAGAGGTCAAAAACTAGCAACATCACTGGAGAGAGGTCAAAAACTAGCAACATCACTGGAGAGAGGTCAAAAACTAGCGACATAACAGGAGAGAGGTCAAAAACTAGCAACACACCAGGAGAGGGGGAAACTAGCAACATAACAGAAGAGGAAGAAACTAGCAACATAACAGAAGAGGGAGAAACTATCAATATACGTAGAATGGACTCTCTTAAGCGTTGCTGCATTCAGAACGCGAAGTACCTCGCCTACTCATAATGCTCAAACAGAAAACAAGATCCAATCCAAACCTAGGTCTAATAGGTCTTTAAGAAAAAAAACTGGTTCGTTTCAGGCATTGAAGTACGTAACCTCGGTGGATACGCACAGTAGTCTATGCAATCTGTAAAATATGAGCATCAAGCACCTATGATACAGTAGACTGGAAACTCCTTTTTTGACGTCGTGTGGCTGGTTTTGAGCGATAATAATAATTATTTATTAGACGGTCAGGCTAATATCGCGTCTTGCATACATAACAAAAAGCATCCAGTTACCTATACTTGAAAGAAAATCGATGAATAATTACTGTATGTTTGCGAAGCAAAATAATATTTAGAACACCATAATATTAGGTGTAAAATTCGAATTGGGGCGACATCTGTGAGTATAGGTGCAACCACATATACAATTATTCCAACGACTTAATCTTCACATAGATTTCTTGAATAAAGCATCTGTATAAAATAACATGTGTTGTCCTTTCCATTGACTGTCTTGTGTCCGATCTGCACCATTGGATGTAGACAAACCGTCTCAGCCTAAACACTGCGAAAACTCAGTTGATCTGGTTGCGGACTAGACAACAGCTCGCTAAACTTGATATTCTATTACTGACTGAGAAATTCCCTACATTCACATGCTTCTCTAGTGTCCGTGACTTGGGTGTCACGCTTGACTCCTCCCTTGGGTTCATGGAGCAAGTATTGAACGAGACCCACTCCTGCTTCTTTCAACTGAGACGTCTCAGGGCCGTCAAACGATCGGTATCTTCCTCTATCTTTATCATCATAATATTATATAGTACATGTGTTTGTCTGCTGCCAGTTCCGCAACTGTCTGCTCATGGGCCTCTCAAGCAGCGTCTCACCCCCTTCAATCGGTTTTAAATACTGAGGTACCAAAACATATTCACCGAGGTTCCTTCAATAGGCTACCTGATGCGGACCAGTTTTTATAGGCTTATTTTGGGAGAAGGTTTAGTGAATCCAGCACGAAGAGCAGAAGATCAGCATGAAATCGGGATCAATTCCCGCTACCCTCCCAACAATAAAATCAGCCTTTCCATTCGCTAGGTGGCGTTAGTGAAACGAACAGTAGGACAATGGCTGTTACAGTAGTACAGTCAAATTCGACTCCTGTATGTACATGTATGTAATCATCAGTTCATACAATGACTTGTAGACCTAATCATACTGCGGTGTGTCAGTTTGTATAAACAATAAACACGATATGTTTTACATTAGGCCTCGGTTTGGATTAGTCTGGTTTTCATTTGAGCAATATGAGCTTAGGCCCATAATTATGAGTGTATATATATGCGTGTTATATATATATATATTTGTGTGTAATACGTATATTTGGAACTTCGCATTTTTGACGGCCATTCATTTTACTTGTGTTGCTAGTTTACACCGATCTCCGATCGTGTTTTTGATACTACCATGCCTCTCCATTACTTACCTTATTCCGAGTTATGTTAACATACCTTATCTTTTCCTTACCTCCTCTTTTATCTCTAGATTCTAATTTTTGCCTTGCCTTAACAACCCCACAATAGTTTAGACTTCGCATGTTTGTGCATGTTTGTGTAATCCTAGCTTTCCGTGTTTGCTCGTAGACAGTAGCAGATTTTGTTTAAGCGATGAGCACCAGGCAGTGAAGGTCAAAAATAATTAACATGAAACTCTGTCCTCTGCGAGTTGTTTGTTTGGAAGGAGACACCCTAAATGATCTATTTTCAACCCGACTCCAGGCAGGGGTTCAATAGAGTAGTGGAATTTGCCGCCACTTGAAAAATGCCGCTCTAGGCAGCCGCCTATATCGCCTACCTAAAGCCGGCACTGAGCGGCAAGTAATTGCGGTCAAAAATAAGTAACACGAAACTCTGTCATCTGTGAGTTGTCTGTTTGGCGAGGAGACACCCTAAATCACTGATCTAGTTTTCATCCAAATTCCAGGTCAGAAACTAGCGTTTTAAAATGTGGGGAGGGAAAACTGCACGTTCACTTAAATTCAAGTGTGGTGATTTGGGTTGGCGCCATAATATTTGTGACACAGCTTAGAAAAATAATACAGTTTAGACAAATTTGTGGGGAGAGAATTCCTTCACGTTCCCTCCCCAAGCCGAAAAGTGGGGAGGGAATTCCCTTCCTTCCCTCCCCAGGATTTACGGCCCTGAGGTCAGAAACTAGCGACATCAGTGCCAAAAACGCTCTGCTTCGAATTAGCATATACAGCCTGTGGGCTTCTGTCATACGGCCTCTGGGCTTATCATATCGAAGCCTGAACCTGAAGAGTAATCACACATGTCTGGACTTTGGGTAGCTTTATGAAGTTTTGTAGCCTACAATGCCCTACATGTATATAAATATACATAAAACCAACAAAATAAAGTTATATGTGATACCTATACTATAATTATAAATGATTCTTGTTATAACAAAATATACATAGATACTAGAGAGACTAGAGTAGAAATGCTGTGCATGCTTAATATAGCCTACATTATAGATAGTTTAAAAGATATATGTAATATATATATCGAAAAACTATGAATGTGCCTGACAGATAACTGCGCAAATGTTTGCAAAGCTTGGCTGAGGCCAAGTGTCGCCATCAACGGCCTCGATGTCATAGGACGAGTCTAAGTATTTAAGTGGTTCAGAACATACAATATGTGCTAGAAGCACTGAAGGCGGACACTGAATGCTTTAGAGACTCACCTATGAGCTTCTTCTTAAAAGCTGTCATAGCATTTTCGGACTCACTTTTCAGTGAACAAGCTGTAGGCCTGTAGATGAGAATAAAGAAAACTTATTGAACTGCCTGCGAGATCGTAGTCGCCGTAGTTATTTTTTCAATCAGTGAGTTTTTAGGTCTGTAGACTGCAGTGTTTTCGTCTGGAAAAATGCTTCTGATATCAGAGATCTTCTTCTTCACTGCAATTTCTGTGCTGACAGCGATTCTGCTGAAGACATGGAGTGGTAAGAAGAAATCAAGGCTTCCATATCCACCTTCAATTCCATCTCTTCCATTCGTCGGATCGTTGCCTTTCATGAGGAGTTCGGAGCCTCTTGCTAAATACTTTATGAAGAAATCCGAGGAGCTTGGACCGATTTTTACTTTCATGATAGGAAACAAGTAAGCGATAGAAATCTTGTAGGCTTCTAACTTAAATAGAAGAAGTCGATTTTCGTCTCTTTTAACAGCTCTCTTGCTTGCCTGTCTCTTGCTAATGGTATACGCCTAAATCGGTCCCTTCACATTTGTTTTAATGCTGATGTAGGTCTATAATGTTTCGTTATTGCAAAAGAGTAGACCATAAAGCTCTGCGAGTACATAAATAGTGCAATAAAATTACAATTAATGAGCAACTCAGAACTGTATAGAAGAGTACACCTTAAGGAGAACTTAATGCAGAAGATAATTCGAAAGAAAGTTGGGACAAATATGCAGAATGAGCAACGATAGGAAATTGAAAACGCTGGCGTTCGGAATGATGAATGGCACAAACAAGAGAGGACGACCGCACACAGAGTTGGTGGACGAGATAACTCAGTGGTGCGTATATCGCTACAAGAACTGATACACGCTGCGATGGAGAGGCGGCTGTGGAAGAACATAGTGAGAACGACATCAGACACCTACGGGCTATGAACCCATGGTCTATGATGATGATAATGAATGTAAGGCAACTACGCCATCTTACAGCCGCGGCTCTGTATGGACATGTGGAGGGAACACGAAGTCGAGGAAGACAAAGAAAGACCTGGATGGACAATATAATGGAGGATTTGAGGGCACAAAACATGGGCATTCGGGAAGCCATTAAAATCAGAGACAGAACGCTCTGGATGTTAAGGACTCGTTGTTAGGAATGAGTTATTATACAAATCATCCTGTTATATACTGCATTGAGCTCATTTCAGTTGAGTGCACGCTATCCATACACTCCGTGCGGATCGAATCATTGATCAACAAGGCCACGAGTCGACTATTGAGAGCTTACAGTAATCGGCAACAACTCGCATATGTCCTCCCGGTTAACTACTATCCCAGGATTCTCTGCAGATGATAATCTTTATTTCTAATTTATGACCTTTAATCCTTAATGAAACTGTTTGTTACTGATTGCGACTTGTCATTCAGAACCATTAAACGAATACATATATAAATATATATATATATATATATATATATATATCTAAGATATGTAATCTGTGTAGGCTAATTAAGATCAAGCAAAGTCTTGCTTACCGACAATTACATGTATTTTCCTCTCTTCGGCGTTAACCGTTGGGTTGATGATTTTGCAGACGGTGTCTTGTTCTGAACACGTTTGAAGCCATCGAAGAGGCGTTGGTCAAAAATGCAACGTGTTTTGCAGACAGACCTGGAACTTTCATAGACTGGTTCATCGGCAACAAAGGAAAGAAAGGTCGTAGCATTCCATCTCATGTTTTATATACCAGCAATTTTCATGCCAGGACCTCGATGGATAGCCTGATTCGGTTTTAGCTCACAGTGAGAGAGTATTTGAGGCATTGGGTGTGACTCACATTATTTGGTTTTTCCGGACATCCAATATTGAAGCATATCCATCTTTTATTAATATTAGTATCATTATTTGCATTTGTTTTATAATTATTTTCGCCGAGGAACATACTACTACTACTACTGCTGATGCTGCTACTGCTGCTGCTGCTACTGCAACTGCTGCTGCTGCAACTGCTACTGCCACTGCCACTGCCACTACTACTGCAACTGCTACTGCTACTGCTACGGTAAATATTGTTACTGTTACTGAAACTGTTACTGTTACCGCCACCGTGGCGGTGGCGGTAACAGCACCAACACCACCACTACCACCACCACTAGAACCTCTACCACTACCATCACCCCAACCACCACCACTACAACGACTACGACCCCTACTACTACTACCTTCAATATACCACTAGTAATACTAATCCTATAACAACTCGCTCCCACGACTATAACCACTACCGCTACTGCTGCTAGTACTTCTACAACAACAACTACTACTACTAGTACTACTAAGACTACTAAAATTACTAAATTACTATTATTGCTATCATAATTATCATTAGCAATAGCAGCATATTTAGCCCCAAGTTGAAATATGACCCACTGAGAGTTGAAACACTTTATGGAAATAATAATAATAATATTATAGATTTTTATTTTTTCCCTTTATTCCTGAGTAAATGCCCAATACCGGTAAATGCCTAGTCCAATATTACTTGATATTTGCAATATCCTATTGCGACAAATTATTGTTGCTATTATTATTATTATTATTATTAGCATTATTATTATTATTATTATTATTATTATTATTATTATTATTATTATTATTATTATTATTACTATTATTATTATTATTATTATTATTATTATTATCATTATTATTATTATTATTATTATTATTATTATTATTATTATTATTATTATTATTATTATTATTACTGCTATGCATATTATTATTATTATTATTTTCCTCAGAGACTTCAAGATTTTTTAAAGCTTGAATTGTCTGGAATGGATTCTATTCGTCTACATGTAGATCTAAATTGGTGAAAGTACCTATCAAGGCCACCGCGTTGTTATTATTTATTAGAAACTCTCTAGCGCCATTATTTGCTGCAGAAGGCCTTCAACCGATGGCGTAACAAACCCAAGCCATGATCGATTAAGAAATCAATCAAGTCAGCACCCAAAATGCCCAACCTTTATTGCAATCATGCTCTTGGTTCTCAATAGACCACGTATCATTAGTTTACAAGGTGATTCAGATTGACCAGCTAACCTCTCTTTCATACTTGCGTCAACCATCAGACTCATCAACAGCTCACCTCCTAACAATAGTGGCTACAATTCTACTCTATATGCCAACTAAAAGCCAATCTCTAAAGTTTCCTTCCGATCCACGATGACTGAAAAAGAATAGTCCCCACTCAGAACTAGTCTTACCTCTATGTAGACAACCAATTGAAACTCTCTGCAAATCGCCTATGCAAACTCTTCGGTCCATCTCAAGGCAATCCCATTTCACGAAAACATCCATTCTGCAAGTCATCATAGACTTGTCCTTGCTGCTGACAATACTCCTTGCTTTCTCTGCTGCTCTTAAGTTGTTTGATCACTGTATCCTCAATCAAAGTCGGTTTCTCTGGCATACTCCTCAAGTGCGGAAGGGGATAGCATAAAGGATAACACTCTTGCCTGAAGTTTTCACGGACCCGGTTCGATTCCCGTAAGTCACCCTTCGTTTAGCTCATGCCTTCATTCCCTAGGTGGCAGCAAAAGTACAATGAGCTTGCGCCTTGCATAGCTGCAACTTTGTTGATTTGTGTCTTGGGTAATTTGTATTCTTGTGAATTGTTTAATCGACATAACATGTACGTGTACACTTTTGTACAGCGCAGTGTTATTCCTTTGTAATAATAATAATAATAATAATAATAATAATAATAATAATAATAATAATAATACAATAATAGAATAATATATTAATAACATTATTATTATTGTTGTTGTCTTCAACTTCTTGTAATCATACTCAGTTGTTGTTGTTGTTGTTGGCTTCTTGTTGTTGTTGTTGTTGTTGTTGTTGTTGTTGTTGTTGTTGTTGTTGTTGTTGTTGTTGTTGTTGTTGTTGTTGTTGTTGTTGTTGTTGTTGTATTGTTGTTGTTGTTGTTGTTGTTGTTGTATCATTTATCACTGCTGTGTACTTTGTTCCGTCTTCGGGCCCTTGCTCTTCTTCCTCTGTGCCTCCTCACACACAGCATCTACCTCTCGTCATGGCATAGGAAATTAGGAATCCACCTTTATGCCGACGATACCCAACTCAATGTAGGCCTACATCTGAAACCAAATGAGGTCGCAGATGCCGCCAATTGATTTTGCGTCTGCATAGACGGCGTTGCGTTATGGAGTCTGCCTATGCGCCTCAGAATCAACCTCCACAAATCCGCGTTCATCTGGTTTGAACGTACCTCTGAGGTCCTGCCGCGCACTGGTTGCTGACACTGAACTCCCTACTCTTTATTTTCTCAAAGCTCTGCTGTTGCTCAACTTAAAGTCGTGTTTGACTAAACATCTGCAACTTCTGGGAACTTGGGCTTATTTCACCACAGAAGGAGCACACAGTTTCGCTCTATTCAAGATTTACTTTCGCGGAAAAATTTAAAAGATTCGACTACATCAACTGTACATTCGAGGTTATCATATTTACTCTGTGTTTCTGTAATTAGTATAATGCAACAGACTGCAAGAGTGTCTGGGACTCTTTTACCGAGACCATTTCCAGCTGTTCTTTGTACTGTACTGTGATATCCTGTAACAGAGCGTATCCGTTTCAATCTGCCATTCTTCATGTACAACGCACCTGTAAATTGTCTTCCATCCAACTTATCGCACATTCTTACACACTCTAGCGCTGTCAGAGACCATTCCTCTCTTCGATCGTTGTCCTCCGGAAAATTTGTTTTTCATGGTACGCGTCTTGTGCTTGTCCAGAATTCATTCACGTTTGCTGGTCACAGTGGTCAGTGGTCACACAATTTGGAACTGTACACACAGTTCACAGCTCTCTTACTGAGGACATATATGCTCTAAACGGAACATTTCGCAAACATAATAATAAGTTCAGAAAGCCAAATCAATCCCGGTTGCCCAGAAAAGAATAGAGAGATAGGAGCCCATCTCTTCCACTCTATTTATAGTCTTTTTGTTGCCCGGCAGAAATGCACACTTTTGAACTTTTTAAATATGGCACAGACAAATTACAATAAAAGTGTATTAAGTTTTTCTTCAATCTGCTTTTGATATCCGTAACACATGGTTTTAGTATTTGTTTCAAAAGGAATTGAAAACTACTATCGAACCGTGATTTTCCATGATTGACACTCTTATGTAAACGCATCATGACTGTTTACAGCTTTGGCACGATGACAACTTATAGCAAATTTAATCCGATATTAAAATTTATCTTCCGCATTTTGAACCGTGAAACAAACTCCACAGATGACAACAAATGAGTCCTCATTAACGGTATTAAACTTATTCTTACTGCTGTCTCTTAAGATTGCAAAATTTAATCGCCGTGACTCTAAATTCTTTGTAGGATTTGTAAATGCTAGTTTTGATGCGAATTACAAGAAATTCCACAAACTGTCTCTGTCTATTCTGAGGGAGTTTGGTTTTGGCATTCGGCAAACAATGGAAACCAGAATTTCATTTGAAGTCAGAGAAATCATTGACTACATCAACACAAGAAACGGCGAACCATTTGATCCGGAAGAAATGTCGCTTCAAGCATCAGCAAATGTTGGCCTTAGCATTATTTTTAGCAAAAGAGATCCGTACGATAAAGGACTGAGCAAGTTCTGTAGGCAAGCAATAGAAATTATTGATACTGGAGTAAATTTGGTCAGACTTGCTCCTTGGCTTCGATTCTTTCCACCTTTCAGCAGCCGCATGAAAAGAACCCTGGCATTGAATGCAGAACTGATGGAAAATTTGGAACAACTTGTGAAGAGTATCAAAGCCGGTGAAACGGACGAGTGTTTCGTGTCCAGATATATTGAAAAAGAGGGTCCTAATTATGATCACGAACAGCTGATATATACTTTGAGAGATCTGGCTATTGGAGCTACAGATACAACGGCAACAACTCTTATGTGGACCTTCCTATTTCTCGCCAACAATCAATCTGTCCAGGAACGTCTGCAGAAGAATATCGATGAAGCAGTTCCACGAGACAGGCTTCCATCCTTTGGGGACAAATCAAATCTTCCGTATTTGGATGCCACCATCTTAGAGGTGATGCGGCTGAGAACCCTGCTTCCATTGGTGATTCCACATCAAACTCTAAGCGATTGCGAGCTGTTTGGTTGCTTCATTCCAGCTGGAACTACGGTGACTTTTCGTCATTTACCTGTGCGTAGTTACTGGAGGAGACATACAGAGGAGACATACAATTTAGGAAGATAATTATAATTACAAGCAGCTACTCCTTGAAAATTCATTTAGTTCATTTCAAGGAATAATAGTACAAGTATTTTCAGAAACTGCACAATTTTACACATGATTGGACATTTAGCTATTTGTGCTGCAGTTTTGTATCGCTGTATAACTGTTGTCTTCATTCTTGTTTTACTCACAGGTTTTTCCAAACGTCTATGCTGCTCATATGGACCCAAAAACATGGCCGGACCCTCATGTTTTCAGACCGGAACGATTTCTGGACGAAGACAATAACATCACTAACAGAGAAAAATCCATTTCATTCTCTATGGGTATGCTGTTTGTGCAATATATATCCTAACCTATCCCGACTTAACCTAATTTATATAAAACATCAATCGCTCACCGTTTGATTATAGACTTCACATGATATCTTATTTGTGATCCAGAACATGTTCTTTATGAGAAACTTTACTTTGTACCGTTCTTACTTTATCTTAGTTTGTGATCCAGAACATGTTCTTTATGATAAACCCTTTAGCTTTGTACCGTTCTTATTAAATTTGATTCTAACTTTCTATTTGCTAGCCTTCTCCCAATCGTCAGTTTTGCACTAATTTGTCATAAGCAGCATACCGGTACTTCGGTTGTAGTCTTGGACAAAATTGACAGGAAAACGTGACAACCGTGATACACCTTATACACCTGTGTTGGTGTTGTTGCAGGACGTAGGTCTTGCCTCGGAGAAGTCTTAGCTCGCCAAGAGCTCATCCAGTTTATTTCTGGACTGATGCAGAACTTCACTATACTACCTGCAGAAGACAATCAATGCATCGACGAAACAGAACTAACAGGAGTCATGACCAAAGCAAAGCATTACAAAGTGCGCATGATTCCAAGAAGTGAATGAATTTGTTTGGAGAAAAATTGTCTTTAGTTCGAACTACAATGACATTAATACTTCTTAATGAAATCACAAATTTGTGACTTTAAATGAGTTGAATCACGATTTAAGATTTAAATTTCTTGACTTCAAAACTGTATTATTTCCAGTTGTGAAAAGAAGTTCAATTGTTTGTGATTCCTTTCCATCACTTCTTAGCCGCAAATATCGTTCAAGCTTTGAAATGGGCGCTGTCTTCTAGTTCAAAACCTTTAAAATCGCGGACTTAGAATTCGTTTGAAAGGCTGCATTGCGAAGAATTTCGATAAGAAATTTCAGTCAGTTGTTTGCGATCGTGCTATCATGGTAGCCCAACAACAAGTAGGCCTAATAGATATTTTGCGCCTTTCAAATTGGTCTTGACTTTCCAGATGCTCCTACAGTAGAACTGCATTGACCACCTGTTTGCGTGTGAAACGCTTCGATACAACACAATTGCATTTGACATTGCCCTACTTTCAGAGCTCAGAAGAACGATCTGCCTCCTGAATTCCGCACTCTTTCGGTTCCGCCACCATCATTGCCAATCACCCACCATCATCTTCCTCGGGCTCCTCTTTCCATCACCCCAAGTCTTTCCACTCGACACTAAAGTCTCTCCTCTTCAAGAACTCTTACCCTGACTCAACTGATCATCTACCTTCCAACTCTCGACCTAAACGACACCCACCTTAACAGCTACCCTGACCCCTCTGATCCCTCTGGAAACCGGACTCGGACCTCCTTCGGACTACTCTCTCGGACAACCCTTCTGACTAGACGCAGCGCTCGTGAATAAGCTGGTGCCCTGCGCTTGGCTTTCTAGTGGCGCTTTAGAAGTTTGGAGATTACTATTACGATTACGTAGAAATAACTCATTTAACTACGCTGTGTGCACGATGTAGGATTGTAGGACCTACCATTTATTTGTGTTACTAATTATAAACACGCAGTTTAGAAAAACATTTTGGCAACAAAAATATAAACTGCCAAAATTTGGCAAAAAGACTTAGGCCAAAAAAATCTCATCCTTTTATTAAGCCAGCAAGTAGAATACAATGACCTCTGTCCTTTGAACCCAAGACACTTATTCTGAAATCTGCCGCCGTCTTGTGGGGCCAATTGAAGAAAATGTTATCCTGTTTTAGAAAATATGCGCATTGGTTAGGTCCTACCTGTTGAGGATATAATCAAATTCAAGAGCCTGCTGCTGAGTAGGGTCTCGGCTGTCGATCGGTTACACACAGTCATAATTTTATAGGCTCTATAGGAAAGTTGTGCTGAATGATACTCAGTCGGGTCGTCAATCACTTCTCTAGGCGCGTGGCAGATCGATGTGCTCCTCGCTTCAATAGATCAGAACAAGAACATCGCGCATTGTTCTGCATATGGGTTCCTATTTTTTGAACAGTCTTCCTCGTCACATTCTTCGTATTTCTGTTAACTCGACTCAGGTAACATGTTCGCATCTGTTTTGGACGCCTTAGACAGTCAGGTTCACAGAGCCATTGAGAGATTCCAAAAACGCACTCCATGAAAGCCTAGGCTTATACACAGGTGTACAGTCTACAGTCTACACAGTTATTTTTATACACATGCTTTATTCGAGAAATCTATATGAAGAGGAATTCGATGATACAATTATATATCTCGTTGCACCCATACGCATAGATGTCGTCCCGATTCGAATTTTACACCTAACGTTAAACATGGTGCTTTAAAACTCCACAGGCAATTCATTTACTTCGCAAGCATAATTATTTTTTTTATCGATTTTCTTTCATAAATAGGACAATTAACCAACTGCATTTATTATGTGTACAAGAATCTTTCTGTAAAAAAATGAACGAAGGGTCTCATTTGGATGAACTTTCTATGCTCTCTTTGTCTCGATGAGAGCTACATCAGGCAAAAATATGGATAATAAAGTCATTCGAGGTCATTTCAAGGTAAGAGAAAATGAAAATTAGGAAAATAAGAGAAACTAGCCAGATCTCGACCAATAATTGTTAAAAATTATTCTTTCTTGAGTTTCACATCTTGATACGGGATATACCTGTGTCAAGAAAAAGGCTACCAAATGTTAGACAATGCAAGGTTTATTTAAGGTCAAAAGGGGTAAATTTAAGAGGAAAATTTACCTGTTTGCTATTTAAGGCATAGAGCTAAAATGATAACTTTATCCAATGCTAATTCAAGGTCAAAAAGTCAGAATGAATGGAAAATGGCCATAGCTCACCCGAATGCTTTTCCATTTTGGTAATTCTTTTACATGTTCTCTGGGCCGATAAGGGCTTCCTACGAGAAGATACAGTATAGTAAAACAATGGTACATAACCCAAGGTCATTTAACGGTCACAATCACACGATAATGCCATCGCGTCTAATTTGGGTTACTCTTTTCTCTATTTTGTTTGGAACGATAAGGGCCTCTGAGACAACAAAAGCATGACTAAAAGCTTGCAAAGTCCTGAATATTTGGCTGACCTATGGCCATATTCTCTTGATTTTAACCTTTTGACTTTTGAATAACCTTGGATTATGTTAGGTTTTTTACTATGTCTTCTCAAATGTAGCCCTTATCGGCCCGTACAACCAGGTAAATGAATCAACCAAATAGACCGATAGTTGGCCAAGTATACTTGGCTGTATCCCTTGATTTTGACGTTTTGACCTGAAAATAACATTGGACTGTGCTAATCTTTTAGTCGCATTTGTTAGAGAATGTAGCACTTATCAGGCCGAGCAAGCAGGTAAGAAAATTCTCAAAATATAACAATATTTTGCTAAGCTCCGGCAATTTCCCCTGATTTCGTCTGAAATTAGCCCTTTTTACATTAAATTAAAACGTTGGATTGTCTTGCATTAAGTAGGCCTATCCTTGCTTCTTGGTACAGGTAGCTCTAAATAAAGACGAGAAACACAAGAAAGAATCAGCCGATTTCGAGAATTATTGGCCGAGATCTGACAATTAAATCGACAATGAACCCTAGCTCCAAAGTCCCAAGCATGAGCGCCTCTACTGTCCTGGTAATTTAGGGGTCTATTAGCGGTCAACGGCTAAGCAATTTCTAACCAGTTTCGAAGCATCTAATAAATATAAATGACCTCGATGCACGGTGTAAAACATATCATGTTACGATTCCCTGCATTAACTTTTCTAATGTAATATTATTTCTTATTACTTACGCCAACTCCGTGCCATCCGCAAATCTCTCCCTCGTCACGCTATCACGACTTTGGTCCGGCTCTGATCTGCGCCAGGATTGATTATGGGAACGCGGTCTACATTGGTCGTTTAGCTGTTGTGGGTCCCACTAGCTGGAACCGGTGCTTCAGTTCCTCAGGGCCGACCTTTTTCTATTTCTTATGACCAGTTCCGCCAGCGCCTGAAAACCTCTGTCTTTACCAGTGAAGACACTGGCCCAGGTTGGGAGCGCCTATGATCTTGAGAGGCGCTATATAAACACTCGTTTACGATTACGATTACTTCTGTTCCGCTGCCATCATAATTCACAAATCGCCCTTTAATAGTTTCAAGCCTTTCCCTTCCTCGTCGTATTCCGTTTGCCGCGTTAACGTATCTTATCTTTACCTGACCTCTTCTTAAATATCTCCTATTTTTGCTTTGCCTTAGCAGACCAACATGTAGGCTACTGTAACATTAGTTTAGATTTTCTTTTCTTGTGTCACCTTAGCTTGTCTTGCTCGTAGATAGAGGTAGATGTTCTTAAGGCGAGGAGCAGCACGCAACACGCGGTCTAAAATAAGTAACGCGCAGCTCCGCGTTCTGAGGGTATACTTCTTATGAATGTTAAATCTTTAGTTTAGTTTAGTTGTCAATATGGCGAAGAGACACCCTAGATCACTGATCCACTTTTCATCAAGCTTTCAGGTCAGAAACTAGCAACATCAGTGCATTAAAACGCTCTGCTTGTTACTATTATACAGTCTGTTGGCTACTATTACGCCTCTGAGCGACTGCTGTACGTATGATCTCTGGGCTTATCGTACCGTCCATGAACCTGAAGAGCAGTCAATCACATCTGGACTTCGAGCAGTTATATATGAAACTTTAATATAAGCCAGTATATAACTCTATAATAACCAACATAATAGGTTGGTTATATATATAACTCTATATTATAGAGTTAAATATATATATATAATAGCTACATATACGTTATAATTATCACGCATACACATGAATATGTCTATTACGCTAACGTATTATATTTTTATGTAGGCCTGCTAGAGAGACTATATTTGCGCATGCTGTGCGTGCTTCACTATATATAGGCCTATATCAGGTATAAAAGATATGTATAGCCTATAGGCCTACATGAATTCTGTAAATGTGCTTGATTGACAACCGTGCATTGCATACAAAGCTTGGTTGAAGAACTACCATGTGGTCAACTGGCCAGATATCATAGGTCGACGTTAAATCTTGACATAGTTCAGTACATGCAATAAGTGTTAGAATATCATAGTAGGCCTAAATTTAATGAACTGCTCGATCGTGGTCGTAGATATTTTTTCAATCAGTGAGTTTTTAGGTCTGTAGACTGCAGTGTTTTAGTCTGGCAAAATGCTTCTGATATCAGAGATTTTCTTCTTCACTGCAATTTCTGTGCTGACTGCGATTCTGCTGAAGACGTGGAGTGGTAGGAAAAGGTCACCGCTTCCATATCCACCTTCAATTCCATCTCTCCCGTTGGTCGGATCGTTGCCTTTCATGAGGGATTTCGATCATCTGCCAAAATACTTTATGAAGAAATCCGAGGAACTTGGACCGATTTTTACTTTTATGATGGGAAACAAGTAAGCGATAGAAATGTTTTATAACTCAAATAGAAAGCGGTCGATTTTCATCGCTTATAACATTTCTTTTGTTTGCCTCTCTCTTGATCAGGGTTTCGGTGCCTTCAAATTTGTGTTAATGCAATGCTTGACAAAATGTAAGGCTAGGCTTATGACATTTCATTATCACCAGAGTAGGTCTCTATAGCGATGCAAACACAGAAAGAGTGTAACAAAATACAGTTCGATCAATGATGTCATTTTACTCATCTACTGATATCACCTTAAAGAAGTACTAGTTTTTTGCGCTCCGTTAAATTACATATTGCTTTGAGCATTTCAGCTGAGTATGTGCTATCCTTATATATTTAGGAAATTTTGCACACAGACCAAACGGCTTCCTCCTTGCGGCGTTAACTGTTGGCTTGGTGATTTTGCAGACGTTGTCTTGCTCTGAACACGTTTGAAGCCATCGAAGAGGCGCTGGTCAGAAATGCAACGTGTTTTGCAGACAGACCGGAATCTTTCCTAGACGGGTTCACAGGCAACAAAAAAAAGAAAGGTCGTAGCGTTCCATCTGATGTCTTATAATTTCATAACGTGCTTCGTACATGTCTAGCAAATTGCAGGGCATTGCATCTAAACCATCCTAACTATCTTCTTTCATTGTTCATTCAGGGGATTTAAAATATCGTACCAAGAGCTCGATGAATAGCTTGATTCTATTTTAGCTATTACTAGGCTACTACTGCTGCTACTGCTACTGCTACTGCTACTGATACTGATACTGCTGCTGCTGCTGCTGCTGCTGCTGCTGCTGCTGCTGCTGCTGCTGCTGCTGCTGCTGCTACTACTACTACTACTACTACTACTACTACTACTACTACTGCTGCTGCTGCTGCTGCTACTACCACTACCACCACCATCACCACCACTACTACCACTGCTACTATTACCACCACCACCACCACCACTGTTATTATCGTAATAATAATCAGCCGAAGCATCATTTTAAACCCCAAGGTGAAATACGACCCCTTGGGAGTTGACAATTTTTACGGAATAATAATAATATTAATTTTTTCCACATTTTAATTTCTAGCCCAACATTGCTTAATATTTGCAATATCCAATTGCGACAAATATTATTATTATTATTTTTATTATTATTACTGAGAAGTAGGCTAGGCAGCGCGAGTTTCGTGACAAGGAGACTGCATACTGGGAGTCTCTGATCGAGCGGAAGAAGGGGAATTCTGGACTGCCCTCTCTGACGTACTTGGTCGATCATCTACTCCTCGCCTACCGACCCAGTCTACATTCACGGCTGCTGATTATCTTAACTTATTACAGTCAAAGATAGCCACCACACGTCAAGCAACGGCCAATGCTCAGCCTCCATCCTTTCAACCTACGACTTCTTCGCTCTCAGCATGAATAATCTCTTCAACTAGCTACCATTCGACAGCTAGTTCTGGACTCTTCATCCATATCGTGTGAACTGGATTTACTGCCATCGTTTCTAATTAAGGATTTTATAGACGATTTTTCTCATTTTTTGCATCTACTCTGCAACTCTTCTTTCTTACAGGGTTCTGTTCCGGCCTCACACAAACGGGCTGTTGTTTTTCCTTCCATCAAGCGGCAGGGACTAGACCCCCAACTCCCCTCCAATTTTCGATCTACTTCTAACCTCTCTTTCCTTTCCAAGCTCCTGGAAAAATGTATCGCTGTGTCCTAATGCAACAATCTGTCGGTGTCTCTAGAATGCTCTTCGAGTGGTTTATCTTCAACCCCTCTAAGCGTACTAATTTCTTTGGCTCCTGCTATCTGGTATCATTCGTCATTGATGTCTACTTTGTTGTCTCACATCGGGCTTTTGTTGTTCATCCTCTGTACCTCTGCATATTCAGCAACTGCCTGTCGTCATGGCATAGAAATCCACCTCTATGCCGACGATACCTAACTCTATCTCAGATCAAAATGGTTCGCAAATACCACCAAGAGAGTTCGCGTCTGCATAGACGATATTGCGTCACGTAGTCTGCCTATGTGCCTCAAAATCAACCTCCACAAATCCAATTTCATTTGATTTGACCGTTCCTCTAAGGTCGTGCAAATCACTAGTTGCTCACATCGACGTATAATATTAGGTGGACACAGCATAAGAGATTCAATCTGAAGCCTAGCCGTTTGCCATGCATGACGTCAGAGGCACGCTAACGGCTAGTGATAAAATCACAAGGCTGCAAGACTGTTTACGGGACTCTTTTAAAGAAACCATTTCACAGCTGTACTGTTATTACCCGTGGCAGAGCATATCAGCCTCAATCTACCATCCCTCGTGTACAAAGTAAATAATCTGTCATCCAACTTATCATCCATTGTTGTACTGTCTAGCACTGTCTAGCGCTCTCTAAGGCCCATCCTCTCTTCGATCGTTGTCCTACGGAAAGTATGTTGCTTATGGTACACGTCTTGTGTTTGACTATATACACTCATGTTTTGTTGGTTACTCCATTTGCAACTCGCTACTTCCACACAGTTCACAGTTCTCTGACTGAGACAATTGTTTGCTCTAAACTGAAAATTTCGTGATGATGACAGTAAGTTCAGTAAACCAAACCAAACCAGGTTACCGGAAGATAAGAAAAACAATTATGGAGAGAGGAGCTTATCTCTTCTAATCTATTTATAGTTTTTTATGTTTGTTGTTGGCAGGTATGAGGGCTCACTTTTGAACTTTGTAACGATCGCATTGACAAGTAACAGTAAATGTGTATAGATCTTTACAATGTACTTCAGTCTGCTTTTGATATCCGTTACATACATTTTTTTTCTTTTTTTTCAAAAAGACACGTCACACCATACGACAGAAAATAACCAACAAATTGTTGTCTATGATTGACACTCCTATGTGGAAGAATCATGACCTTGAACAGTATTAGCACCATGACAATAGCAAATTTAGCGGGATATCAAAATTTAACTTCCCTATTTTGACCCGAGAAACAAACTCCACACATGACACAAAATGAAGCTTTATTAACAAGATTAAAAAAATTCTGACTACTGTCTTTTTTTTTACTAAATTCTGACTTTAAATTATTTGTAGGAATTGTCAATGCTAGTTTTGATGCGAATTACAAGAAATTCCATAAACTGTCTCTGTCTATTCTGAGGGAGTTTGGTTTTGGCATTCGGAAAACAATGGACAACAGAATTTCATTAGAAGTTAGAGAAATCATTGACTACATCAACACAAAAAACGGAGAACCATTTGATCCAGAAGAAATGTTGCTTCAAGCATCAGCAAATGTTGGCCTCAGCATTATTTTTAGCAAAAGAGATCCTTACGATAAAGGACTGAGCAAGTTCTGCAGGCAGGCAATACAAGCTGTTGATTCTGGAGTAAATATGGTAAGACTTGCTCCTTGGCTTCGATTCTTTCCACCCTTCAGCAGCCGCTTGAAAAGAACCCTGGCATTGAGTGCAGAACTGATGGAAAATTTGGAACAACTTGTGAAGAGTATCAAAGCCGGTGAAACAGATGAGTGTTTCGTGTCCAGATATATTGAAAAGGAGGGTCCTAATTATGATCACGAACAACTTATATACACTTCGAGAGACCTAGCTCTTGGAGCTACAGATACAACGGCAAACACTCTTATGTGGACCTTCCTATTTCTCGCCAACAACCAATCTGTTCAGGAACGTCTTCAGAAGAACATCGATGAAGCAGTTCCAAGAAATAGGTTTCCAGCATTTGAGGACAAATCAAATCTTCCGTATCTGGATGCCACCATTTTAGAGGTGATGCGACTGAGAACCCTGCTTCCATTGGCGATTCCGCACCACAATCTAAGCGATTGCGAGCTGTTTGGTTGCTTCATTCCAGCTGGAACTATGGTGAGTTTTCGTCATGCACCCACCTGTATGTAATTACCAGAGAACACAAGCAATGCTAGAAGATATATCTCTAAGAGATTTAAGCAACTACTCTTTGAAAATCCATTCTTTTGAAGGAATAACAGAATAAGAAATAGGCGGGGCTGTCTGTTCAGTAGTTGATTTATGTCTTCTGTCAAATTGTTTAATTGACATAACATGTTAATGTACACCGCAGTGCGTTTGTCAGGCGCTTCATTAGAGAAAAGATATTATTAGTACATGCACTTTCAAAAACTGCACGACCCTTAAATGATTGAATTTTAACCACTTGTACCATTAGTGTTTTTCTCGCCCTATTATTGTTCTCAACGGCTTTTTTACTCGCAGGTTTTTCCAAACATCTATGCCGCTCATATGGACCCAAACAAATGGTCGGACCCAAACATTTTCAGACCGGAACGATTTCTGGACGAAGACAATAACATTACAAACAGGGAAAGATGCATTTCATTCTCCATGGGTATGCTGTTTATATCCTAACTGGACGTTGATACCCGGCTTTGACGGGTTTTGCACGGGTTATATCTACCTTCATATATTGTACCTGCTTGATTAGCGTAGTTAAATTTGGCTCATTTGGATGGTACTCAGAGGGTACGCTCGTGTTTTTGAATTTGCTCTATTATATATATCGTTCCTGCTGGATTTTAAACTGTAAAATGCAAGCCTTCGCATTTTTCTATAGCTACCGAATAATTATAGCCTGGACCATGCTCATTCTTCACCACCGCTCGCCCCTTTGAAGGGACGCCACGCCATTTAGGATCCCCGTGCAAGGACCGTGCTAGCCCATCTTGCTAGCCCAAGATTTAAATTTCGGAAATAAGCGATGATCAGGAAGCGATCCGCGACCCGCACTTTCTCTATAATAGCACAGAGGCGCATGCAACCTTCAAGATACTGATGCAGAGAAGGCAATGATGAGACGCAACATACGCAGCTCTTACCAATGTAGCTAGGTGACGTCTTTGGCTTGTGGGAAAAGTTCCGAAATGCCTTGCGAATGCTCTATTTATCAGGTCGTGTGCCGTATGACTTTTTGAGAAATCAGAATGGCGGCGTAACTTTGCAACCACTTCGAAATTTCAAATCGTCCATATAGCGGCATTTAAAGTAAATTGCGAGTTGAAAATAGTCGTGTTGACCTACAAATTCTTAAAAGAAGGTTTTGTAAACAAAATTCAAATCGCTAAAGCGTTCCGTTTCGGAACCTTTAGTGGGACGAACAAACAAACAAACAAACGGAAGGACAAACTTTGAGAAAAATAGTATAGATTTATTACTGATCTAAGTAATGATACAATAGAATAGATATGTGTATGCGAACGTCCGTGCGTCCATGCGTCGTGTACCGCGTCGTGTTTAGCTGTTTCGCTCGAGACAATCTGATTTACATAACCAAACGTCATCGCAATAACCAATAACAAACGTTGTCATAGCAACGTGAGATCATACACAAAGGACGGACGGACGGAGCATGGCTATTATCCAAAAGTCCATCGACGGATGGTTGGCGGTAAGTAGGGTCGGATGGATGGACGAAAGAGAAAGTGGGAGGTGGAGGAGAATGAGGAGAGAAGAGGGAAGAGAGATTCGGAAGAAAGAGGTGCAGGGAATGGGGAGAGGAGGAGGGGAAATGGAGGGGGCAGGGCAGGGTGAGTGGAGAAGAAAGAGGAGGGGATAAGGAGGGGAAGGGAGTGTGAGAGGCAGGGCAGTGGGAGGGATGGGTGGGATGGGGTGGGTAAGGTATGGGTAGGAGGGGAACAGGAATGGGAGGGAAAGGGTTAGGGTAAAAGGCAGGTTAAAGGGGTAGGGAAGAGGAAGTGGAAGTGAAGGGGAGAACTGAGGAAACTGGAGTGGAACCGGGGAAACGAGGGAGTGGAGCGCTGATAATGACCCGCCCGAGCTCGCTAAACGTTTCCATTCTAGGACGTGCAAACATCTTGTCTTCTTCTTTACGTTCTCTGCCCTCAGGCAGGTTCATATGTCCAACGACGCCATTTTTCTCTGTTCTCTGCTTCTCTTTTCAGTCCGCTGTATCCCTCCTCTGCCAACATCCAGTCCAGTAGCATTGTTCTTGGTCTTCCTCTCATCTTTTTCCCCTCTATTCTTCCCTCAATGATGTCTCTTAGTAGGGTGTCGCTCCTTAAGATGTGTCCTATCCATTTCTTCTGCCGCCCCCGTATAGTGCCTACCAGTGATCTTCTTTCTTCCACCAGCTGTAAGATTTCCTCATTCGTTCTTCGCTCCACCCAGCTGATTTTCTCCATTCTGCGCCATATCCACATCTCAAAGGCCTCCAGTCGTTTTATGTCTTCTTGCCTCATTGTCCATGTCTCAGAGCCGTATAGGACAACACTCCACACTAGTGTCTTTACCATTCTCTTCTTCAGCTTCCTGTTTAGACCGCCTCTGAGGAGCTCCCCTCTTTTGTAGAATGCATCTTTTCCCATAGCTATTCTTCTTTTCACTTCCACATGGCACCTTGCATCCTCTGTAACCACACTTCCCAGATAGCAGAACTTCTTCACCTGTTCTATTTCTTCCCCATTTAATGTGATGTTTATTGTTTCTTCCCCTCTCTTACTAATCTTCATGACCTTTGTTTTCTTTATGTTTATTTTCATGTCATAGTCCATTGATATGCTGTTTAAGCGGTCCATCATTAGCTGTAGACCCTTCTGACTGCCTGCCATCATCGCTTGATCGTCTGCAAATCTCAATGCTTTCACCATTTTCCCACCCACTTTTACCCCCTCTTCCAGCTCCTCTAACGTTTCTCTAACAATTTCTTCTATGTAGATGTTGAATAGAATTGGTGATAGTGGGCATCCTTGCCTCACTCCTCTTCCTATTTTTCCGGGTTCTGAGTATTCTCCATCGATTCTTATCTTAACTCTTTGTCCCATGTATAGATTGCCTATCAGTCTTCTTTCTCTCCAGTCCACTCCTATTCGTCTCAATATTCTCATCAATTTCTTCCAGTCCACTCTGTCAAAAGCTTTTTCATAGTCGACGAAACAGATGTATATGTCCTGTCCATGCTGGATACTTCTTTCCGCTATTACTCTTAGTGCTGCCACTGCATCTCTTGTCCCTCTTCCCTTCCTGAACCCATATTGTTCCTCTCCTAAGCAATTATCCGTTTCCGCTTTGGTCTGCAATCTTTTTGTTATTATTCTTAGTAGTATCTTTGATGCGTGGGTAAGGAGGCTTATGGTGCGATGGTCTTCGCAGTTTATTGCATTCGGTTTCTTCTGTATCGGTATAACTATGGTCTGAAGAAAGTCCCCTGGCCATACTCCTGTATTATATATGTCCTGGCATAGTTGCACCAATTCATTCATTGCTTTCTCTCCTAGATTCCTCAGCATTTCTATTGGGATGTTGTCGATTCCTTCTGCCTTGCCGTTCTTCATGTCGTCGATTGCAGCTAAGACCTCTTCTTTCATCACCTCTGGTCCAATGGTGTCGTCTGTTTGTTCCTCCTCCTGTTCTCGTGCTTGTTTCTCCATTTCCTCCTTAAGGCTGTTATTTCCTGTGTACAACTCTTCCACATATTCCTTCCATCTTCTCCTAATATCTCCCGTGTCTTCTAGTAGCTTGCCATCCTTATCCTTGATTGTGCTTCCTTTTCCCCTGTTCTTTTTCTTTTCTAGTTGTTTTATTTTCCCGTACACTAGATCGTGTCGTCCCTGTTCCTGGAGTATCTCTAACTCCCTACACCGTTCCTCCCACCAATCCTCTCTTGCCTTATTCGTTGTTCTTCTTAATTGATTATTGAGTCGTTTATACTCCTTTTTAGCTTCCTCTGTTCTCTGGTGTTTCCATTTCCTTCTCTCTTCCATGTCGTTGACCATCTCCAGTGTTATCCATGGCTTACGAGGTTCAGTACCCTTTTGAAATCCCACAGTGTCTGTCGCCTCTTTAACCACTGTCTCCTTTAGTTTCCTCCACCTTTCCTCTGTTGTTGATCCCTCTTTTACCATTTCTACTGTTTCCTCTATTCTCTCTGATAGTTCGCTCATCTTCATCTTTATCTTCTCCTTGTTCCATTTAAGTGTCCTTATCCTTCTCTTTTTGATGAACTTGAGTTGTAGGTTCACTGTCATAGCTACCAAGTTGTGGTCTGAATCTGCGTCTGCACCTGGGAGAGTTCTTGAATTCTTCACACTGTTTCTGTATCTCTGTCTGACCATTATGTAATCCAACTGATATCTCTCTCTATCCCCTGGTGATTTCCACGTGTATCTTCGTCGTTTTTCTTGTTGAAACCATGTATTAGTCACTACTAGTCTTTGTCTTTTGCAGAATTCCATCAGTTTCTCTCCTCTCTCATTTCTACCTCCCAGTCCAAATTTCCCTATTATACCTTCTTGTTCTCCTTCTCCTACTACTGCGTTCCAGTCTCCCATTACTACCACGTAATCTGTCCCTTTGATGTTTTCAAGGCATCTCTCTATTTTTTCGTACATGACATCAACCTCCTCTTCATCGTGTGTTGATGTAGGCATATAAACTTGTACAATTGTTATGTCCACTGGGTGTCCCCTTATTGTCACTAAGATCACCCTGTCCTCAAGCCTTTCCACTCTTGTCACACATCTGGCTATTCTGTCCGACATTAGAATGGCTACCCCGTTCTGGCTCTTATCTCCTCCAGCATAAACAACTTTGATGCCATCGCTTATGAGCTCTCCTCCCTCCTTCCATCTTACCTCTGCCAGTCCTAGTATGTCTAGTTCTGCCCTCCTCATCTCTCCTATCACATTTGCCAGCTTTCCTGGTCTTGCCATCGTTCTTATGTTCCATGTCCCTATTTTTAGTTTTTCCTTTTTCGTCTCTGCTTTTGTTTGGAAGGATTTCGCTTGTTGACGACCTGAGGAGCCTTGTCTCCCCTGCCGAACGCGGCTCTCCCCATTGACTGGATTGAGTCGTTCACGTCGTTATCTGAATTTCTGTTTGGCGTCATTTTACATATTCCTCGGGATGAATAGGGAGGTGGTTTCCCGTTGCCTTCCTCCCGGTGTTTTTATGGAGAGACACCATCTCTCAGCGTCGATGCCGTTCATCGTCCGTCCTTCAGCTCCTTTGCCCATGGGGCACTCGATTATACCGGCGAGCACTCGGTCGTCCACCACAAACATCTTGTACTATATAAAAAAATCTATCACTCAAAAACATGGTCTGATTAACTAGAGCCTCTACGTGATATCTTAGTTCGCAATCCAAAACATATTTCTAATGCAATCATTCTATCAGAAATAGATCTACACATTATTTGCCTAGTCAATGTCAATTACCGCTTTTCGCTATAATTGATTAATGCCTTTCTGAATACATTTTGCTTCTTACAATCTATTGCCTAAATTTCTCTCAATCATCAGTTTTTCACAATTTTGAGGTGAGCAACATTTTTCGGTGAGATGTCTTGGAGCCCATTGAGAGGAAAACGTGATAACCGTGACACAGCTTTTGTAGCTCTGCAAGTTATGTTGTAGGTCGTAGGTCTTGCCTCGGAGAAGTGTTAGCTCGCCAAGAGCTCATCCAGTTTATTTCTGGACTAGTTCAGAACTTCACTATACTACCTGCAGAAGACAATCAACGCATTGACGAAACAGAACGACCAGGAATTATGTCCAAGCCAAAACATTTTAATGTGCGGATGATACCAAGAAGTAAATAAATTCTTTAAGAGAAGAATTTTTTGTATCAGACAGCAATGACATTGATACTTCCTTTTAAATAAATCAATAACTGATTATTTAAAATGAGTTGAACAATGATTTGAGACTTTCATTTCTTAACTTCAAAACTTTATTATTTTTAATATGAAAAACTCAATTGTTTATGATTTTTAATGTGTTGCTTTTAACTGAAACCGTGTGAATTTAATATTTAAAATGACCAAGACGCTTTGTCACAAAACTGGTAGAATTGTGTCTGATAAAATTGTATATAAATTGATATACGCCCAATGTTGATCCCATAGCAGTACTTAGTAAAATAATGTTGATCCCATAGCAGTACTTAGTAAAAGAAGAGCGGTATAAGCTAACCGGATATGCAACCATGGCTTTGAAGTGTAATTGATGTTATTATTAATTTTTCGTAGCCTCTCACACAGGGTCTGATGACCAATCTTCTCGGTTACTGTCTATCTTCCACTGAAAGTGTAGACTTTATTCATTTGACTAGGATGTGCGAGTGGAAGATAAAAATGCCGAATGTCTTTCTGCCCTGGTTTACGTGTTTGATCTCCGACCTACTGGGTGATAATCCAATGTGCGTTCAAGGTGTAGAATTACCTTGTCTTCTAATTTAAAACCTGTAGAAAACGGACTTAGAACCAGTTTGAAAGGTTGCATTGCAAACATTGCAAAGAATTTGCGACTGAGAAATTTCAATCATAAATTTCAATCAGTTGTTTGGTATCGTGTTATCATGGTAGCCCAACAAAAAGCAATACATATTTACGCCTTTCAAATTGGTCTCAGCTTTCCAGATTCGCCTGCAGTGGAAATAGGCTACATTGATCATCTGTTTGCGTGTGAAACAATGCGATACAATACAATAATATTGCATTTAGAGCCTGGTTGCTCGTAAAGATTCTTTGACAACAACAACCCCGGCCAACAAACCCGACCCATAACCCCACAATTTAAGTGAGCCAGAATGAGCCTCGTTGCTCGTAAAGATTCTATGACAACAAAAACAACCACGGCCAACAAACCCGACCCATGACCCTCAAATTTAACTGAGCCAGAATGAGCTTGGTTGCTAGTCACTTCGTTGGTTGTCGTATACTGACAGTCACCTTAGCCGCAGGCTGAGCGGCGAAGACACGAGGCGTTTGCTATTGTTGAGGAACTGTTGAGGAACTCTGTAAAAAATGAATGCCGACCAAGACCTTTTTAGAAATATCTTAAATAATCCAGGACATATCCTTCATTATCTACTACCCCTGTTCTATACGATCTGCGCCCACGATCACATAACCGTGTTCTTTCTGGATTTGATTCCCTTGGCAGGCGCGTTTTCCTGGCTAGGATGTTGTACTTGTACAGCTAGGTCATAGTGTTTTTAGTTTATTATTTACAAACTTTTCTGCTGCTATTTAATAACTTTGTTTAAGTTTGTATGTACAGCGCCGTGCGTTTGCCAGTGTTTAATACTGCCCTGCCATGGCAAAAGGAAGCAAGTCACAAATTTTAGTTTCTGAGAAAAATGCGAAAAACAACTCAGGCATCACCCATCGGTCTGAATTTACGCAAGCAGTTGGTTATTGGACATGCTTGTTTTTGCCTTGGAATTTTCCAGTACTACTTGGACAATGGACATGCTTCTTTCTGCCTCTGCTTTTCCGCCAGAACCACATGCAATAATAACTATTTATATAGACGATTGTGTTGGACTTGCTTCTTGAACCAAAATGATACCGATATGTAATTTTAACCTTAAACTGGACTTGCTTCCTTTTGCCAAGGCAGGGCAGAATAAAGAACACACTTAGGCCTACTTACTTACTTACTTACTTATTATACAGGAGTCCATAATTCTGCAATATGAAAACTGGTAATTACGTATTGTGACGTCATAATAATGTTACTTATAATATAATCATACAATCTTTAAAAATATTAAACGTCATGTAGCCTATGTGACCATGGAAACGGTTGTGACGTTTGTAGAATATAGGCTTATAGAACAAGGACAAAGCATGTTGAAGAGGTCAGAGTATGCATAAAATAAGGCGAAGACAACGTCCAGAAACGATTCTTGCGTTTCACAAAAATTTACTCGAATGTGGAGCAGACCGAGAGGCGCATATCCGCGGGCGGTTATAGCCTGCGTCTCGATAAGAGTGTGCAGCACACCGCGCTGGTACTCGTCTGTAATGATCTAAGGACATTCGATTTAGTCTTTCTTGGCTTTTCCAGTTCCTAACTATAATTATGAATTAAAGGTATACGACGTTCTGACCGATACGTGTAGAGCCAGAGAGACATGCAATTCCACAGACTCTGTCCACAGAAGGTCAGAGTCTACTCCATTGAATTATTTGAGCGTGGGTCACACAATTTTGCTGTGCACGAAGGAGCTGTTCACTCTGGCAATGACTCTAGACTCTAGAGGTACTTATCGGCAGAACGGATACCTTCGATGATTTTCCTCGACCAATCTCAAGCGAGGTTGCTCCGACGCCATGTTCATTAGCCGCACGTAACTGGTAGTTACTGTTGCGGCTAGTGTTAATGTGGTTTTCTCGCGAGCGACGTAACTCCAAAGGGCTATCTCTGTCTTTCATCTAGTTTCTCATTTAATCTCTTTTTAATCGGTCTTATGGTGAAAACACAAGTTATGATTTGGATTACATTTGCATGAGACCCATATGGAAAATACGGGTCCCATATAAGAGTATGGGCTCCATGATAGCGCATTGGATAACACACTGGAATAGAGAGCGAGAGGTACCGAGATCGAGATCCGTAGGCGGACATGCTTTGTAGGCTGCTATTAGCGCCGCGTATTGCAGGCTGTTTGTTCTGTTAGTAGTTAAGATTTATGTCTTCTGTCATTTGTGTTGTTGTGAATTGTTTAATTGTCATAACATGTGAATGTACAGCGCAGTGCGTTTGTCAGGCGCTTGATTAAAGAAAATATATAACTTTATTTTTTTATTTCAGCATGACAGTGTTATTTCGCAATCTTTGTTTGACACATCAGTACCAACATATAAAAAGTATCACAACAGATACAGTCTAACTGTAACTTGTGTAGAACATTGATGAAGGTCAGTGAGTCAGCCGAAATATGGTTAAACAGACAAGCTAAGTACTCGGCTGACTCAATTACACAGATAATGCATGAAGATAATGCACGCATTTTAACTTTAGCACTGTTATGTTACAAGGTGTTAGCGCCATAGGTTCTAAACGTTGGCACAAATTGGTTGAGGCGGCTTACAAGGAGAATCATGCTCTACTCGGCCACGTGTACAAGTCCTTATACGGTGTGCGGCAACGCTTGACAAAGTCCATTCTACGTATGTCGCTAATTTTTGACCCCTCTCGGGTTATGTGGCAAGTTTTTTTTGATCTCTCTGTTGTCCTTCAGTGTGTATCTCTTCGTATGATGCTTTCTGTGCGTGTTTAATCGTTAATCACTGTCTCATTCATTGTCATTAGCCTATATAGCCTATCATTAATGATTAATCTCATTATGCATCCTATCTATCTATGTATGCCTGTTATGTTGCTAGTTTTTGACCTCTCTGTTGCCCTAATTTTCTGTTTATGTATGCCTGCCAGATCTGCCACTTCCTCAGAACCGATCACTCGCTATAGTACACAACTCTTAACTCTGCCAGCATTTCCATGCGACTTAGATCGGACCCATATGAGCTCTATAGATACGGGTCTCATACGGGAATGTGGGTCTCATACGGGCTCCACGTTGGCACTATGGCAGACTTAATGAAAAGTATGTGGCTGACATTGAAGCAGAAGTTTCTAGTTCTGGGTCTTGCGCCAAAAGAAATCGACAACGTGCTGTCAAACCGCGAAACCTCTGCGAAAAGTCCCTTTGTTGATTCTTATAACTTGTGTGTGTCCACAGTTTAACGGCAGCTTATGACAACATAGGCCGTTGCCGCCGACAAAGATTAGTTTTTGGCATATTACAGCTCTCACTTATAACTTCATCTTGCTTCTTAGATCTTAATATTGCGTCTTAGAGGTTGGAGCTTCATCGTGCTTCTTAGATTTTCATCTTGCTTCATAGATTTTCATCTTGCTTCTTGAATCTTCATCTTGCTTCTTGGATTTTTATATTGCCTCTTGGATCTTCATCTTGCATCTTGGATCTTCATCTTGATTCTGATGTCATCATCACCTAACGATACCCTGTATTACCGGTACCTTTTATTCGAATTACCATAAAATTAGGGCCTACATGCCTTCTGTTGCACCGCAATCAAAATGCATATAATATCACAATAACTATACCATACCATTCCATACCTTTTTGCGAGTACGTTAAAGTACCTTATCTTACCGTATTTATCCTAACTAATCTTATATTCTTTTATTACCTTTTTGCTTGGCCTGATTCTGATGTTTTTAAGGCAAGGAGCAGCACGCAACGAAAAATGGCTGGCGGTCATACTAGTTGTTTGTATGGCGAGGAGAAACCTCAAATCACGTAAACATATTTCATCCAAATTTCAGGTCAGAAACTAGGAACATCAGTGCTTTCAAACGCTCTGCTTCGAATTACCTACCAAAAATACACGTACAGCCTGTGGGCTAAAATTACACGGCCTGTGGGCTTATCGACCGCAGCCTCGACCTAGGCCTGAAGAGTACGCCTGCATGTCTAGACAACGAGCAGTTATAGGCCTATGAAACTTTTAAATGAGTCGGTATGTAAATCTATATAATATATAGTTGTATGCGTATGATATTATCATACGCATACAACTATATGTGATTAATACTCGATCACTCTATATATATACATACTAAACAGACTTTTAAAGATACTGTCTTCAGACTCACTGTAAGCCTGTGCACTTGCTATGGGCCTGAAGACGAGAGTATTGTAAGCTCAATGATCGGCGAGATCGTAGCCGCCGTAGATATTTCTCCAATCAGTGAGTTTTTAGGTCTGTAGACTGCAGTGTTTTTGTCTGGCAAAATGCTTCTGATATCAGAGATATTCTTCTTCACTGCAATTTCTGTGCTGACTGCGATTCTGCTGAAGACCTGGAGTGGTAGGAAAAGGTCAACGCTTCCACATCCACCTTCAATTCCATCTCTCCCGTTGCTGGGATCATTGCCTTTCATGAGGAATTTCGATCATCTGCCAAAATACTTTTTGAAGAAATCCGAGGAACTTGGACCGATTTTTACTTTTATGATGGGAAACAGGTAGGCGATACATATCTTTTATAACTTAAATAGAATAGTCGATTTTCTTCGCTTACAACAGTTCCTTTCTTTGCCTGTCTCTTTCTAAGGGTATACAGATTCCTTCAAATTTGTGTTAATGCTAAACTTAAGCACAATATAGGGCTACAATGTGTCATTATTGCAAAAGAGTAGGCTCCTAAACTTATGCAAATATAGAAATAGTTTAAGGAAAGACACTGTCAATCAATCAATCAATGAAAACTTTATTGTTCACCAAACAATTCACAATCAGCAATTAGACAGGCAAGACAATCCAGTGACAATGGGAAGACCCAAAGGAACAACAGGTTCCGCTAACAGGGTCGCCCTATTACTAGCAGGCATTACTCAAACATGCTTTACAATTGGTCGTAGTACACAGGTAGATCTAAGAAAAACTCAGCACCATTTAGTAGTACTGCGATGTATGTAAGGCAATTACATCATCTTACAGAAGAATTGTCATTACACGCTTAGCTAAATCAACCTGTTTTATATTGTACTGCGGTGATTGCGCTCACTTGTGTTGAGTGCATGTTGTCCATAGATTTATAAAGTAAAATAAATCAAGCAAAGTGTGCTCACCAACAATTATTGGGATTCCTCTTTGGCGGCGATAACTATCAGCCTGATAATTCTGCAGACGATGTCTTGTTCTGAACACGTTTGAAGCCATCGAAGAGGCGTTGGTCAAAAATGGAACGTGTTATGCAGACAGACCTGGAATATTCGTAGACTGGTTCACCGGCAACAAAAGAAACAAAGGTTTAAGATTAATTTTTGTTCCATGCGCAGTGTTATAATTCGTAATGTGCTTCATACAATCAAACATGTCAAGCAATTTACAAGGTGGTGCACCTAAAACCAGCACAACTGTTTTTTTCATTGCTCATTCCGGGGATTACAACGACGACGACGACGACTACTACTACTCTAGTACTAGGGCCTACTACTACTACTGCTGCTGCTGCTGCTGCTGCTGCTGCTGCTGCTGTTGCTGCTGCTGCTGCTGCTACTGCTACTGCTACTGCTACTGCTACTGCTACTGCTACTGCTACTGCTACTGCTACTGCTACTGCTACTACTACTACTACTACTACTACTACTACTACTACTACTACTACTACTACTACTAAATGGTGCTGAGTTTTTCTTAGATCTAGTTTCGATATCCGTTACATACTGCCTTATTATTTATTTCAAAAAGAATGTCACATCATTAGACAGAGACCTAATATCGGACCGTTGGTCCATGACTGAAACTCTTATGTGGGCGCAACACACTGTTTATAGTATCATCAGGATGACAATAACAAATTTAAAGCGATATCAAACTTTATCCTGTGCATTTTCAACCTAGACACAAATCAACAAATGACACAAAATGAAACCTTATTAACACTATTGAACTAATTCTTACAACTGTCGCTTAGATTGTAATGTTTTATTTATATGACTCTAAATGGTTGTAGGCATTGCAAATGCTAGTTTCGGTGCCAATTACAAGAAATTCCACAAACTGTCTCTGTCTATTCTGAGGGAGTTTGGTTTTGGCATTCGGCAAACAATGAACACCAGAATTTCAAGGGAAGTGAGAGAAATAATTGACTACATCAACACAATAAACGGCCAACCATTTGATCCGGAAGAAATGTTGCTTCAAGCATCAGCAAATGTTGGTGTCAGCATTATTTTTAGCAAAAGAGAGCCTTACGGTGAAGGACTGAGCAAGTTCTGTAAGCTTGCAATTGAAATTGTTGATGGTGCAGAACCCGTGGTTGAACTTGCTCCTTTTCTTCGATTCTTTCCACCCTTCAGCAGCCGCATGAAACGAAGCTTGGCATTTAATGCAGAACTGATGGAGAATTTTGAACAGCATGTGAAGAGCATCAAAGCCGGAGAAAGGGATGAATGTTTTGTGTCAAGATATCTTGAAAAGGAGGGACCAAATTATGATAACGAACAACTGATGTACACTTTGAGAGATCTGGCTATAGGTGCTACAGATACAACTGCACAAACTCTTCTGTGGACCTTCATATTTCTCGCTAACAACAAATCTGTTCAGCAACGTCTTCAGAAGAACATTGATGAAGCAATTCCAAGAGATAGGCTTCCAGCATTTGAGGACAAATCAAATCTTCCGTACCTGGATGCCACCATCTTAGAGGTGATGCGTTTAAGGACTTTGCTTCCATTAGCCGTTCCACATCAAACTCTCAGCGACAGCGAGCTATCAGGCTTTTTCATCTCTGCTGGAACTATTGTGAGTTCTGCTCAATTTATGTTTTTTTTCTTAATATTATCCAAAGCATCTGTTATAATTTCAAAGCCCTACATAATAGATATATTATCTAGACTGATTAAGTTCGACTTTGATAGAATTTTTAGCCAAGTTAGAGAACAACACTTAGCAATTTCTTACAACTTATGGGCACATAGACTAATAGGCCTATATCAAAACTATTTTTTCTCTCAGCGTTCTCAGAATATTCAGTTAATTGAAAGCAATAGGAATGTATTCTACATGCTGTGCTACTTATTTCTAATTCTTGAATATTAAATTGATCCTGATGCTCGTTTTTCAACAGCATTTATGTCATGAATGTCTTTATTTCCCAACAGGTTTTACCAAATCTCTACGCTGCTCATAATGACCCCAAGAAATGGCCGGACCCACATGTTTTCAGACCGGAACGGTTTCTGGACGAAGACAGCAGCATCACTAACAGAGAAAAATCCATTTCATTCTCCATGGGTAGGCTTATACCTTAAATTTAGTAAAGGCTTATCAAATCAATCCCGATCAAACCAATTCTAATCTATAAGCGGTAGCCTACATGCCAAATTTGGTTAGTATACTGCATTTTTTTTAACACGGATTGCCGCTTTGCACAGTTGTAGTTGGAACCTAATAGAACATTTTAGGAAGGGGAGGCATTCGAAATTTCCCTGAGAATTCAAGATGGCGGCTTTTTTAAAAATGGCCGACCGAAATTGAGATTTTTCAATATCTCGGCTTCTAGTTCACTTAGAATCATTATTTTGGTGTCTACACATACACATTTAGGGGCAATGATTCCACTAGGGCTATCGCAGATTAGTCCCGGTCTCATCGGTCGGCCTTTTTCCAAATTGGCCGACGAAAATTGCGATTTTCAAAGTGACACCAACGCCAAGTCTTCCTCCCACATGTGATGCGCTAGTCCTACACACTCTTCGAGCCATATACCAAGGTGGGCATGTGGGGTCAGGCAGACAGTATCATAACTGATATTCCATCCCCAGCTCATTGGGGATGGACAAAGCGAGGTGAGATGTGAACTCCACAGTGGACCACACAACCAGCAGTTTGGAAGGCTTGCAGAGAACTATTGAAAGGTGGGTGCAAGGAGGGTTTTACGTCAAATAGATGCTCTTGTAAATGTTCTGGTGTCCCATGCACAGTGAAGTGTTCCAACAGTTACTGTAGAGGGAAATGTTCGAATCCTAGCTAAAGACGTAATTTCTTACTTCTTTACGAAAGAAAGACAGACAAACTATAAATAACTAATATGTCTGTTTTAGAAATTCGTGAAAGACTCTTATGATTAAAACTCTTAGATACCACCCACAGTAATGAGGGAAGATGCCACAAAGAAATTGGAAAACAAGTATTATATGCAGAAAGTATTTATTTGTTTCCTTTTTTTAACAATTTCGCCGTTTTGCAATAAATTGACCTTCTTTGGCTTCATTTTGATGTCTCATGTTAATTTTGACCTCAGGTTCGTGTTATTTGGAAAACAGAAATCTCAATTTCGGTCGCCATTTTGGAAAATGGCCGACCGATGAGGCCATGGGTTAATCTGCGATGGCCCTAGTCGAAACATTGCCCCTAAATGTGCAAGTTTGGACATCAAAATAACGATTCTATGTGAACTAGAAGCCGAGATTTTGAAAAATCTCAATTTTTGTCGGCCATTTTGGAAAATGGCCGACCAATTAGACCGGGGCTAATCTGCGATGGCCCTAGTGGAATCATTGCCCCTAAACGTGTATGGTTAAACACCAAGATAATGATTCTAAGTGAACTAGAAGCCGATATATTGAAAAATATCAGTTTCGGTCGGCCATTTTGAAAAAAGCCATCATCTTGAATTCTCATGGAAATTTCGAATGCCTCCCCTTCCTAAAATGTTCTCTTAGGTTCCAAATACAAAAGTGCAAAGTGGCAATCCGTGTTAAAAAATGCAGTATATTCATTCGTGTACCGCCTGCACTAATCCAGTTGCTACCAAGGTTTCAGTATTAAATGAAGTAGTTTTTAAAAAGTAGAAACTTCTCGTTTAAGCATTAGTCTTAAATCAAATTGCAATGTTGAAAGGATTTTGGTATGCTTGACAACTAAACTAAATGAAAACTGAAGAAGTGGGAAAGGTTGCAAGAATTATTTCGTCCAGCTTACTGCAAATGATGCAGAAACCAATTTGATGGAATCAGAAAAGTGTTTCCAATCATTGTTCAAGTTCAATGATACAGGATTGCGGAGTATCTACTGATCGGAAATACGTTCAATTATTCTAGAAATGTGACTGAAGGAGATTGGGTGGTAAATAAATAAGAATCTCGATAAAGTACTGGTATCCTATTTTGCAAAGTGACTAAAGGGAAGCTTTTTTCATACCAGAAAAACAGCTTCAGTGAAAGAACAGACTAGCAAGTCTACCGATAAGTTCCGAGAGATACAGAATACATGATTTAGACTGACATAAGAATATAATCAGCTTGACATGGAAGTGAAAGGCCTAATTCTGAAACCTATTCAACACAACAGAAGCTAACAAAATGAGTGCAGCTTAGCAGAGAATACGGCATAGCGGAATACGGTTGCATCCAGAAAGGCTATATCGGAAGGACTGAGCGTATTTAATGGCCGCCTAGTCCACAAATAAACAGCCATGACAAAAACAAAGTTGGGGTGGCACAAATTTCTTCTTAGTGGTCACTGTTTACTACATTATTACAATTGCCCTGTTTATTCTTTAAAGGATTTCGTTCAACTTTCTTAAATAAGTGGATGTAGACAAGCATGTCACACGCAACATTTGTGGCTGTAGAGTCTTCAAAGCCATTAAAGCTCGCCCATTTAACTAAAGCTCTTAACCCGCGGGATTTTAGCTGCAGCATTAATAATAAGCGAGATTTTAGCGGGTGTCTAATGCACAAGGCATCAACAAATGGCTCACAAAAACCCAGGCCGCAATCAGGTCAATATCCCAAAGGTCAGTCTGTGACAAACATTATGCATCTGATATACCGATATGTAAAAAATTCCGATGTAATTAATGTTGTAGGACGTAGGTCTTGCCTCGGAGAAGTGTTAGCTCGCCAAGAGCTCATTCAGTTTATTTCTGGACTGGTGCAGAACTTCACTATACTACCTGCAGAAGACAATCAACGCATTGATGAAACAGAAATAACATCATTCATGACCAAAGCAAAGCATTTCAAAGTGCGCATGATTCCAAGAAGTGAATAAACTTGGAGAAAGAACAATCTGCCTTCTTACTGAATTGTAGTGACTTGAATATTTATTCTTAGATGACACAAAGTGTTTGTAAATAATATTGACATGAGCTGATTATCATTTTTATCGCTTATTTTTGAATAATCTATAATTGTATGTTGACCGACTGAAATGGAGAGTACAGAATGTTTTGCATTTCAACATCAGTGTAATGCGAACGAATATCTGTGAATTAAAATTGAGACAGTGGGGTACGAGACCGTGACCGAGACCGAGACACCAGGTCCGAGACAGTTCAAGACAGTTCAAGACTTAGTCTTTTCGGCATTTATTTCACAGTGTAGCACAGATTATAGAATAAAGAACAAGAACAACTAGCATAAACGTAAACTTCTGCTGAGTTGATGCCACTTTAAGCAGTTCCAGATCACTTTGTACAAAGTCGTAGGACTCAGCATAATTATGTCATGCTAAAATTTATTTTTGTCAGCAGTTCCGCTTCACCAAGGTCGATCGGTACTCAGACAATTGCGATTGTTAGACAAATGACTAAGTAACCAAGTGTCAGCGGTTTTTAAGGTTTTGAAGACTTCAAACCAGCGCTGTCCATTTTGTCCAACATCGTATGTTGAGCCAACAACGTTATATCTTATTATATCTGATAAAGCCCAGAACGCCAAATCATAGTACAACTTGTCGAGGTTAGTGTGCTAAAACAAGAACAATAGATTTGGTGAAGTGGATATCTACACCAAATTCCGGGACAATTTGGAATCAATCCCGGACACGGGACGAACAAGGCCGATTCCGGGACTGTCCCGGAGAATCCGGGACGGTTGGCAGCCCTACGAGGTGGAAGAGGAGGCAGCCGCCCCCGGGCGCAGCACAATGGGGCGAAAAATCAGCTTTCAGTGGCAAGTTGTATCCGGCATAAATTGTTTTATTGCCGCCGTGCTTCTGGCGAAGTTTCTGCGTAGTCCTAGTTAGATTCAATAATTCAATGTATTAAATTTTAAAATAAGCACTTCTTAGTTTTTTATTTAAAACGTGGCAAGAAAATTGACTACCAAGAATCCTCTGTATTTGCATGTCGGTTCAGAAAAGGAAAGAACATGTTCTCACACGCTTCATATATAAATTACTCGTTTTGTGGCGTCACTGGCGAAACTCCGCCACTGTTTGCACTCGGACAGTGCCAGTCCCAAGCCTGGCTAAAGGAGGAGGGCGACGCTAATGGTCTTTGTAATCACACAGTGTCGTTAAACTGAAACAACCACCGCGTCACTGGCGTATTGTCACAATCTAGGAACTAGGACTACGCAGAAACTTCGCCAGAAGCACGGCGGCAAAAGACGTGTCAAGCCCACACGATTCAATTAACCTGGAGAGAATCGCCGATGAAGATATTGAAACTATACTAATTTTGAAGTGGAAACACAAATATTGGAGGAGACCTTGAAGACGTACAATCAAGCATTGCTCTTTTCACATGATGCGACTGATAGCAGGATTAATCGAGAATATTTTTTAAATCACAAGATTAATCGCGATTAAATGTTTTTATTTTTCATTAGTAGGCTACACACTGTTACACAGTACTATAATACGAACGATTAAAAATCAATTAAAAAATTAAAAAATTGGCGCAGTCATTAAATCTTGCCCTTGGGCGCAGAAACACTTCGTTACGCCACACTGTCCTTGATACTTATTTATAGATTGCATAGACTGGTGTGCATTCAGCGCGGCAGTGCCTCTTGCTACATGTAGCCTAGGTCGTTTATTTGCGAGCGCTTAAGTATGTCGCTGTTGAAACTTGGCTTCGTTATCGGCACAATGTGTTGAACTTTAAGTTGTGTTCAATGTTCTGTTTAATATAACACTAATTGTCGTACCTTTGACTATACAATTGACTAAAGCGACCATTGATTGACTAATTTATTGACTGACTAATCGACTGACTGGCTGACTGACTGATTGACTCGTTTATTCACACGTCAGCACCGACATAATTATAAGGATATAATCACGACAGATACAACCTAACCTAACTTGTGAACATTGACACAGGTCAATGAGACAGCCGAAGAGGGCCAAACAGACCAGCTATGGATTCGGATGGCTGATCATTTACAAAGTTAATACATGAAGATAATAGAAGCATTTAACTTTAGCATATATGCAACAAGATAATACCGCCATACGGTCATATGATTAGATCATAATGTTCTGTTTTCAATATTGTTTCCATAATATGGCTAAGGCATTTCTTTCAAATGCCGATGTATTAAAACATATCTACAGAGGTTCCTTCATTACCTGATACGGACCAGTTTTTTCTTATAGGCCTATTTAAGATTGGTTTGGTTTAGTTCTTGGTTTGAGCAATATTAGTAGGTACGTGGTATTTCGCATTCTGAATACTGCAATGCTTGACAGAGTCCATTCTATCAGTGTTGCTAGTTTTTGAACCCTCACCTATTATGTTGCTAGTTTCTAAATTCTCTGTCATCCTTCAGAGGGTGTCTCTTCGTATGTTGCTTTCTGTGCGTGTTTATTGACCGCATTTTCACTTCGTTACTGTCTGTCGTTCTTTCTCGTTACGCGTCCTTTCCTATATGTATAATGTAGGCCTATGCCCGTTCGATATGCCTGAATTTCTCTTACGCCTTCTCAGATCAGATCTGCTTGTGGGCCTGCTAGCAGGGTAGGCAGACTAAAGAAGTATGTGGCTTAAATTGAAAAGATGTTTCATGTTCTGAATCCTGCGCCAAAAGAAATTGACAACCTGCTGTCAAACTGCGAATCATCTCAGAAAAGTTTCCTTTCCTGCTTTTTAAACTGTTGCGTTGTCTGCGCTGCAGCTAAAAAAATTCAGACCAGTTTCGACAGCTCTAATACAAAATATCCTGTCACTATATCCTAGATGATCTTTTCCAATGTAATCACCGCAGTTGCGCCGCATAAATCACAAATGATGTTACCATACCTTGCTCTTCCTGACCTTATTCCGTGTTACATTAGCGCACGGCTGCGCACCTGATCTTTACCTTTTCTCTTCTTATGTCCCTTTATTTTACTTTTTGCTTTGCCTTAGGCATATGAGCCCTACACTAGTTTAGAAAATATATTATATTGGGTCACCTTGGCTTGTCATGTGTTGCTGGTAGACTGTAGAGTTTCATAAATGTAAGCTTACAGTTACAATTACAATGTTCTTAAGGCGAGGAACAACACTTAATGGCGGTCAAAAATAAGTAACATGAAACTCCGTCTTCTGCAAGTTGTTTGTATGGTGAGGACAAACCCTAAATCATTGATCCAATTCTGGGTCATAAACTAGCGACATCAGTGCAATTAAAAGCTCTGCTTCGAATTACCATAATCATATATTACAAGGACTGTGGGCTTATCTGTGCAGCCTGAACCTGAAAAGTAATCACGGTTGTCTGGACTTGAGTAGTTATATGAAACTTTTTATGATTGTGTATATTCATCTATATAATGATCAACCCACAGAGTTACGTATATCATACGCACTCAAATATACGTGGCTATTACTCTAACAATTATAATATAAATATACATATTATAATAGTGGTACTAAAGAGACTAGATCTGTGCATGCTGTGCATGATTATATATATATATTAGGGTGCCACTCAAAAATAATTTTTTTAATTTTCATTTTCCCACCCTCCAAATGTGTTCCTAATGTTAAAATAGATATGCTCACAAAATTTGGATGCATTCTAATAATATTTACTGATAGCTCAACACCTAATGAAGTTTTACAATATGTGGCATTTTTCCGATATTGCCGCATAATATCAATTTCAACACCAGAAGTCAGAAGACTCGGATTCCTGTCAAAATGCTCACAAAGGAGGTCAATGGCTGTTGCTAATTACTGAAGAATTCCAAAAGTTACTAATAGCCTAATGTAGTGTGTATTGTGTGTAAACTGTGTGTAATAATCAACACATAGTACAATCAGCTTCACACAAACAATGACAGAAAATGTCAGAAATATTAATCATTTGTCTCTGCGGATGCCGATGCTGTTGCTGCTGCACTATCTGTAGTAAATGTGAAGTTTTTGAATTTAGAAAGTCATGTCAGTGTTTCTCTATGACTATAGAGCCATAACTAATACATCCAAATATGAACATATAACCTCTGTGCTTAAATCTTTGCATTGGCTTCCTGTTCAGCAGAGAATTCGTTTCAAACTGGGGCTCATAGTATATAAAACTGTAAACTCTGGCCAACCACAATATTTAAAATCAGTTCTTATTCCCCAGACTTATCATTATTCATTGAGGTCACCTGATCATCTTTGTCTGGTCATACCAAAATCAAGAACTGTTCTTGGATAGGCCTATTTCCTTGGAGCAGACGAAGCACATGCACATGTAGCCTACACCAGACCTTCAGTAGTCTGATCGGTCAATCGAGCTCCACTACTCTCCAAATCTCTGGAACCACCTGATGTTTGGTCCACTAATTGGTCCTCTCAATGTCTCAAACACTTTGGCTACATTAGTTCCAAGATGTGATGCCTGCAAGCTAAGCTGACCAGATCATTCCCAACCTTTCTTCCAAAAGTACGCAGGCACCGGCATGAACTCCTGAGTTACTGGCTGTAGATAATATTCCCAATCAAAGCCAAAACCTCTATTATCACTCACTAATGAACTAAATCGCAAATGAATAATCAAAGTTAAATTAAAATCGGTCACCTGTCACAGTGGTTCTCAGTGAAGACTAGAGTGATGCACAAGTTAAGTGAAAACTATACAGCACTCCTGGCACAGACGCACATTAACAGTACCGGGTAATATATGATTGATTATAATTTATTCCAAATAATAACAAACTCAGTCTGCAGCTCAGTAATGAAGAATGTGAACAAGAACACCTTCACTGGTGGACATTGACATTACAACAATACTGAGTTACTCAGTAATTCATTTACTCTGGTGGAGAAAAATTTGAATAAAACATACATTTTATCGCAACAAACGTGCATGCCGTAACATTAAAAATATGAGCACATTGAGCTACCAGTAAATATTAATATATCTCAATGAAACTTAGCACAGTTACTATGCATCATAAAGAGAACACAATGAGGGGGTGGGACCTGGAATACGCCGCATTATGTTTTTCACATTACGTTGAGTGGCACCCTAATATATATATATATATATATATATATATATATATATATATATATATATATATATATTAAATACATATTATGTATATAATTTTTATAATAGATTGCTAGTTTGAAAGATAAATGCATACAGTTTATTACAGCACATGAACTGGAACTGATCATTATAAGCTTATATATGAGTATATATGATAGTGTATATCGTATATATGAGTATATAGGATTATACAAAAAGAATAGATATATTAGCGTACACATACACGAGTATATATTTGAGTATATGTAAACGTTTACACAGCTTGGCTGAGGCACTGTTATGTCGTCAACGGCCTTGATGTCCTAGGACGTAACACAATTTTTAAGTGGTTCAGAACATACGATAGGCCTACAGGCAAACGCATGAAGCATGCAGTGAAGCTTAATATTCCATATTTGTGTTGCTAGTTTTTGAACCCTCTCTTTTTATGTTGCTAGTTTTTGACCTATCTGTTGTCCTGCAGTGTGTACCACTTCGTATGTTCGTATGCGTGTTTAACCGTTGAGCATGCGTCTTTTTCTGTCTATGTATGCCTGTCAGATCTGCCACAGTTTGTCTCACGCTTTCTCAGACCGATCTCTCGCTAAAGTACACAACGCTCTCCCTGCCAGCATTTCCATATGGACTTAGATGGGACTCACATGAGCTCTATACGGGTCTCATACGGGAATATGGGTCGAATACGGACTACATGTGGGCAGGATATCAGGGATAGCAGACTTAGGCCTACTGAAAAGTGTGTGGCTTAAATTGAAAAGCAGTTTCTAGTTCTGAAGCTTGCCTCAAAGGCAATTCCCAAAGTGCTGCCAAACTTCCTTTGTTGCTTTTTTGACTGTTGCGTTGTCTGTGCTTCAGCTAAAATAATTAGAACCAGTTTCCACGCCTCCAATAAATGACGACGATAAATGGTGTCAAAAATATCCTATCACTAAACTCGACATTACCTTTTCTAATGTAATTACCACAGAAGCGTCGCATAAATAAGAATTTGATGTTACCATACTTTGCTCTTCGTTACCTCATTCCGTGTTACCTTAACGTTCCTTATCTTTACCCCACCCCTTCTTGAGTCTCTTTATTTTACATTTTGCTTTGCCTTTAAGCATAATATTGTGAGCCCTACACTAGTTTAGATTTTCTATTACATTGGGTCACCTTGGCTTGTCATGTGTTGCTCGTAGACAGTAGCGCTTCATAAATGTAAGCTTACAGTTACAATAATACAATGTTCTTAAGGCGAGGAACAACACTTAATGGCGGTCAAAAATTAGTAACATGAAACTCCGCCTTCTGCAAGTTGTTTGTATGGTGAGGACAAACCCTAAGTCGCTGATCCATTTTTCAACCAGATTCCAGGTCAGAAACTAGCGACATCAGTCCATTAAAACGCTGTGCTTCGAATTATCCCTAACCTATATACAGCCTACGGGCTACTAACGCAGGTCACTGCGCTCCACGTGCCGCAGCCTGAACCTAAGCCTGAAGAGTTATTGTGCATGTCTGGACTTCGAGTAGATATATATATATGAAACGCTTTACTAAGTATACCTAGTATGAAATAATATATAGTTTATATAAAATCCTTAAATGTGCTTGATAAACAGCAATGCAAAATGTTTACAGAGCTTGTCTGAGGCACATTTTTGCCTTCAACGGCCTTAATGTCAAGGGCGATTCTAAATCATGGCAGAGCAGCGTTTTAAGTAGTTCAGACCATGCAATATATGTTACAATCACTTTAGCTTAATTTTGAATGCTCTAAAGCCCATTCTTATTAATTTCTTCTCACACGCTGGAACAGTGTCTTCAGATTCACTTGGCTGTGCATTTGCTGTAGGCCTGAAGACGAGAGTATTGTAAACTTAATGATCTTTGAGATCGTTTTCGCCGTAGATATTTCTTCCATCAGTGAGTTTTTAGATCTGTAGACTGCAGTGTTTTCGTCTGGCAAAATGGTTCTGATATCAGAGATTTTCTTCTTCACTGCAATTTCTGTGATGACAGCGATTCTGCTGAAGACGTGGAGTGGTAAGAAGAAATCAGGTCTTCCTCATCCACCTTCAATTCCATCTCTCCCGTTCGTCGGATCATTGCCTTTCATGAGAAATTTCGATCACATGCCAAAATACTTTTT
>JACEVL010000121.1:577500-792500 GCA_020284085.1 Aporrectodea caliginosa | reverse complement strand
ACTAAAACTTGAACTCAAACTGAAAAATAAACTGAAACTTAAATAGCACTGCTTATCTCTTCCATTCTATTTATGCATTTTTGTTTCCCGATCTCAGGCATGAATGCACACTTTTGAACAATGCAAAAATTACATTGACAAATAACTGTTATATTGTGTTGAGCTTTTCTTAACTCTGTTTTTGATATCCGCGACATTCCTTTTCATTATTTGTTTCAAAAGGAAACGTCACATCATTATACAGACAACTACTATCAAACCATGATTGTCCATGATTGACACCCTTGTGCAGACACAAGTCATAACGACTGTTTACAGTATCATCAGGATGACAATACCGAGATATTATGCCATATCAAAATTTAACTAGTATATTTTTTAACATAGATATAATTCCACAAATTGCAAAAATGAATATTCATTAACATAAATAAACTATTTCTGACTACTGTCCATTCGTATTGCAATTTGTAATATTTAATTTTTGTCACTCTGTAGGAATTGCAAATGCTAGTTTTGATGCGAATTACAAGAAATTCCACAAACTGTCTCTATCTATTCTGAGGGAGTTTGGTTTTGGCATTCGGCAAACAATGGAAACCAGAATTTCATTAGAAGTTAGAGAAATAATTGACTACATCAACACAAAAAACGGTGAACCATTTGATCCGGAAGAAATGTCGCTTCAAGCATCAGCAAATGTTGGCCTCAACATATTGCTTAACAAAAGAGATCCGTACGATAAAGGACTGAGCAAGTTCTGTAGACTTGCAATTCAAGTTATTGAAGGAACAGAAATCCTGATAGAACTTGCTCCTTGGCTCCGATTCTTTCCGCCCTTCAGCAGCCGCTTGGAAAGAACCATGGCAACGAGTGCAGAACTGATGAAACAACTGGAACAACTTCTGAAGAATATCAAGGCCGGTGAAAAAGATGAGTGTTTTGTGTCCAGATATCTTGAAAAGGAGGGACCGAATTATGATCACGAGCAACTGATGTACACTTTGAGAGACGTGGCATTTGGAGCTATAGATACAACGGCAACAACTCTTATGTGGACCTTCATATTTCTTGCCAATAACCAATCTGTTCAGGAACGTCTTCAGAAGAACATCGATGAAGCAATTCCAAGAGATAGGCTTCCAGCATTTGAGGACAAATCAAAGCTGCCGTATCTTGAAGCCACCATCTTAGAGGTGATGCGTCTGCGGACTTTGGTTCCATTATCCGTTCCACATGGAACTCTGTGCGACAGCGAGCTGTCCGGATTTTTCATCCCCGCTGGAACAACAGTGAGTTTAGTTGATTTTATGTTTTTTCTCAATAATCGTCAAAAGGAAATCGAATTATCGAACATCTGACACAATTTCAATGCCCGACTGTATTTCAAATACATATATGCATATTATTAGCTACCCTGATTGAAATTCTAGTCGAGTTAGGATAAAGAACTCCTTAGGAATTTCTTACAACTTAAAGGAACATGTACTTCAATATCTAAACTTGTTTCGCTCTCAACGTTCACAAAATATCGTACCCCTAGAATTATAAGGCTCTATGTCCACTTTTTTGAAAAATCAACCTAACGCTATATCCGTTACCGGGATGACAGGGGCTATGTCCTGAATATAGTCTAGCTTAACTGGAGACGCTTTCTTAAGCTCTATCTTCAGTGCTATAAAGCTCTATGTCCAAAAATTTGGACTTGATTTGAACAGTGTCTCAAAGCTATAGATGGACAAGTTCAGTCATCCAATCGAATCATTAATTTTGTATCAGGTGAATTGGAGATATAACCGTGATCGAGTGAGGTTTGAGAAAATAATTATACGGTGTTATGTCCATAGCCAATACTAGTGAAAGATCTTAACATGTGACTGGACATGTAACCTACGGCACTCACTTTGTCTGCAATCTATAATGTTATACAGCTCTATGTCCAAAAATAGTCACCCCTGCCATAATTATAGCCAAATTACTCATAATCGGTTTACATTCTGATCGAAATACACATATAATCATACTAAGGGAAAACATTATTTTCCAAAAAATTTAATTTAATTGCCATCAATGAAACAGAGCAATGAAATTTCTCCAGCAAATCTTAAAAATCGTTTTTCTCCGTTTCGCAAAAAGTGGAGATAGAGCCTTGTAGTTCTAGGGGTACGATATTCATTCATTCATTAATTCACTCACTCACTCATTCATTCATTCATTCATTCATTCATTCATTAACTCATTCACTCATTGATTCAGAGGTCTTATATAGCGCCCCTCCAAGATAACATCAGAGGCGCTCATGTGCCCTTATTCAGATAATTCAAAGCAATAAGAAAATATTCCATATGCTTATATATACTTGAATATTTATTTAGTCCTGATGTTTGTTTTCTCCACAGGATTTTTATGAATGTCGTTATTTCTTAACAGGTTTTTCCAAATATATACGCTGCTCATAATGATCCCAAGAAATGGTTACAACCACATGTTTTCAGACCGGAACGGTTTCTGGACGATGACAATAACATCACTAACAGAGAAAAATCCATTTCATTCTCTATGGGTAGGCTTATGCAGTAATTTAGCAACGGCTAATCAATTCAATCTCGATCAAACCAATTCAAGTCTATAAACTTCTATCTAGTTGCTATCAAGGTTTCAAAAAAATGCTGTAGTTTTGCAAACAGCAGAAACCTGTCGTTGAGCATTTGTCTGGAATCATGTTGCAATATTTAAGAGATTTTTGCATGCATGTCAACCACGTCAAATGAAAATTGAAAAAGTGGGAAAGTGGTTTAAATGCTTATGTGTGGACAATTGCGTCCAACTTATTGGAAATGAGGCAGAAACCAATTTGACGGAATCAGAAACGAATTGTTTCTAAGCATTGCTTAAGTTCAATAATAGAGGATTTTGGCATTTCTATCATCTTCTGATGGGCAACACATTCAGCTATTTTTATAAATATTACTGAAGCTGGAGATTGGGTGGTAATTAAAGTGTGTCTAGATAAAGTACTGCAAAGCGACTGTTGAGGCTTTTATCGATGCAGAAACACAGCTTCGATGAACGAAGAGATTAGCAAGTCTTCCGATAAGTTCCGAGAAATACAGAAAACATGATTTATTAGTGATCTAAGAATATAATCAGAAGCTGATGTTTTGCGATACACAGAGGTGATAGGCCGAAGATCATAAGCCTTATTCAAGACAACATAAGCTAGCAAAGTGAATGCAGTTTAGTAGAGAATAAGGATCACGGACCACGGTTGAATCCAGAAAAGCTGCATTTGATGGGATTGCGCGTTTTTAAATGGCCATCTTATCCAAACAAATAAACGGCTATGATAAAACAAACAAAATTGGGGTGTGACAAATGTCCTCTTAGTTGTCACTGTTTACTACATCATTGCTATTGCTTTGTTTCTTCCTAGAAGAATTTCGTTAAACTTTCTTAAAGAAGTGGTTCTAAGCAATAATGTCATGGGCAACATTTGTGGTTGTAGAGTTTTAGATGCCATTTATAAGCTTGTTTATTTGACTGGGACTCTTAATCCGCAAGATTTCAACTGTAAAATTAGTAGCTTCTATCAAGTCGGTGTCTAACGCACAAGGCATCAACCGATGTCGCATCAAGCCGCAATCAGGTCAATATCCTCTAGATCAGTCCATGACATACATTATATACCTGATTATCCAGACATACCTAAAATGCCTATGTAAATGATGTTGTCATTTGTGTTGTAGGACGTAGGTCTTGCCTTGGAGAAGTGTTAGCTCGCCAAGAGCTCATCCAGTTCATTTCTGGACTGGTGCAGAACTTCACTATACTACCTGCAGAAGGCAGTCAACGTATCGATGAAACAGAAATAACAGGAATCGTTACCAAACCAAAGCATTTCAAAGTGCGCATGATTCCAAGAAGTGAATAAAATTGTCTTGGAGAAAGAAGTTCTGACCTTCTTACAAAATTATTGTAGTGACTTCAATATTCATTCTTAGATGACACCAAGCGCTTGTAGATTAACATGAGCTGATTACCATTTTTATCGCTTATCGTATGGATCTATAACACTTTTTGATTACCGACTAGGTGAGAGTGTATTGAATGCTTTTGATTTCAGCATGAAAGTGTTACTTCATATATATTTCTATTACTAGCTTAATTAGTGTTATAGTTCGAACGATTTTCTGTGAATAAAAAGTCCTGTGGATTAAAACTCCGGAAAAGTTGAAATCTGCTTGAACATTAAAGCAATTGTAAACGGCACTGCAAAGGCTCCATATATGATGTTGGTAATAGACATTTCTGATTCTGAATAACAGTGTAACTGCTCTTGATTATGTAACTTTTATAGGCTGATTAACTGCTGCCGTTATTAGTAAGATTTTGATAATAACATTTCCAGTAAGTTTGTAGAATCACAGCCGTCAACTGTCAAAGAATGTACAGTTAAGAAAAGTGATCGATTCTGTTGAAGGGATCACTTTTATAACCAAAATTCTCGGCTTTTCCGACTGATCGACCATGTTGACCTATGGGAGAAAAATATTCACAAAAGAAGTCGAACCCAATGGCGGCACAAACTGTGGACCTAAAGTATCGTTTATTATGTTAAAATAGGCAATAGCAAGCTTACCCAAACGAGACAATGGTTAAACCAACTCTTTGAACTCTTGCAATAGGCCTATCGTATCGATTTACTCTGAAGCGTGAAGGTGAAGAAATAAATGTACACCTTTACTATATTTTAATATTTGCTTTCTGTGCTATTTTGAAGCATTGCTAGTCTACATGCAAAAGTTGTTGGGTAATTTCTGGTAGTTTATGGAAGTTCATGGCTGCATATATTATTTTCCAATGATTGTGTCAGATTTTGACGATATTTTGTGTTGCATTTTCTGGACTTAGCTTCCTGATGTGCGGTCGCGCCTCAGATCTACGGACATTTCTGCGCCGTTTGCAACCTCACAGCAAGTTGCTCCCTTCTCCCTCTATTGTATCAGAAAGCTCAAAACCCATGGCTTTTCTTCCTCTTCCATTCATAAAATCACCAAAGCCACTGCCATTGCTAGGCTGTATGCCTCCGGATCTTGGTAGGCTCATATCCTAGCCGATGATAAAGAACGACTATAAAAACTCCTAATAATAGTCAAACGCCTAGATTAACTCGAACAGTCAACAAATTACATTCAGTTTGATTATACGTATTTATCTTTGTATTTTAAATTTCGTGTATCTTGATGACTCTTTTTCACGATCTTCGACCTCTTCCTTCTTTTTTCCCATCCGGAGGGTCCGGAGCGCTTCTTCTTTTCAGTGTTTTTTCCCTTGCTAATGAGAAAAATTAAAGAATATAAAGCTGTTTGTATTTTGTATAAGTTTAGCGTAGCATATGCGGCCTATCCCTGGGTTGGCAGGTACCATGCATATTGCAATAATATGAACGGTACCTACTACCTAGTACATACTACAAGTCTTAACTAGGGATAGGCAGCACAGGCATTATTATATTAAATTGAACAACTTATGATCCGACGGGATTTCTCATTTGACACGACTAAACAGCTGCATAACTTTAAATTGGTCATTTAAAAAATTTTCATATTTATATTACGAATAAATTATAATTTATTATAGTTGTAACAATAATAATATAATAATAAGTCACTCGCAACTCTCAAGAGTCTCAAGAAAATAAATCTTAGTACGACTACTGTCGGACTATAATCATATTATAAATTAAGTAAAATTGTACGTACCACAATGTTAAATAAATTTCCTTTGTTTGCCCGTCCTAAGACAGCCAGCCTTAACAACAATTTGAAAATTTACCCATATATTTTGGTAAGTTTAAAAAAACATTAAAGTGTCAGCGAAAAAGCGACTCAATCCGAAGTGAGAAAAGAATTGATTTCGTGACGCGTCTTTCAAATTTTCAGTATCAGCTACAGAAGAGTATAGAAATCGGCAATAAATCAATGAAAAGAGGAATGACTGCCTGAATCGATCAGTTAACCGCAGTGTCAACTCAAACAACAGTGCTGCACCTGGCGAAGAAAAAGAGAAATGCGGTCTGCCATCAGATTCTGACGATTGGCGCAGTGAGTGAGCGTTACACAGAGTTCACTTCATGAATGACTTCATGACATCATGACAATTCTCTTCGTTTATATTATAATATTATATTGCATAAATGATTTGACTTGTCTCTGAGTCTCCCGCTAGTCGGCAAAATGACTTAAATTCATAGGTCGTTTACCTGCGCACGCCAAAATATGTCGCTGTTGAAACTTCTGCTATCGGCGCAGTGTGTTAACCATGAAGTGTTCAGTACTGTTTTATATAGCCTAATACAAACCGCTATTGCTGCGACTTTGACAACGTTTTCACCTATGCGAGTCTCACATGGGAATATGGGTAGAATAGGGCTCCATATTGGCATGATGGCAGGGAAAGAAAACTTAAAGAGAAGTATGTGGCTTGAATTGACCAGTTTCCACGCCTCTAATAAATGAAGTCGATAAATGGTGTCAAAAAATATCCTATCACTATATCCTGCATAACCTTTCCAATGTAATTACCACAGTGACGCCGCATAAATCACAAATGATGTTACCATACCTTGCTCTTCCTTACCTTATTCCGTGTTACATTAACGCACCTAATCTTTACCTTATCTTTTCTTATGTCTCTTTATTTTACTTTTTGCTTTGCCTTAGGCCTATCAGCCCTACATTAGTTTGTAATTTGTATTATTGTCTCACCTTAGCTTGTCATGTCTTGCTCGTAGACAGTCATCATCATGCCCGTAGGTGTCCGATGCCTTCTTCACAATCTCTCCCCATTCGAATCTGTTCTGAGCGGCATGACTCAGTTTACAGTTAATTAGGCGACAGCAGTGCCTTATAAATGTCAGCTTTCAATTAAAATATAATTGCAATTGCAATGTTCTGAAAGGGCGAGGAACAGCACTCAATAGCGGTCAAAAATAAGTAACATGAAACTCTGCAATTTCTTTGTATGCGAGGACAAACCCTCTGCAAATTGTTTGTATGGCGAGGTCTTTTATTAGCGAGATTCCAGGTCAGAAACTAGCGACACCAGTGCAGTAAAACGCTCTGCTTAGAATATTATTGCTATAGCTTATACACTGTTATATACTGTACAGCCTGTGCGCTGCTGTAACACAGCTCTGCGTTCATCGCGCCTCAGCCTAAACCTGAGCCTGAAGAATAATCATGCATGTCCGGACTTCGAGTAGTTATATGAGACTTTTTATGAGCCGGTACATAAAACTATATATGGCCAACATAATGAGCTAGATATATAACACACGCATACGCATATCTGTGACTACTACTCTCACAAAATTTATATATACTAAATACTCAAGAGTATTTGTGCATGCTTTACTAAGTACAGCTTGTAGGAAAGATTTATATACTGTATAATATATGTAAAATCTTTAAACATGCTTGATAGGCAACTATGCAAATGTTTACACAGCGTGGTTGAAGCACTATAATGTCTTCAACGGCCTTGATGTCATAGGCCATAACAGATTTTTACTGGATCAGAACATACAGTGTGGGCCCATGCATGAAGCACTCTCAGTGCCGGTTAATACTGAATGCTTTAAAGCCCGTTCTTCTTAATTTCTTCTCGCATGCCGGGACAGTGTCTTCAGACTCACTTGGCTGTGCACTTGCTGTAGGCCTGAAGACGAGTCTATTGTAAACTTAACGAACTGCCTACGATATCGTAGTCGCCGTAGATATTCCTTCAACTAGTGAGTTTTTAGGTCAGTAGACTGCAGTGTTTTCGTCTGGCAAAATGCTTCTGATATCAGAGATTTTCTTCTTCTCTGCAATTTCTGTGCTGACAGCGATTCTGCTGAAGACGTGGAGTGGTAAGAAGAAATCAAGGCTTCCTCATCCACCGTCAATTCCATCTCTCCCGTTGCTCGGATCGTTGCCTTTCATGAGGGATTTCGATAATCTGCCTGAATACTTTTTGAAGAAATCCGAGGAACTTGGACCGATTTTTACTTTTATGATGGGAAACAAGTAAGCGATAGAAATGTTGTATAACTCAAATAGAATGGTCGGCTCTTATCTCGTTTGACAGTTCTTTGGTTTGCCTGCCTCTTAGGGTGTTGTTGCCTTCAAATTTGTGTTAATGCTACGCTTGGCACAGCGCGTATTCAGCACTCGTGAATAACAAGGTGCCATGCTATGAGCAGGGCACCAGCTTGAGCGTAGCGCTGTAGAAATTTGGAGGTTATGTTTGCGATTACAATTAATGCTTAATGTTTAATTTTTGCAAAAGAGTATAGCTATACAAACACAGAAATAGTGTAATCAAATGCAGTTCGATGGTTGCTTTCTGCGCTTTATGTTCAGTGATAGTTTGTTCGCTTTAAATGGTGTCCCCACCTTTGCAAGTTCCACATTTTGGTATATTAATTAGCTCAAGAAGTGAACTTCCAGATATAAATACATTGGTGTCATCTGCGAACAGAAAAAATTGTAGAGCTGACGAGGCGAGATGGATGTAGTTCACGTATACCAGATATAGCAGTCGGCCTATAATTATGGAGCCATGTAACTCCACAATTTATTTATATAGTATGTCAGAAGAAGACCCTATATGGGGGACGCATTGCCTTCTGTCCATTATGTAGTCCTCAAGCCTGGCCAGAATCTGACCCCTCATCCCGTAATGTTCCAGTTTCTAAGGCAAGTGGTTTCAATCGATTGTTTAGTAAAACCTTAGAAGGTCATTGTAACCATAGGCGTCCTCTAATAGGCATCACAAAATTAGCACACACACCACGATTAGGCAACAAATTATCAGAATTTATGAACTGACAGACCACTCCAACGTATAAATCAGTTTAAAATAAATTAAAAACCTAACCTACTGGAAGCTCAGTGTCGTTCAGGTAACAATGCATTCGTCGCTGCTATTAATTTGCTATTAGACAAAGTGTACTTATGTCTAATATGCTATTCTCACTGAATAGATAAATCTTGATGCTTTTGTAAAGGCTACAAAGAATGATAGGAGTTTTTACTAACATTACTGACGGACTTTGTTTCTTATGATTTACTTCGTTGGTTGCATAACGATTTAATTGGGTGACCACCTGTTAACGCAAAGGTTTGTTCTTTTGGGGTTCCAGCTCACGTCAATCTATTGTTTCCGCGATCATAATGATCATGCATGTGCTTTGTCTGACTGATTGAATCTGAGGCAATAATATCAACTTACGGAAGAACTAGTTAGTATACGCTTCGTTAAATCATCTTATGGCATATTGCATTGAGCTCATTTCAGTTGAATGTAGGCTATTATCTCTATTCTCTGAGATATGTAATCTGCGCAGATAAGATCAAGAGAAGTTTTGCCTACCGCCAATGAGGTTTCCTCTTTGAGGCTTTAACTGTTGGCTTGATGATTTTGCAGACGGTGTCTTGTTCTGAACACATTTGAAGCCATCGAAGAGGCGCTGGTCAGAAATGCAACGTGTTTTGCAGACAGACCTGGATTTTTCCTAGACAGGCTCACGGGCAACAAAAGAAACAAAGGTTTTAGTGTTCGATCTGATGTTTTATAATTCGCAACGTCTTTCAATCATGTCTAGCAATTTACAAGATGTAGCGTCTAAACCTGCCCAACTAAGTCGTTTCATTGCTCATTCCTGAGACTTAGAAATAATATGCGTGGAGGTCGAAGAAAAGTCTACCTGTATCTTTTCATTATCACTATTATTATTATTATTTTTTGGTACCCGAGGTATCAAGGATCCCTCAGGTGGCCTAAAAAGTCCGGAGACTGCTGGAGAAGATTATTCTTACTATTATTATTATTATTATTATTATTATTTATTATTATTATTATTATTATTATTATTATTATTTATATTATTATTATTACTACTAAAAAATAATATAATTATTATTAATATAATTATTATTATTTATTAGAAACTCCTCTGTCGCTGATGTCTATAATTGCAGAGGGACTTCAACCGGTGGCATGAAATCCAAGACACCATCAATTAAGTCAGCACCCAAAATGACTACACTATTTTGCAACCATGCACTTGCTTCTTAGTAACCCGAGAATTCTGTCTAGATCATGTATCGTTAGTTCAAAAGATAATAGGCCTACATGTGGACCAGTACAAGTACGTCCTGTGTTTGTCTAGAATTCATACACGTTTGTTAATCACTTCAGGTGCAACTCTCTACCTCCAAACAGTGCACAGCTCTCTTACGGCGACTGCATTTTTTGCTCTAAACTGAACATCGTAAGTTCAGAAAGCTACTTAAAGGAAGACCGACGAGACAGAGAGACAGACAGACAGACAGAGTGGAGCTTATCTTTTCTACTTTTGAACTATGCAAGGAGTTCATTGCCGACTTTAGCGCTTAATCGTGTTGAGTTTTCTTCAGTCTTTTTATATCCACTTCATACCTTCTTATTACTTCTTTTTCAAACGAAACGTCACATCATTATACAAAAAACAAGTATCAAATCATGATTGTCCATTTTTGACACGCTTATGCAGACGCATCATGACTGATTATAGTATCATCAGAATGACAATCGCAAATAATGATAATGCGATATCAAAATTTTATTATCGCATTTTCAACCTAGGTATAACTCCGCAAATTTGCAAAATTAAGTTTCATTAACAATATTGAACTATTTCTGACTACTGTTCTTTTTGTATTGCAATTAGCAATATTTAATTTTTGTCACTCTATATTGTCTGTAGGAATTGTAAATGCTACTTTTGATGCCAATTACAAGAAATACCACAAACTGTCTATGTCTATTCTGCGGGAGTTTGGTTTCGGCATTCGGCAAACAATGGAAACCAGAATATCATTAGAAGTTAGAGAAATCATTGACTACATCAACACGAAAAACGGCGAACCATTTGATCCGGAAGAAATGTCGCTTCAAGCATCAGCAAATGTTGGTCTCAGCATTATATTTAGCAAAAGAGATCCTTACGATAAAGGACTGAGCAAGTTCTGTAGGCTAGCAATTGAATCTGTTGAAAGTGCAGAAATCCTGGTAGAACTTGCTCCTTGGCTGCGATTCTTTCCACCCTTCAGCAGCAGTGTGAAAAGAACCTTGGCATTGAGTGCAGAAATGATGGAACATTTGGAACAACTTGTTAAGGGTGTGAAAGCCGGTGAAACGGATGAATGTTTTGTGTCGAGATATCTTGAGAAAGAGGGACCCGATTATGATCATGAACAGCTGATGTTCTCGTTAAGAGATCTGGCTATTGGCGCTACAGATACAACTGCACAAACTCTTATGTGGATCTTCCTATTTCTCGCCAACAACCAATCTGTTCAGGAACGTCTGCAAAAGAATATCGATGAAGCAATTCCAAGAAATAGGCTTCCAGCATTTGAAGACAAATCAAGTCTACCGTACTTGGATGCCATCATCTTGGAGGTGATGCGCCTCAGGACTTTGGCTCCATTAGCCGCTCCACATAGAACCCTCAGCGACTGCGAGCTATTCGGCTTTTTCATATCTGCTGGAACTACAGTGAGTTTTGTTGATTTTATGTTTTTCACAATTGTTGCCAGAGCACCTGATAAAATTTCAATGCCCTGCTGTATATCAAATGGATATATCTATCCAGATTATGTGCGACGTTGTGTGAATTTCTAGCCGAGTTAGAGTGATCACTTTAGCAATTTCGTACACTTTAAGCGCACATTGTTAGGCCTATATATCTAAACTATTTTTACTGTCTACGTTCAGAAAATATTCAATTAATTCAAAGCAACAGGATTATATTCCACAGTCTCTGCCACTTGTATAATTCTTGAATATTTAATTTATCATGTGGTTTGTGTTTTCCACAGCATTTGTGTCATGAATGTCGTTATTTCCCATCAGGTTTTTCCGAATCTCTACGCTGCTCATAATGATCCCAAGATATGGTCGGACCCACGTGTTTTCAGACCGGAACGATTTCTGGACGATGACAACAACCTCACTAACAGAGAAAAATCAATTCCATTCTCTATGGGTAGAGGCTTTTGTCTTAAATATAGTAAAGAATAATCAAATAAAAAAACGATCAACCCAGTGTTAGCCTTTAAACTTCTATGCAGTTGCTATTAAGGTTTCATTATTAAATGCAGTAGTTTGCAAACAGCAGAAACTTGTCGTTTAAGCATTAGTCTAAAATCAAGTTGTAATGCCTAACAGATTTTTGAATGCTTGTCAACTATACTAATTCAGTATTTAAAACACTTGGAAAGTGATATAAATGCTGATGGTTAGCAAGGATTAGTGCGTCCAACTTATTGGAATTGGGCAGAAACAAATTTGACGGAATCAGGAACAAAGTGTTGCCAAGCATTGTTCAAGTTCAATGATTACGATAGGCAATAGGCCTACATTCAACTCTTTTATAAATATTACTGAAGTTGGCGATTGGGTGGTATAATTAAAGAAGTGTATGGGTAATGTACTGTCATCTTAGTTAGGAAAATGACTGTTGAATCTTTCTTCATACCAGAAAAACCGCTTCAGTGAAGGTTGAGGTTAACAAGTCTACCCATATGTTCAGAGAAATAGAGAAAGCATGATTTATTAGGGATTTAGGACTGTAATCAGAAGCCCGCTTAACCCTAAGCGGTAGGCCTAAGTTTATAAACCTATTCAAGATACGAGGAGCTAACAAACTGAGTGCAGTTCAGCAGAGAATACGGCATAACGGAAGATGGTTGCATCCAGAAAAGCTACATTAGAATGTGGTGAGCGCTTTTAAATGGCCATCCTATCCAGACAAATAAACAGATAAGACAAAAGCAAACAAAATTGGGGTGTGACAAATTTCTTCCTAGGGGTCACTGCTTACTATGTTAATGCTGCTGCCTTGTTTCTTCGTAAAAGAATTCGTTCAACTTTCTTAAGTCAGTGCTTGTAGACAAGCATAATATGGGCAACATTTGTGGTCACTGAGTCTAAGAAGCCATTTACAAGCTCGCCTTCTTAAATGAGGTTTTTAATCCGGGAGAGTTTGGCTGTACCAGTACTAGCTTCAATGACTCCGGTGTCTAACGCACATCAACCGATGGCTCACTAAAACCAAGCCGCATTCAGGTCAATATCCTGAAGATCAGTCTGTGACATACATCGCATCCCTGATATGCCGTTATGCCTAAAATTCCTATGTAATTAATGTTGTAGGACGTAGGTCTTGTCTCGGAGAAGTGTTAGCTCGCCAAGAGCTCATCCAGTTTATTTCCGGACTGATGCAGAACTTCACTATACTACCTGCAGAAGACAATCAACGCATTGATGAAACAGAAATAACAGGATTGATGACCAAAGCAAAGCATTACAAAGTGCGCATGATTCCAAGAAGTGAATAAACGTGAAGAGAGAAGAATCTGCCATTCTTACGAAATTGTAGTAACTTGAAAATTTATTCTTAGATGACACCAAGTGTTTGTAAATTAACATGGGATGATTACCATTTTATCGCTTATTCATGAATCTATAATTGTTTGATTACCGATTAGGTTATAGGTTATTGAATAGTTTGCATTTCATTATGACAGAATTAGTTCTTAATCGATTTTGGTACTAGCTTAATCAGTGTTACAGTAGTAACACCGAATCTCTGCGAATTAAAATTGATGTGGATTAAGACTGCTGAAAGTTGAAATCTGCATGAACATTTTAATGACATTGTAGACCTACATGACACTGCAAATAGGCTCCATGCATCATGCTGGTAATAGACAGTTCTGATTCTGTTGGAACAGTCTACACTGTTCTTGATTATGCACATATAATTATATGCTGATTAACTTCTCTCCTTATTATATACAAGCAATAATATTGTTACTGCGTTAACATAAATATGCGAGTTTTTCGTAAATAGAACTACTTTGTTTTCCTTATGTAAACAAAGCGCTAAACTTTCCTCCTGCCCGACGGCTGCTCTGCAATTAGTCGCACGACCCTATATAAAATCTTTCCCGTACTTTCTTTTGTAGGAAGGTCCTTTATTATTAGCATATCAGTTTGCCTTATAGGGCCTATTCTTAATAGCGTCACGTCCGTTCGATAGATAATGGGAACGTTAGTGGTTAAACTGCTCACTGAAAGGTGGCGGATTTCTGAAATTTTGCAGATCTAAAACCTAACCTATCTGACCCAGCTATAACCGATACTCGCTATTCTTCATTCGGAAAACACACAAAATGTGTGAAGCAAGAATCATTATGGTCAATTACTGTAACAAAAGTATATTTAGGTGACGGGTCTTCCCTTTTAGGTGGCGGATCTCATAGTTTAGGTGCCTGATCTCAAATCTAAGGATCTGAGATCCGGCTGAATCTACCCAATGGCTGATGTAGTGAAACGAATCGTGGACTCCAAATTTCTAAAGCGCCACTCGAAAGCTAAGCGCAGGGCAATGAGAAGCTTGGCTGGGATCGACTTCGACTGTGGGCGACCCAACAACTTCGACCAATCATTAATGCGACCCCATTCACTGATGCAACCAATCAATGGGAGGCAGCTTAACATCTGAAGAAAAACCAGCGTCAACTGTACAGCCTTCCTCTGCACGTTTGTCCCATTTCTGTTAACTCGATCCAAATAACATTTTTGCATCTTTTTGGACGCCTTAGACAGTCACATTCACAGCGCTATTGAGGGATTCCCAAAATGCGCTCCATAAAAACCCAAACTTGCTTATGCATAGGCCTACATTGACAAATATTATGGGCCTATCCATATTCAAGAAATCAATATGAAGAGAAACTCGTTGGAATAATATTATTGTATAACTATAGTTGCACCCATACGCACATGTGTCGCCCCGATCGAATTTTGCACCTGATATTAAAAGTGGTGTTTTAAATCGTGATCTGCAAACATCTAAAGCGCCACTCAAAAGCCATGCTAAGGGCATCAGCTTATTCACGAGCGCTAACCCTAAATCGCCGCTGGCAATTCTTTTAAATCGCGAGAATAATAATTCATCGATTTATCTTTCATAAATATCATTAACTGCATTTTGTTAGGTAGGCCTAATCAAGACGCGGTATTGTCCTGACCGTTCAATTAGAGTTCAAAATTAGCCACACAACGTCAAATGAAGAGTTTCAAGTCCAATGTATAATAAATCACTGATGCTTATTTATGGATTCGTCTGCCGGTCCTAAGACTGCTTAAAACAATTTGATAATTTATACTTATACATATTTTTCAGTAAGTTCAAAGCATTAATATGTAAGGGAAAACTGATCCAATCCGAAGTGAAAACATAATGTTTTCATAACGCGTCTATAAAGGATTCAGTTTCAGCTACAGCAAAGTATTTAGAAATCGGCAATAAACACATGAAAAAAGTGTGATTGTCAGTTAACCATGATAGTGTCAACACAAAAAACAGTGCTGCCCCTGGCGAACAAAAAGAGAATTACGTTCTGCCATCTGACGAATGGCGCAGTGACTGAGCGCTGCAGAAAGTTCACTTCATGAATGACTTAATATAATATAATATAATATAATATAACTAGGTTTTTAGTGGCTCAGAAGACTTGCATCTGTGTCAGAGCCACTCTCTCAAGTCTTATCCAATGCATCTTGTCCTAATATCCAATCTTAGTTAGCCTCTTCTTGAATTTCATCACCGAGTCCGCAGCAACAATTTCCTCGTCCAACTTGTTCCAACTGTTAACCACTCTTGCACTGAAGAATCTTTGCATGATTGTCCCAGCTGTTTCTTTATTGATCTTGTATCTGTGTCCTCGAGTTCTCTTATCAACTGAGAATTTAAATAGCCTCTGTGCTGGTATCTTGTCTCGTCCTGTTACTATCTTGAATGTCTCTATTAAGTCTCCTCTATCTCTCCTTTTCTCTAATGTTGTCAGTTTGCATCTCCTCAGTCTTTCTTCATATGCCAGGTTGCCGAATCCCTTTATCATCTTTGTTGCTCTCCTTTGTATTTTCTCTAGTTTTTCTACATCCTGTCTCAGGTAAGGACACCACACTTGCACACAGTACTCCAGATTAGGCCTAACCAGTGATTTGTACAATTCGAGCATTATTTCCTTTTCCCTGCTGACTATTGTCCTCTTAATCATTCCCAATACTTTGTTCGCTTTCTTTGCAGCCTCTGCACATTGCCTTGATGGTTTGGTGCTGTTGTTTATGATGACTCCTAGGTCCCTCTCCTCTTCTGTTTCTCTCAGTATTGTTCCTCCCATTTCGTATTGGAATTTTTTATTTGTTTTTCCCATGTGCATAACTGAGCATTTTTCTGTGTTGAACATCATCTGCCATTCCTTGGCCCATCTGTGCAGTCCTTCGATGTCCTTCCTCAGTACGTCGGCTTCTTCTTTCGTGTCCACACCTCTGCCCATTTTCGTATCATCAGCGAACTTTGATATCTTCGACACTATTCCACTGTCAATGTCGTTTATAAAAACAACAAAAAGCAACGGCCCCAAAACAGATCCTTGCGGCACCCCACTCCATACCCTCGACCATTTTGAATACTTCCCTCTTATTCCAACTTTCTGCCTTCTATCGCTCAACCATTGTTTTAACCAGTTCAACAAATTTCCTCCGATTCCACTCGCTTCCAATTTCTTTCCAAGCCTTTTATGTGGGACCTTGTCGAATGCCTTCGCGAAGTCCAGGTATACTATGTCGACCGCTTTTCCTTCATCCATTTTCTTATACATCTCTTCGAAAAAATCTAGCAGGTTTGTTAGGCACGAGCGTCCTTTCGTGAATCCATGTTGGCTATTGAGGATCACACTATATTTCTCATAGTGTTCAATCATTCCATCTTTGATGATTCTCTCCATCACTTTACACACTATGCTTGTAAGGCTGACTGGCCTGTAGTTTTTTGCTTCGTTTCTGTTTCCCTTCTTGAAGATCGGTACTATTAGTGCATCCCTCCAGTCCTGTGGGATCACTCCTGTTACCATTGACTGTTCCATAATATGCGCCAATATTCCTCCCAATTCTTCACTTACTTCTTTTAGAAACTTGGGATGCATTGCATCCGTACCTGGGCTCTTATCAGTTTTGAGTTTTTTCAGTTCCGCTGTCACTTTCTCTTTTGTAAATGTTACAGTTTTCAATCTTTGCTCTTCATCTCCATCAAACATCTTCATCGCTTCTGGGATATCTTCGTTTACTTCGAAGTTTACTTCGAAGTTTACTTCGTCTTCCTTGTTGAAAACCGAGCCAAAGTATTCGTTTAGTTCCTCTGCCGTCTGTTCGTCTTCTGTGATCAAACTTCCCTTTCCATCTGTAATTGGTCCAACTCTATCCCTCTTCTTCTGCCTACTTCTCACATACTTGTAGAAGGATTTACTGTCATTTTTCACGTTGGCCGCTAGCTTCCTCTCATACTCCTGCACCGCTTTTTTGTTGGTTATGTTCGATTCATTCCTTTTCTTGACATATTTTTCTTTTAATTCCTCTATTTGGCTCTTCATGCTTTGATCCTCTGGTTCCCTGCCTTCCCTTAACCTGTTATACTTCCTCCAGGCCTTCTGTTTCCTTCGTCTTTTTTTGTACCTCTCTTGTTACCCATGGCCTCCTTTTGACCATGCTTCTCACTCTTGGTAGTGTTTCTTCCATTACCTCTCCCAAGCACCTCCCTAGCGTTTCCCAACTTTCGTTTACTCCTAATCCTTTGACCTTGCTTTCTAGTTCCTTTTCTTTTAGCCTGCTTCTGACAACTTCATAGTCCACCCCAAAGAATTTATATCTTTTTTGCTTTTCTTCCTTATCTATCTGGTTGCCTATTGCCATCGTCCACCTAATTATTTTATGATCGCTTTTGTTAAAGTTCTCTCCCACTGTTATGTTTTCCACCAAATTTTCTTCGTTCGTCAGGACTAGATCCAAAATGTATTTGCTACCCTCTCTCGTTATTTCTGTCACTTGTTGCTGTAAAAATGCATCGCTGACCAGATCCAAAAACTTCTTGTCTTGTGTTCTTTCTCCCTCTGACTCCTCCCAGTCTATGTGGTAGTTGAAGTCACCCATTATCACGGTTGATTCCTTGCTTGCATTTGCTATTACTTCGTATAGCCCTTTTTCCGTTTCCTCCTTCAATACTGGTGGCCTATAGCAAACGCCAATTAGTAGCTTTTCCCCTCCGATTTGTATCTCGCACCACACACTTTCCTTGCTGTTATCGTTTCTTAGATCTTGTCTTTCTATTGCTGCTATGTCGCTTTTGACATAAAGTAGTACCCCTCCTGCTCCATGCCCCGTCATCTTCTGGTTTTCCCTGTCTCTTCTAAACATGACATAGCCGTCTATCTCAAGTTCACAGTCTTCCATCTCCTCCTTGGCCCATGTCTCTGTTAGTCCAATTATGTCCGGCCCCTCCTCTTCCACATACAATTCCAATTCCATTCTTTTCATCCTATTAATTATACTTCTTGCGTTTGCATAAAAACACTTTAATTCTTTTTCCTTTGGCTCCTTATGTTCTGGAATATTCTTTTCCTTTGCTTTTGTTCTCCTATTTTCTTCTTTCGTTCTCTTTTGTTTCTCCTCGGTTCTTGTCTCTCTCATTGCTGCTTTTTTATCTTCACAATTTTCATGGATCCAGGCCACCCCTTCACCTTGTAGATCCATTCCCCCGACTCTTCTTTGTTCTGTTTCTCTTTACTCTCTTTGACTAGGCTCATGACATTGCCCTTCGTTTATATTATTAATTGCAGCCATAGACGATGTGACGTGTCTCTGAGTCTCCCGGGAGACTATAATAATTAAATAGAATTACGGAATACATTCAATTCATTCGATTGTCCGGCTGATAAGGTCGAGGCAGGGAGGCCTACCTCTAAATGGGCAAAGTGTGGTAAGGTTGGGTTGCTATTACAAAACCTGTTGGCCGCTGTTGCATAGTTTGTGGGTTGCTGTCACACAACGTGCGAGTAATTTTTACACCCGTTGCTGCTACACGACCTGTGGATTGCTATTACACAACTTGTGAGTTGCTATTATACGACCTATGGATTGCTACTACACGACCTGTGGGTTGCTCTAACACGGCCTCTGGGTTGCTATTACACGACCTGTTGTCTGCTATTACAAGACCTATGGATTGCTATTACAAGACCTATGGATTGCTATTACAAGACCTATGGATTGCTACTACACGACCTGTGGGTTGCTATCACACGATCTGTGGGCTGCTAGTACATGACAGGCAGAGTTGTATTGTCTCGAGACACTGTCTCGGTCTCGAGACGTCTCGAGACAGGTTTTCGATGTCTCGGTCTCGGTCTCGGTCTCGGACCTCACTGTCTCGGTCTCGGTCTCGGTCTCGAGATCATTTCTCGACTTTTTGGAAACTGTCTCGAAACGAAAGTCTTGTCTTTTTGGAAACTGTCTCGAAGCGAAAGTCTTGTTCTCTTGTAGCAGCGGTCTCCAAAATTCTCGTACAAACTGTATTTTGTTCGGAACTTCGTACAGTGTTGCGCTGTAAAATTGTCTTGTGCCGAATGGATAACTAGTTAATCGGAAGTGCCAAAAAGACAAGAAGTTTAAAAAAGCTGGGTTTGTGGTATTAAGATTTAGGAGTATTGAAAAAAACAGTCTTAAGTTTGCACTTTCAGTCCAAAATTTCCAAATATCTTAAAATGTCTCATAAAGAACCTGAAATCGTGAAATATGCATTCACGCAGTTTGAAATCAATGAACACCAAAATTTAAATGGCATGTCGTTCGTCGTTTGTGTAAAGCCAACATAAGTGAAACTCTTTTAACAACATCTAGTTTCTCAAGGTGAGTGATGTGACTTATGTCGCTAAATCGCTAATAGGCCTAGGGCCTACATGGAATTTTGTTGGTTTAAATTTTAGAATCATTTAGAAGATCTCTGAATGGCTGAAATATTTAATTTCTTTATAGTTTATACAATTCAGGTGATCGGCTGATTTCAGTGACTTGACCCTTGTATTAGACTTCAAAAGTTGAGAAAAATTGTTTCGGAACTTGGGTCCAATGTGCATTTCACTCGTTTTGAACTGTCTCGAACTGTCTCGGACCTGGTGTCTCGTCTCGGTCTCGGTCTCGGACCCCACTGTCTCGGTCTCGGTCTCGGTCTCTCGAACCCCACTGTCTCGGTCTCGGTCTCGGTCTCGAGTTTTATGTCTCGTATACAAGTCTGATGACAGGTAGATTGTTGAAACCCACTGAACCGTGGCTGATACCTAATGGTTGCTGTACATAATTTCGCAATGTATGTGTTACATCATTATTAACTAGCGTCATCCTTCACTGATGGTCAAGTCACGCTACTTGAGGCCTCAACGTGCTACCATTTCTCGCGCTCCTTAAAAGACTTAAACAGAGGCTTACATAGTTAAACTCCGCCACTGCTCGCTTTCTGGCAGTGCCAGTCCCAAGCCTGGATAAAGGAGGAGGGCGACGCTAATGGTCTTTGTTACCACACAGTGGTCGTTAACGGTTAAACAGTAAAGAAGCAAGCAAGTACATAGTTATTTTTGTATAATTATATGCTTATTCAAGAGAAACTCGTTGAAATAAGTTGCAATAATCAGGTTGCATACAGATTATTTTACGAGACGCGATATTCTCCTTACCATCAAATTATCGCTCAAAGCCAATCACACAACGTTAAATTTAGGAATTTTCAATCCAGTGTATCCTTGATGCTTATTTATGGAATGCAGAGATTGATGTGTATTCGGCGCAACAATGCCTTCTGCTAGGTCGTTTATTTGCGCACGCTAAAGTATGTCGCTGTTGAAACTTGACTTCGCCCTCGGCGCAATGTTGACCTTAGTCTGTTCACCTGATACGGACAGTTTGTTTTCTTATAAGCCTATGAGTCCTAGATTTGGATTAGTCCTTGGTTGCTATTTGAGCAATATGATTGTACGTACTATTTTGCATTCTGAATAGGCCTACTGCAACGCTTGACAGAGCCCATTCTGTTTGTGTTGCTAGTTTTTGACCCCTCTCATAATTATTATGTTTCTAGTTTCTGACTTCTCTGTTATCCTTCAGTCGATGTCTCTTCATATGTTGCTTTCTGTGCGTGATTAACCGTATTTTCACTTCGTTGGTCATTGTGTTTCTCTCTCGTTATGCGTCCTTTTCTGTCTATGTATGCCTGTCAGATCTGCCAAAGTTTATCTTACGCTTCCTCAGAATCTATCTCTTACTATGGTACACAACTCTTACTCTGCCAGCATTTCCATGCGACATAGATCGAACCCATGTGGGCTCTATATGCGGGTCTCATCTGGGAATATGGGTCGAATACGGGCTCCATGTTGGCATTATGGCAAGGAAAGCAGACTTAATGAGAAGCATGTTGCTTAAATTGAAAAGCAGTTTCTAGTTCTGCATCTTGGGTCAAAAGGAATTCACAACGTGCTGTCAAACTGCGAATCGTCTCCGAAAAGCTTCCTTTGTGGTTTCTTGGACTGTTTCGCTATCTGCGCTTGAGCTAAAAAAAATGAAACCACTTTCCACGCCTCTGATAAATGACGTCGATAAATAAAAAATAAGTAAGTAAGCATATTCCTTATTTAACCAGCTGCAAAACAACACTCTGACGAATAAAATCTGTAGCTTAAGTAGGCAATCACTTAAACGGTGTCTATGGCCATTAGTTAGTATGAGTACAGCATTCTGACTATAAAAGGTTTACTAATGATATTGTTTGCATTCGGCAAAAACCAGTCATGAGGTCTTGCTTTAGGCAATAAACCTTCTGCTTCAGGGTGGAAGCATCCTGTGAAGGACATGACCCGGGTCTCCTAGGACTGCCGAAAACAGGATAGTATAGGCTACGCCGCTTAGCCATACAAACGTTGGACTATCACTTGGCAGGTATCGCTGGCGTATCAGCCTGTTCATAACGGATTGAATCTTTCCCCTTTCTTGTTGGCCAGCGTATCGTACCCCCACAATGCAGGTGCAGTGCATAACAGACGGGACACCGTGGTCGCACGCACCACGTTATAGAGCCGGGGCCAGAGAGACCATGGACAGTAAGCACGAGTAGGGCTTAAATGGATTGCCTAGTTCGGCAAAATATTCGAGCAAACGGTGTTTAAAATATCCTATCACTAAATCCTGCATTACTTTTTCCAATGAAATAAAACCTCTGCTGCACCGAATTAATCGCAGTTTGATTCTACCATACCTTGTTCTTCTTAACCTTATTCCGTGCTACGTTAAAGTACTTTATCTTTACCTTACTCTTCGTATGTCTCTTCATTTTACTTTTTGCTTTGCCTTAGGCCTATCAGCCCTACATTAGTTTAGATTTTCTATTTTATTCTGTCACCTTAGCTTATCATGTCTTGCTCGTAGACAGTACAGCTTAATAAATGTCATCTTATAATATTACAATGTTTAAAGCGAGGAGTTACACTCAATGGCGGTCAAAAATAGGTAACGTGAAACTCCGCCCTCTGCAAGATGTTTGTATGGCGAAGAGACACCATAAAACACTTATCGAATTTTAAGGAGATTCCAGGTCAGAAACTAGAGACATCAGAGCATTAAAACGCTCTGCTTCGAAGTACCCCGACCTCACCTTAGCTCGTCATGCCTTCATTCATTCATTCATTTCAGATATTTATATAACGCCCCTTCAAGATTTCTACTCAGAGGCGCTCCCGACTACAGCGCGGACACTGAATCGGAGTTTCACGCCGATGCGCATGAGCAATTGCGAGTGAAGGTCTTGCTCGTACTTGCCCAGGGTCCCTACGCGGCGGCTTGAGGTGGATTCGAACCTGCAACCCTCCGGCTGCAAGGCACCGAAAATACCCCCTTGAGGTGGATTCGAACCCGCAACCCTTGTTCGAAGACAGCGGAGCTTAATCAAAGTCAGCTTACAGTGACATTGTTCTTAAGGCGAGGAGCAACACTTCATGGCGGTCAAAAATAAGTAACATGAAACTCCGCCTTCTGCAAGTTGCTTGTATGGTCAGGACAAATCCTAACTCATTGATCCATATTTCATTCTAATTCTATAGGTCAGAAACTAGCGACATCAGTGCACTAAAACGCTCTGCTTCGAATTACCATAATAGGCCTACAGCTGCTATTACACGACCTGTCGGCTAATCTGGCGCAGCCTGAACCTGAAGAGTAATCACGCTTGTCTGGCCTTGAGTAGTTCTATGAAACTTTTTATCAGTGTGTATATTCATCTATAGGCCTATATGTGCTCAATATGCAAAGTTACGTAGGCCTATATCATACGCATACAAATATCTGTGACCATTACTGTAACAATAGATCTATATATAAATATACATACTGGTACTAAAGAGACTAGATTTGTACATGCTGTGCATGATTTGATACATATAATATTATATATTGAAAGATTAATGTATACAGTCTATTACAGCATTCGGAACTGATCATATGTATGAGTATATAAATATATATATGCATAGTGTATATATATATGAGTATATATAAGGTTATACAAAATGAATATATATATATATATATATATATATATATATATTAGTATACGTACACAAGTATATATATGAGTATATGTAAATGTTTACACAGCTTGGCTGAGGCACTGTTATGTCGTCAACGGCCTTGATGTCCTAGGACGTAACACATTTTTAAGTGGTTCAGAACATACGATATTGGCCTATGCACGAAGCACTCTCAGTGAAGGTCATTAATATTCCATATAAACCCATTCGTATTCATTTCTTTTCACACGCTCTGACAGTTCATTTGGCCGTGCACTTGCTGTAGGCCTGTAAACGAGATTATTGTGGACTTAATGAACTGCCTGCGAGATCGCAGTCGCCGTAGATATTTCTTCCATCAGTGAGTTTTTCAGGTCTGTAGACTGCAGTGCTTTTGTCTGGCAAAATGCTTCTGATATCAGAGATCTTCTTCTTTTCTGCAATTTCTGTGCTGACAGCGATTCTGCTGAAGACATGGAGTGGTAGGAAAAGGTCAACGCTTCCTCATCCACCTTCAATCCCATCTCTCCCGTTGCTGGGATCATTGCCTTTCATGAGGGGTTTCGATCACCTTCCAAAATACTTTATGAAGAAATCCGAGGAACTTGGACCGATTTTTACGTTTATGATGGGAAACAAGTAAGCGATAGAAATGTTTTATAACTCAAATAGAAAGCGATCGACTTCCATCGCTTATAACATTTCTGTTGTTGCCTGTCTCTTGCATATAGAGATCGTGTCCTTCAAATTGTGTTAATGCTATGCTTGTCGCAATGTATATTCAGCGCTCGTGAATAAGCCGGTGCCCTGCGCTTAACTGTAGAGTAGCGTTCTAGAAATGTGGAGTTTACGATTACGATTACAATTAATGCTTAATTATTGCTAAAGACTAAAGCGATGCAAATACAGAAATAGTGAAATCAAATAGGCTACGGTGCCAATTATGTGAAGTATTTATTTAGTCTTATAGAAGAACTATTTTTTTGCGCTCCCTTAAATCAGCCTGTTACACATTACACTGAACTAATTTCATTTTTCACAATGCTATTAATAGATTTAAGCAGTGTTTTCTTCACAGATAAGATCAAGCAAAGTCTTGCACACCGACTAAGTTAATTGCATTCCTCTTTGCGGCGTTAACTGTTGGCTTGATGATTTTGCAGACGGTGTCTTGTTCTCAACACATTTGAAGCCATCGAAGAGGCGCTGGTCAAAAACGCAACGTGTTATGCAGACAGACCGGGATTTTTTCTAGACTGGCTCACGGGCAACAAAAGAAACAAAGGTTTTAGAGTTTTTTCATCTGATCTTTTGTACTTCGTAGCGTGTTTCATATATGTCTAGAAATTTACAAGATGTGTTGCATCTAAACCAGCCCAGCAATTTATATCGTCCTAACAGACTACTCAATGTACTCATAGAACTCGAATTCAATCTTATTACAGTTTTATTTACCATTTTAATTATGTAATTATGGCATGGTGACGTAGAGAGCGCCCGAAAGTCCTCCTACACAAAAAGCCGTGAAGGCCGGCGAGCGACCACGCCGCCACATTGGCATTTATGGAGGATGCACAAGGACAAGCCAAGGTGGAAGCCAACCGTCACCCGGACTGCCTCGCTGTCGAAGGCCAGGTTGCACGCAACAACCGGAAACGCCATCCACCAGTCCGCGGATTGCTGGCGGCTTATTGCAGTGAGTCTGGCACAGCAGTGCCTCCCAACAGTGCCACGACTGATGTCGTCCCTATCCCTCTCATTTAAGGGTCGGTCCCAGGCGCTGTGCCTGACCGGCAGGGAGCGCGTTTTGGACGGCAAGGTGTCCCGCCGCGCAAACCGTCATGAATTGGTCGCGTATCGCTAGGCCAGCCGCAAGAATGGCAGCCTGGAGCTCAAGAGTCGATGGGGCTGCGGCTAGATAAGTCGACGAAGTCAACGAAGCGACTGCAAGGCCATCCATGGTTGCTAATCATTTGACCAATGTATAATGTCTAATGCATATTACTAAAATTGTTTGGACTCAGCTGCCTGTCAACAGCATAACTTGTTTAGAGATCTGTTTGACACTTAAACGTTGACCGAAATGTGAATCAGGTACTAGGGGCCAGGGTGGTAGAAGCTTTTAGTCTTTCCTGGCTTCCTGTTGGCAGTGATTGATCTGTTTCTGTCATGATTTGTACTATTTGTTTTCTGACGCAATAAATAAATAAATAAATCTCTCTTGCGGGATCTGTTTCTCACGATCTCCGTCACTGGATGGCTGCTAATCGGCTCTTCCTTAATTCCTCTAAGACCGAGTTGATCTGGTTTGGTACTAAACTGCAGCTACGCATACTTTTGTTAAATATAGACGCTATATAACAACTATAACGACTACATGTATCTTGATTGGATATAAGATCTTCCCTTGCTGAAGGTTAAAATGGCTGACTGGGCTGACTGAACATTTGAGTTATAAAGATGATAGTTTTCGTCGAACCTTTTATTTGTTACAATAAATCCGTTTAAAAATCTAACAGGTTATGGGCCCAGATCATGTGGGTATAAGTCGATAAACGGATGTAATAGTAAAAGACGTTTAGCGATCGAAAACATAAAGAACGCTGTCGAACAGTTGTACGCGTGACCATAGCGTGACTTAACCTTGGACTATCGCTTCAACTGATAAGGAAAAGATGGCGGATAAAAGTTCAAGTAAGTTCGCAAAACTCAATAATCAAAACTATCAGACCTGGAAATTCAAGATGGAACTTCTGCTGACTAAAGAGGATCTGTGGGAAACAATTGTTAAGGAAGCTCCTGATCCAGTAACTACGGAATGGCAGACCAAAGATGGAAAAGCCAGGGCAATAATCGGTCTACAAGTTGAAGACAACCAACTTCATCTCGTCCGGAAACAGTCAACAGCAAAGGGGTCGTGGCAAGCACTGCAGAAATACCACGAAAAGGCTACCCTATCAAGTAAGGTGAACTTATTAAAGAAACTATGTGGGTTAAAACTTACAGAACATGGCGACATGGAAAATCATCTAGCAGAAATGCAAAATCTAATTGACCAGTTGGCATCTTTAGGAGAAACACTGGCAGAACACCTATCTGTAGCACTATTTCTCAGTAGCCTACCAGACAGCTATGGAACACTAATTACCGCACTCGAAACAAGACCTGAAGAAGATCTGACTATAGAATTAGTGAAAAACAAGCTTCTGGAAGAATTCAAAAGAAAATCTAAATCTCTATCGATGCACAATGATCAAGAACCAAAAGTTCTAAAGATGACAAAGAGAGAAGTTAAACCCAAAACAACTCTTATCTGTTTTTTCTGTAAAAAGCCGAACCACATAAAGAAGGAATGCAGGAAATACATTGAATGGAAGAAGAAAAACCCAGATCACACAGCTAAAACACTTAAGGAAAATGTGACTGAGGAAAATCTGGAAGAAAATCTGGCATCATATTCTTGTTTTAAAACTTGTGATATGGATGTCGACCATATTTGGCTTATTGATTCAGGCGCTACAGCACACATGTGCAGTAACAAGAATTTCTCTGAAAGTCTCAATTACCAGCATAAAGGAGAAGTTTTTCTAGCAAATGGACAAAAGATACAGACTGCCGGAATTGGCGACGTTTTTCTCCAGTGCACAAAAGAAGATGGGAATGGCCACCTAGCAAAATTGTGTGATGTGCTATATGTACCACAGTTGCGTGGAAATTTAATTTCCGTGAAGAAGCTAGTCAATAAAGGCTTAGAGGTCCACTTCAAAGGTGAACAGTGCAGTATCATAAAGAATGGAGAAACAATTGCTAAAGCAGTGCAAAACAATGGTTTATTTGAACTGAACATCTCAGAGAAGTTGCAAAAGGTGACTGAAGGAAACAAAGTACAATGCAAAGCAGAATGCATACATGTTTGGCACAACAGAATGGGGCATAGAGACTCACAAGCAATAAGGCTGTTAGAAAAACAGAATAAAGCATCTGGAATTAACATAAAGCCATGCCAATTTTCAGAAGTATGTGAATGCTGCATAAAGACTAAGATGACAAGAAAACCTTTTCCAAAGAAGTCAGAATCAAAGACTACTGAAATTCTGGACTTAATTCATACAGATGTTTGTGGACCAATGCAAACAGTAACTCCAGGAGGCAAAAGATATTTCATGACCATGATTGATGACGTCAGCAGATATACTGAGGTATACTTGTTGAGCCATAAGTCAGAAGTACCAGAAAAGATAAAAGAATACGTCAGATGTGTACAGACCAAATTTGGTAAAACACCCAAAAAGATTAGATCAGATAGAGGAGGGGAGTACACTGCAGAAAGATTACAGACTTTCTTAAAAGCTGAGGGAATCCGAGCTGAACTTACTACACCGTACACACCGCAGCAGAACGGATGTGCAGAAAGAAAGAACCGTTCCCTGACTGAAATGACAAGGTGTATGTTAAAGGACTCTGGATTGCCTATGAAATTTTGGGGTGAAGCAATAATTACAGCCAACCATTTGCAGAACAGATTACCAGTAGATGGGAAGGAGACAACCCCATATGAAGGATGGAATAAAAGAAAACCAGACTTAAGTTATGTCAAGAGATTCGGTTCAACAGCTTATGTTGCAGTACCAACGGAGAAAAGACAGAAGCTGGACGATAAAGCCAGAAAGTTAATATTCGTCGGTTATGAAAGAGGCACAAAAGGCTACCGTTTGCTTGATGTCAATACGAACAGAATACAAATAAGTAAAGACGTCATTTTCTTAGAAGGTGATCCACATTCATCAGAAGAAATAGGGAGTGATGTTGACCTAGTTGAAGAACAGTCATCAGATTCAGATGAAGAAGATACAACTAGTACACAAATCCATGAACATACTGATAGAGAAATTGCTGATCCAAATCTGGAAGTTACAGTCACAGATGAAAACTTCAGACGATCAGAACGGAGAACCAAAGGAAAACCTCCAGAACGATTGGTAGAAGTAATGAATAAAGTGACAACAGATGAACCGGAACCAAGGTTATACAGGGAAGCAATCTCTGGCAAACAAGCAGAACAGTGGTGTACAGCCATGAATGAAGAAATGGAATCACTGAAGGAGAATGGAACATGGATTCTGACAGAATTACCTGAAAACAAAACAGCAATTGGAAGCAAATGGGTGTATAAAGTAAAGAAAGATGAAAAAGGAAATGTTACCAGATATAAAGCACGTTTAGTCGCTCAAGGCTATTCACAGAAATACGGAGATGACTATGACGAAGTTTTTGCTCCTGTAGCAAAGCCAACAACACTTCGAACAATTTTGACTATAGCAGGAATTAAGGGCATGATTGTGAAACACTATGATGTCGAAACAGCTTACCTGAATGGAGACTTGTCACATGAAGTCTACATGAAACAACCTGAGGGCTATCAGGAAGGTGGCAATAAAGTTGTGTGCAAGCTCAAAAAGAACTTGTATGGTCTCAAGCAGGGAGCTAATGAATGGAACAGAAAATTTAATGATATTCTCATTACCAATGGATTCAAGAGGAGTAATAATGATCCGTGTTTGTATTCAAAACAGGAAAATGGAGAATGGATATACATTTCCATACATGTAGATGACTTAATTGTGGCTACAACGAAGGATTCTATGCTAAAAGACTTTGAAGAACGGATGGGTCATACTCTGAACATGAAGAACCTTGGAAACTTAAGATACTATTTAGGAATACAATTTGAAAGAGATGAGAATGGGATTTTTCTGTTGCACCAAAAAGGATATATTGAAAGAAAATTGGACAAGTTCAACTTAACTGACAGTAAACCATCAAACATTCCAGTCGATCCAGGTTACCAGAAAAGACAAGAAGTTCAAGAAGATGCAAAATCTAAAGAAATTTACAGAAGTGCAATTGGAGCATTGAACTATTTGGCAACAAATACAAGACCTGACATAGCGGTGGGAACATCGATACTTTCACGACATGTTAATGATCCAAAGGAAAGTGATTGGGTGGAAGTAAAGAGAATCTACCGTTATCTAAAGCACACTATGGACAAAAAGTTAAAATTAGGAAACCTGTGTGAATCACATCAACAGTTGATTGGATATGTTGATGCAGATTGGGGTGGTGATGCAAAGGACAGAAAATCTAATACTGGATACGTGTTCAAGTATTTCGGAGCACCAATCTCATGGGCAAGCCGAAAGCAATCTATGGTGACATTATCCTCAACAGAAGCGGAGTATATAGCTCTAACGGAAGCTACACAATAAGCACTCTGGTTGAGAAGACTGTTGGAAGACCTAAATCAAGACATAATTGGACCAACTGTCTTATTCGAAGATAACCAAAGTTGTATAAAACTGTTGCAGAATGAGAAGGCAAGTCACAGAACAAAGCACATTGCAACAAAGTACTATTTTGTTCGGGATCTTTGCAAATCTAAGGAACTGGAAGTGAAATACTGCCCGAGTGAAATAATGATTGCTGACCTTCTGACAAAGCCTTTGGAAGCTGTAAAGACTAGACAGTTCACTCTGGATATTGGATTAATCTAAAGACCAGTATTAGCTTTGTAGTCGTTAAGGAGGGGTGTTAAATATAGACGCTATATAACAACTATAACGACTACATGTATCTTGATTGGATATAAGATCTTCCCTTGCTGAAGGTTAAAATGGCTGACTGGGCTGACTGAACATTTGAGTTATAAAGATGATAGTTTTCGTCGAACCTTTTATTTGTTACAATAAATCCGTTTAAAAATCTAACAACTTTACTATCCATTACTTTCTGTAAAGTATAATGAGTTTAGTTTCTCGTCCAGCGTCCGTTATTTGGGTGTCATGCACCCTGGAAAGCAACTTAATGTTATCTGACCATCGTCTAAGCCTATCACACTGTTGCTACTACCATTAACCCTCATGCGACCAACATATTTTACTCCTTAATATGACCAACTGGGGTCCCGGGGGACCCCAATTGTCACTCACACGTTTATGCATTCTGCTCTTGTTGAAACGTCACTTTATTTTGCTACAAGTTAAAGTTCTAACTTGTCATTGTTTACCTGGGTATTGCTTACCATCTAATAGTCTGATAAGATAAAATTAGTGTTTTACTGAGTGTCAAGACTGGACAAGATGACCTAACTAATTGCTGAAATAAACATTGTCATGAGTTGTGCTGAATAGTTTTAATAGCAGCTATCACAAACAGCTTGCTGCTGACTGTGTTCGCCACACACTGGCCGGTTGCATAGAGTACATTCACGTGCTGCCTTCTTGTCATTACCGCGTTGACACAATGAGCATCGCCGACGCTTGGCCTTGGCCTTTGAGCCTTTGGAGATTGAAGCTGAGTGTGGTTGACGGGGTTGAGCTTCTACACCACAGTTCTTCATCGCAGCTCTGATTGGTGCTTGGATTGTAGGAGTCATTGCTCGTTGTTTCATGTGAGGTGTTACCATGGCATACCCAAGGTCTGTCAGAAACAGACGTCGTCGACGTGTGGCATTCAAAGTCTGCCAGTCTGGGTTGTTGCCCACCCACAGAATGTAAGAAGCAATTCCAGCGATGTCAAGGATGTTGAAAAAAGCACCATGGGCCAACGGTTAATCTTTCTTCTTGTGGTGTGCATTGTAGCCAGGTGATCCATATTGTCAACACCGCTTTTGGTTCCATTGTAATGGAGGATTATTTCTGGCTTGTTGCTCATCTGAGCATCAGTGGTGGCATCGTGGTGCAGCGTGGATATAGCTAACACACCTTCGCCTGGTTTAGGAACAAACGATACAAGAGTAAGTTGGTCATGAAATCCAAACAAAGAGCTCAATTCCTGGCGCCCACGCCTGGCCTTCATTGCCTCTGGAACTTGAGGTTTGTTGCTACGAATTGTACCAACATATGTCATTCGATCTGCAAGTAGCTGCTCTGCAAGATCAACAGATGAAAAAAAGTTATCTGCCACCACGTTCCTGCCACTGTGCCGCCATGGCGATACCAATTGTTTCACTACTCTTGCGCCTTGTCCTGTCTCACGATGAGTTCCCTCCTGTCTGCCCAGATATATGTCCGCAGTAAGTGGATATGAAGTGACAGCGTCGCAGCACCACCATATTTTGATACCGTATTTTGCAGGTTTGGATGGTATGTACTGCCTGAAGTTGCATCTGCCACGGTAAGCCACAAGCTGCTCATCTACGCACAGATCAGGACCAGGAACAAAAAACTTTGGCAGTTGAGCAGTACACATTATCCATATGTCACGGAAAGCGGCCAGTTTGTCGTGTTTCAACCTTTCATCACGCGTTGCCTTGTCGTCGAATCTCATGTACTTCATGATGCAGCGAAATCGTGTCCTAGACATGGTTGCAACAAAAACTGGCCTGCCTTCACGCTCAGACCACAAGCTTGACTGTGGCTCATGATTTCCTCTGTAGACACCTGCCAGTATGCAGAGTCCAATGAACGCAATCATTTCCAGGTTTCCATTCAGCGCGTTGATTTTCAGGATTTTGTTCATTCCAGGCACGTATTCGTCTCCTTGCCTCCCTGTTCGTCTGAAGAACAATTCCGTCAATAATTTCCGGGGTCAAGAAAAGCTGGTACGTATCAAAAATTGTGTCACACCGTGATGTGGCAGTTACACCAGCAGGTGTTCGAATGATATCTTGAACACGCCGACGGCCTGATGCCGGTGGCTGTGTTTCCCAAAGAAAGCCGTTTTTGCCAGTCATCAGATGACCTGAAGCCGATTTTGCTTGAACTGCAACACCTTGCTGTCTTCCTACTCCTCTACCACGCAGACCACGACCACGACCTCTTGTTCCAACTGAAATAGGCCTACTGTTTTGACCACTGTTGGCTGGAGCAGGTAGGCATTGCGCACCTATGTCGACTTCGTCATCTGCACTTTCCACAACGCTATGTTCAGAGTACTCAGATACATGATCATCATTCTCTGAAACTGAGTCATTGTCATTATCTGTGCTGTCGTCACTCTCGTCAAGAATTATTCGTAGTGCTTCTTTTGCACTGTATCGCGCCAGACCAATTCTCGCTGTCATAATAAATGTTCAAACAGTACCGTTAAGTTCTCTAAAATGCACTGCTAAAGCTGGGGTCCTCCGACACCCCACTGGATTTTATTTATTTAAAAAATAACCGTAAGAGCAAATCCGGATTTCACTAGACGTAAACAGTGAGCGATATCCAGGTGACAAATTCATAAAATGCCGTAAAAATATCTCATAGCCCAAAAGTAGCACAAGCCTATGCAGCGCTGGGGTCCCCCAGGACCCCAGTTGGTCGCATGAGGGTTAATTTTAAGGCGCCTGCGTGCTATCAGAAGCTCTGTCTCCTCCTCTGTTGTCACAGCCATAGTCCATGCTTTCATCTGCTGTCGCATTGATTACTGTAATTCCGTTACAAGTAACTAGGTACGACTATCCTCTTTGAAATGTGTCGGTCCTGAACTCGTCAACAAGTCCTAATGCTCGCCTTCCTCGCTTCTCTCACATTTCAACTTATATCACTGATGAATTCCATTGGCTTCCCGTTGCTTCTCAAATCCGGTACACGATCTTGCTCATGGTTTCCAGAACTCACCAGGTACGGGCTCCCAAGTACCTTTGTGATCTGATGTGCAAGACCATACATACTCTGTTGTCTCTCTTCGTCCACTGTCTAGATCGTCTTGATCTCTCTGTCCCTCGGCACAGGACTGCTATGGCCTGACATCGCGCCCTTGCTTTGTGGGCCTTTACTCTTGGAATAACTTTTCCCCTTTACGCTTTATGATTTCGACTGGCGCCTCTCCCTCATCTGCGCGCTGCTTGGAGACTTTTTTTAATTTCCTCGGGACTGTCACGCTGAGAGCGCCTCTAAATAACTAATACTGCAAGAGGCGCTTTGCAATTTACAAATGTTCAAATGGTGTATTGCATTGTATTATATTATAATACAATGCAATACACCATTGTTTTCCTAAAAGAATAAATATCTCCTTGTTCTTGCAGTAGCCATAATGTACTTGCAACCGTAATTGGACTTGAGTCCTAAGTACAGGGGTGGACTGGGCCGCCGGGACACCGGGAAGATTCCCGGTGGGCCGCCAGGACCGGTGATATAATAATTTAATCAATTTAGTACAGATGATACAGGTTTTTTTACAAAAAATTGCGGCATCGGTTAACCGGTTTTTAGTTTCGGTTAACCGGTTTGTAAATTAACTGAAAAAGAGCAATGCATACTTACTTACCTACAGTGCTCCGTACAGCCAGCGGCCGCCATGTTAGATAAGAATTTACATCTTCCATTCTACTTCCGGCGTCTTCCACTGAGTTTGTTTTGATAAAATTTCTTTTAAATTTGTTAGTTAGTAATAAGTAATATTAATTAAATAAGATATGTTACGGTTATGAGTGATATAAATCCGAAACGTAAATGTAAAGGTGGTGCGGAGAAAGTAAGAGATAAGAAACTAAAGATTCTTGGTAAAGATGGAGCTAAATGCCGAAATCTAGTCGATTTATTTAAAGCCACTCCAATTCAAACTGAAGACACCAGCTCTCAACAAACACCTTCTGCAAGTAAACAACCCGACAAATTTTGCAAAAAATGTCCTGTTTGCTGCTTTTCTGTACTACATAAATACAGTTTCTATGGGCAAGCATACAAGCATCTCTTTAGTGCATATAAACTTTTATTGACTCTGTCGTCTACCCAAGTAGCTTGTGAGAGATCTTTCTCTAAATTGAAATACATTAAGAATCGCTTGCGAAGCTCATTGTCATCTACACACCTTGAAGCTTTTATGCTTATGTCAACAGAAACCGATGTTTTAAGTGAACTGAATAATGACACAATTATAGATCATGTAGCCGAAATGGCACCCGGCTTAAAGAAGTTGCTAATACTATAAACAGCAATAATACCATCACAGTGAGTCCGAATAAATTGATTTATAACTTGAGTTGACGCATTCTTAATATTTTATATATAATTATAAATTATATATGCGATTTATCGTTTTTTGTTATTGCATAATGTAATTTGTAAAGTGACCCATGACTTTGGAGGTCACTGGCCCTCGGGTATGCATGAAAAAATGCACAAAGAAAATAAAAGTCATGAAGTTAGGGCTTTTTGTATTTTTCCCGCTCCCCAGTCCACCTAAGTACTTGTATTTGCAACCTAATACTCGAAAAATCTCAAGTTTTCTTCTAAATAGCATAATGCATAAGGCTGCAAGACTGTGTTTTGGACTCTTACCGAGACGATTTCAAAGCTGCTTTTTAAGACCCTGTTGCCAGAAGGCCAGAGAAGGATAGAGAGAGAGGAGCTCTTCCAATCTATTATTTTATGGTTTTTGTGTTCCTGCCGCACTTCTGAACTTTGTAAGAATGCCATTGACAAGTTACAGATAAAGTGTACTTCAATCCATTTAATATATGTTGCATACATTTTTGTTACTTATTTCAAAAGGAAACGTCACATCGTTATACAGAAACTGCCAGCAATTCGTTGGTCCATGATTTACACTTATGTGGACGCATCATTAGGCTACTATTTACAGTAACATCATGATGGCAATAAAAAAATACAATGGCATATCAAAATTTAACTTGCGCATGTTGAACTGAGAAACAAATTCTATAAATGACACAAATTGAAGCCTAATTAGCAGTATTAAACTAATTCTTACTACTGTCTTCTAAGATTGCAAACATTTTATTTCTGTGACTCTAAATATTTTAGGAGTTGCAAATGTTGGTTTTGATGCCAATTACAAGAAATACCACAAACTGTCCCTGTCTATTCTGAGGGAGTTTGGTTTTGGCATTCGGCAAATAATGGAAACCAGAATATCATTAGAAGTGAGAGAAATAATTGACTACATCAACAACAAAAACGGTGAACCATTTGATCCAGAAGAAATGTCGCTTCAAGCGTCAGCAAATGTTGGTCTCAGCATTATATTTAGCAAAAGAGATCCCTACGATAAAGGACTGAGCACGTTCTGCAGACACGCAATTCAAGCTGTTGAGAGTGGAGAAATGGTTGTAGAGCTTTTCCCTTGGCTTCGATTCATTCCACCGTTCAACAGCCGCTTGAAAAGAACCATAGCATCGACTGTAGAACTGATGGAACATCTGGAACAACTTGTGAAGAATATCAAAGGCGGCGAAACGGATGAATGTTTCGTGTCCAGATATCTTGAAAAGGAGGGACCGAAATATGATCACGAGCAACTGATGTACACTTTGAGAGACCTTGCGATTGGTGCTACAGATACAACGGCAAACACTCTTATGTGGACCTTCCTATTTCTCGCCAACAACCAATCTGTTCAGCAACGTCTTCAGAAGAACATCGATGAAGCAGTTCCAAGAAATAGGCTTCCAGCATTTGAGGACAAATCAAAGCTTCCGTACCTGGATGCCACCATCTTAGAGGTGATGCGTCTGCGGACTTTGGTTCCATTAGCCGTTCCACATCGAACTCTGAGCGACAGCGAGCTGTCCGGATTTTTCATCCCCGCTGGAACTACAGTGAGTTTTGTTGATTTCATGTTTGTTCTCAATAGTAACCAACGAAAATTGGGGCATCTGACAGACGTTCAAATTTCTGGTTGTATATATATCCAATAGATATACCGGTATTTATGCAGATTATGTGCGACCATGATTGAATTTCTAGCCGAGTTGTGGAAAGAAAACCAGAGCCATTTCTTACACCTTAGGGGCACATACATCTCTAAGCTAGCCTGGATTTAGCAATTTCTTGCACTCGAAGCACACTCATATTAATCTAAGCTAGACTCTCAACTTTATAAAAATGTTCAGCTAATTCAAAGCAATAGGTATATATTCCATAATATGATTTTCCACTTATTTATTTCTGAATGTTTAATGTTCTCGATGTTTGTTTCTTCTACAGCATTTCTGTCATAAATATCGTTGTTTCCCAACAGGTTTTTCCAAATATCTACGCTGCTCATATGGACCCAAAAACATGGTCGGACCCACATGTTTTCAGACCGGAGCGATTTCTGGACGAAGACAATAACATCACTAACAGAGAGAAATCCATTGCATTCTCTATGGGTAGGTTTATGTCATAAATTTAGACAGGCTAATCAAATCAATCCTGATCAAAACAATTCTAAGTTATAAACTTCCACCAAGTTACTTTCAGTGCAAACAATGCTTGCTGTCAAGTCCTACACAGGATTTAGCCTATTGGTGTTACAGGAGTATGTATGGTGTCGGAGGGAAATATTCATAGTCTGATCTGGGCTTAGAAAGAGCTATTTAGAGGGACTGGCTAGAATAAGTTATCAGTAAGGAATGATACGAGATAAGTGAAAACGGTCGCAGCCAGAATGGCGTCATTGGAAATGACTGGCCATCTTATATAAAATAGCAAAGAAACAGATATAATAAAATGAAGAAAAGAGCTGTGTGACAAATTTCTTCTTAACTGTTACTGATTACTATATTATTGTTACTTTTGCCTTATTTCTTCTTAAAAGAGTTTTGTTTAACTTTCTTAAACCATGTGATTCTAGACAATCATGCTATAACATACATTTGTGGTAATAGAGTCTGAGAAGCCATCCATGAGCTCGCTTAATTAACTGATTCTCGATTTCAGCAGTAAAATTAATAACTTCAATCACTCCGGTGTCTACTGCACAAGGCATCTACCGATGGCCCACTAAAACCAAGCCACAATCAGCGCAATATCCTGAGGTCCCATCTGTGAAATACATCATATTCCTGATAATTTTGCCGATATATATACCAACAATTCCTATGTAATTGATGTTGTAGGACGTAGGTCTTGCCTCGGAGAAGTGTTAGCTCGCCAAGAGCTCATCCAGTTTATTTCTGGACTGATGCAGAACTTCACTATACTACCTGCAGAAGACAATCAACGCATTGATGACACAGGAACAACAAAATTCATTACCAAGGCAAACCATTACAAAGTGCGCATGATTCCAAGGAGTGAATAAACTTGAAAGAAGATCTTGAATACTTACTGAATTGTTGTGACTTTAATTTTTATTCTTAGATGAAACCAAGTGTTTGTAAATTGACATGATTTGATCACGATATTCATTGCGTAGGCTATTTATGAATCTATAATTGTTTGATTACCGACTAAGATGGAGAGCATTGAATAGTTTGAATTTTAGAATAACAATGTTGCTTTATAGTCTTTTTAAGTGTTGATTTAATTAGCCTAGTGTAGTGCAACCCAATCTCTGTGAATTAAGATTGATGTGGAATAAGATAGATGAACACTCTAAATCCGTATACACATTTGAAACATTGTACATGACACTAGGCTCCATGCATGATGCCGATAATAAACAGTTTTAATTTTGTTGGAACAGTCTACACTGTTCTTGATTATGTACATTTTTGTGCTGATTAACTGCTGTCGTTATTAGTGAGATTTTGATAAGAAACATTACAAGTAAGGGTATGTGTTCCATTTTTAAATCTACATGTTCAACAGGTCCCTCACTAAAGGCCACCTCAATAACGGGCTATTGCTTTTCCTACCTTAAGAAACCGAACCTTGTCAAAATTATTATCGACCTAACTCTAACCTTTCGTTTGTTTCTAAAACTCTTGAGAGACTTGTCTCAATCCAGCTCCTGCCTCACCTTGAACAGTCTGTGTTTCTGCCCCCAGCCAGTCCTGGTTCATAGGCCACCATTCCACGGAAACTGCCCTTTTGTCTCTCCTTTCTGATATCTACACGGCCATTGATACATTTAACACTCCTGGGACTTTTCGATGTTTCCTCGACTTTTGATATGATCGATCATACGATCCTACTGCAGCGTCTTGAAATATATTGTGACCTTTGTGAGCCCCCCTTTACCTGGTTCAGAGCTTATCCTTCAGATCGTTCCCAGAGGGTTGTTCTTGGTGATTCCAGAACGGTCTGGTCTAGAGTCTAGTTCGGTTTTCCGCAGGGCTCAGTCCTTAGCCACATCTTGTACCTACTTTAAACAGCTGACATTCCTTCCTTATATATACACAAAACCTTGCCACTGGCCACCTCTATGCTGACGGTGTCCAAACCTTTGTACACGGTCCTCCCGTTGACCAGCTTTCTCTCATGTCATCGATCGACTCACTGTCACATGATCACCACTCATGGATGTCAAGCAACCGACTTAATCTTAACTCCTCTAAGACTCAACTGATCTGGTTTGGAACCAAACAGCAGACCTCCCACTTCTGAAGTCAATGTATCCTGACTTCGCATAGTCATTCAGTGTCCGTGACTTGGCTGTCACCCTTGATAGAACCCTGTCGTTCTCCGAGCACCGCTTGCATTTGACGCACTCATGTAATTATCACCTGAGGCGCCTGAGAGCTATCAGAAGATCTGTTTCCTCTTCTTTCTTTACAAGCATAGTCCATTCTTTCAGCTGCCGTCGCATTGACTGCTGCAATTCACTATTTGCTTACTGAACTGGGCACCTAAGCCTATCGTACGTCTCCCTCGCTACTCTCACATCTCTACCTACATGATTTATGTCCTACACTGGCTTCAAGTTGCCTCTCGTATCTAATACAAGGTACTGCTCTTAGTCTTAAGAACTCAACAGGGTCTAGCTCCTACATAATCTTTGCGACTTAATGCGAAAACCTCTGTCTGCTGTCTCTTGTCGCCCTTTTCCGGTCTGCGGATCGACTTGATCTCCCAGGGCAAGTACTGCCACGGCCTAACACCGTGCCTTTGCCATCGTGGGCCCTTCTATGTGGAATGACCTTCCCCTCTATCCGTAGTAAGATTTTAGTCTGGGTCTCAACTTCATCCCTTCATTGCTTGAAGACTTTCTTATTTCCTCGGGGCTGTCACGCCAAGAACGCCTCTGAATAGCTTGTACTGTAAGAGGCGCTTTATAAATTCTCAGATGCGATACGATACGATGTTTATGGAATTCGAACCTCCAGATGTCTAGAATGCCCAGTTGAAAATTCTGTTGAACAGATGAGTTTTAAAAATAAAATTATCGGCTGTTCCTACGTCACGATTGCCGTCAAATCCAACACTAAGACGCTTTAGTTGTCTGTTTATTGACGCCATGGCATAACGAAGACGACAAACGTCGCCCTCCTTATTTATTTATGCTTTGGACTGACACCGCCGGAGTACGACAGTGATGAAGTTTCTGAATCTCCTGCCTGCTCGCCCTGATAATTATCTGCCAATGAATCAATATCAAATGGCGGAATGGGAACTTATCCAAGTATCTGCAAGGCTTCCTTGCCCAGAGGTGTCGCCCCGCTTCACTTTTTACACAGATATCGAACATGACGTTTTATTTTCTACAGGCATGTTTTACTCCGCAAACATGAATATATACGATATTTTTTCATTGTAGATATGATTAGCAGCATGCACTGTTTTGTCATGTTAACAAAACGCCAAACTTTCCTGTCCGCCAGAGGGCTGTGCCTCAATAAGTCGCAAGACGTTAAATGCGATCTTACCAGTCCCTTGTATTAGGCAGGTCCTGATTACTAGCATTTCAGTTCATCATAAATTATATTAGTAACATTACGTCCGTTCGGTAAATACACGGGAGCGTTTAGTTAACGAGCAGCTGGTGCCGTGAAACGAATGGTAAACTTTAACTTTTTAAAGTGCCTCTTGAAAGCTAAGTACAGGCACCACGAAGCTTGGCTGGGATCGACTGTGGGCGATCTAGCAACTTCGTAATCGTAATATTATTGTAATCTCCAAACTTCTAAAGAGCCGCTCGAAAGCCAAGAAGTTCCTATGAAGATGTGAAAAAAGTATTTAATCAATTGAATTCAATGTCGCCATTTTTGGAAAGTACATTTATTCTAGCAAAATACATTAAAAGAAATGCCAAGCATAAGCTAAGCCATAAAAATTAAGACTTAGTCTACAAAATTACATATGTCATGAACAGCAGAGGCCCTGTAAAACAGAGGTGTCAAAGAGCCGGCTCGCGGGCCCACAATGTTTTTTGGCCCGCAGAGCTTTGCCTAAAACCTACTGTAATGTTCGTGACTGATAACGGAGATCAAAATTTAGATATTATAGGCTTAATTTGACTGTACGAATGCTAAAAAATGCATTTTTAAAGATTATTTTAGTTTTTGCAAATCCTCATGGGCACGGGCTCACCGAGCAGTTGCCAGATCCCTACCCCAATTTTGTTCAGACTCCTTCGGCAACATGGCCCGCCACTGGCAGGAAAATATTGCCACTGGCCCACCTTTGAAAATGGTTTGACACATCTGCTCTGAAATATAGGCTGACTGACAGTCTGCTACCTCTGCCGTCAGCTGCTGTAGGCCTATCATCTAGCACTAGCATACATAAGTGAAAACTGAATAAGCCACTAATATTGTTGGCGTTGTAATAGTTATGTTATTGACGTTGTAATAGTTATGTTATCTGTCTCTGCATTAAAAGCCTGTACTTTGAAGCTTCCTCGGAATCATTCTCAATTCAAACTCCGAAGGCTTGGTAACAATCATTCCCGAAATAGGGACTTCAATCTTCTCCTGGCCCTCTGGCGGTTTTATCGTAAAGTGTTGAACGAGACCAGAGATGAAGAGAAAGAACTCGTGGCGAGCCAGTTCCTCTCCTAGACAAGCACGGCGTCCTGTAATCATACAGCAGTAAGGAAATTAGTTTTTACGCAACTAGGATCTACTGCTTCTTATGGTGCAGTCAATAAAACTCCCCAACGCCACCGAATAACCCCATTTCTCAAAATCTCAGCTCATCCAGTACAATATATGTAATGTAATACTATGCTATGTTATGTAATGTATTTAGCAACTTCTATTGCGCCGGTGTTTAATAATAGCCTACATCAAGGCATGAACCTATGGCACACCAACACCAAGCCGTAATCGTAATCGTAATCGTAATCGTAATCGTAATCTCCAAACTTCTAAAGCGCCACTCGAAAGCCAAGCGCAGGGCACCAGCTTATTCACGAGCGCTGCGTCTAGTCAGAAGGGTTGTCCAAAAGAGTAATCCGAGGAGGTCCGAGTCCGGTTTCCAGAGGATCAGAGGGGTCAGAGTAGCTGCTAAGGTGGGTGTCGTTTAGGTCGAGAGTTTGAAGGTAGATGATCAGTTGAGTCGGTATAGGAGTTCTTGAAGAGGAGAGACTTTAGTTTCGAGTGGAAAGCCTTGGCGGTGATGGATAGAGGAGCCTGATGCGGATGATGATTGGTGATTGGAGATGATGGTTGAGGAACCGAAAAAGTGCGGAATTCAGGAGGTAGGTCGTTCCAGAGACGTGGTGCAGTGTTGGATATTGCTCGGTTGGAGAACTTGAGATGAGTAGTGACAGGAGGTCGAGAGAGAGTGAGAATGGAGGAAGATCTGGTAGATCGGGTTGGCTGGATGGTGAAGAGGTCGCGAAGATATCTGGGCTGGGAGTGTTGTAGAGAGTTGTAGGTTAGTGATAAAACTTTGAAGTGAATTCGCTCTGGGATTTTTAACCAATGGAGGGATTTGAGGATGGGAGTGATATGATGATGCTTGGGCGTTCTGGTGACAGCTCTGGCTAATGAGTTTTGGATGAGCTGCAGACGCTTTAGTTGGGTAGATTCAAGGTTGAGAAAGACGGAATTGCAATAGTCAAGCTTTGAGTGGACAATGGAGGTAGCAATGGTGGAGGCAGTTTTGAAGTCGAGCATGGGTCGGATGCGGCGGAGGTCACGAATGTGCATGAAGCAGGAGCGTGAGAGGTTAGATATGTGGTTAGAGAAGGAGAGATGTGTATCAAAGGTTACACCAAGATTGCGGACAGGGGCATCGGAGGTGAAGGTAAGAGATGAAGAGTCAGTGGATAGGTGTATTGAAGGGTCAGGGATTTTCTTGATTTGGTCAGGAAGGCCTAGGATGATGAATTCTGTTTTGGAAGGGTTCAGGCAGAGGAGGTTGGACGACATCCATTGAGAGACTAGGTTAACCACATTGAGTAGTTTGGCAATGGAGGTGGAAAAAGAGCTTGGGGAGAAGGATATGTAGAGTTGGGTGTCGTCTGCGTAGAGATGGTGGTCAACAGAGGAGGATTTTATGAGATGGCTTAATGGTGTGGTATACAGAATGACGAGCAGTGGACCCAGGACGGAGCCTTGAGGGACACCACAAGAAAGTGGGAGGGGTTGCGAACAGTGGCTGGAGGCTTTAACAGAAAAGGATCTGGAAGACAAGTAGGACTGGAACCATTGTAGAGCAGTGCCAGAGACGCCAAACCAAGATGACAGTCGATGAAGAAGGAGGCTGTGGTCAATGGTGTCGAATGCGGCGGAGATGTCGAGGAGACAGAGGCAGGAGACTTGCTGATGGCTGACGGCAGAGACCAGTTTATTGTAGAGAGAGACGAGTAGAGTTTCTGTGGAGTGGTGTTTAGTGAAGCCAGATTGGTGGGGGTTGAGCAGTGAGTTTGAAGAGAGGTAGTCGTTGAGCCTGGTAAGGACAATCCGCTCAGTTAATTTTGATAGAAAGGAAAGATTTGAGATGGGACGGTAGTTAGATAGGTTTTCCTTGTCAAGATTTGCTTTTTTGAGAAGGGGAGAGACGAGAGAGTGCTTGAAAACCATAGGGAAGTTACCAGTGGAGAGCGAGAGATTGATGATTTTGGTGATTACAGGAACGAGGACAGAAGCACAGTCTTTTAGGAGAGAGGTGGGGATAGGATCAAGTTCGCATTGCTTGTTGGGAAGAGAGTTTAGGAGGAGTGCCACTTCTGTTTCAGTGGCAGGAGAGAAAATAGGGAGAGATGATTGAGAGGCAGGAGGAATAGGGTTTGGAAAGGGGAGTGAATCAGTGCTGGAGGAGTTGGAGGCTAGAAGAGATTGTAGTGTGAAGCGAAGGGATGAGATTTTATCCGAGAAGAATGAGCAGAAGGTATCAGCGATAGAGGGGGAGGGAATGGAGCTGGGCAGTGGGGAGGGAGATTTACGATGGAGAAGAGAATTTACAGCTCTCCAGAGATGTCTTGGATTGGAGGAGCTGGAATGGATTAGTGAGGAGTAGTACCTCTTTTTGGCAGCAGCGATCAGTTTGTGGTATCTATTGGTGACAGATTTGAGGGTAGTGAGGGATTTTGCTCTAGAAGCTGAGTCAGTGGTGCTCTTGTAGGTGTGCTCAAGGTGCCTGTGGAAGGTTTTAATCAGGTCAACATCCAGAGGATCAGTCCGTTAGGAAAACAGAGGCAGCCAACGGCGGATAAGCAATTTGAAAGAGGTAAGTTTTCAGCCGAGAACGAAATGACACAAGCGACTGAGCACACAGACACAGAAAGAGAGTTGGAAAACTTGGAAAGGTGATGGATAGCCTACTCTAGTGACTGATATGCACATTCTAGTGATATACACCGTGAGGCATAAAAAAGGAAGCCCCTGGAAAATCGTTATAACTCATACAATAATTGATAAAAACAAATGCAATTTACGCAAAAACATCTATCGTTAAAATGAATAATTTTATTTAAAAAAGGCCCTATAAAAAATTTCCGTAAAATCGTTGACGTAATAATAATGACGTCAATAATTTTTCCACCATTTACGAAAATGGCGTTCAGTGAGGAAGATAAACACGTTATTAAATTTTTACGACAAAACAAACAATATGGAGCAAAAGATTTTTAAAAGAGTTTCCTCATAAACGCTGGTCTCGTAGTGGATTGGATAAGATTATTCGCAAGATTGATAGTACCGGAACTTCGCAACGTCTTCCCGGCAGTGGTCGTCCGCCTTTTACGCACACGTCCGACGTTTAGCAAATCCCTGATGGTATCAGTCGGTGTTTCTTCTCTGGGGCGCACGTCAATTCACTTTGTTGAACCGGGGGTAAAAATCAACGGCCAATACTACAGAGATGTTTTACTCATGGAAGACCTTCTACCTGAAATTCGAGAATTCTCTGAATTTTACATTTTCCAGCAAGATGGTGCTCCAGCGCACAGAGCACGAGAAACGGTTGCACTTCTGACGACTGAAACTCCTGACTTCATAATTCCTACACTATGGCCCCCTAACAGCCCAGATTTGAATCCCGTAGATTATAAAATATGGGGATGCATGCAGGAAATGGTGTATAAAACAAAAGTCCGTGATGTTGAAGATCTTCGTAAGCGAATCATGCAAGCTTGGAACGATCTTGACCAACGAATAATTGACTCGGCGGTGCGTGAATGGTGCAAACGACTTCGCGCATGCGTAGAAGCTAAAGGCAGACAGTTTCAGTACAAACTGTAATTTGTTTTACATTGCCTGCTATTTAGCTATAAATTTCATGAATTTCTTTGACATTGTTTGAATATTGTTAAAATAATAACGATTTGCAGGGGCTTCCTTTTTTATGCCTCACGGTGTATAGTCTAGGGCCGGACAGAGAGAGAGAGTTTCCGGTTGTTTCTTGTTTTCTTAATTTGTCGTTGAATAAATGTTTTATAATCTAATTCGATTATTAGAACACAACGCAGTCGACAGTTGTTTCAGAATAGATCAGGTTAGCAAAAACACTAACGAACCTCGCCAACAAACGCCAAACGATTTTATAAGCACGCAAACTTTACAAATAAACACAATGAGCAGAATCGGCAAAAAATCGGGAAACGACAAAACAGCCACAAACCCAGATCAAATGTCTATTATCTTACAAATCATACAACAGCAAGCGTATGATCGGAAACAATTGTAGGAAACACTACGTCAGGAAGGATGCGCTGAGGAGGAACGTTTCACCCAATTGGTTCAGGCAATGCAACAAACAAGGCCGAATTCCAACAATACCGAAACGAACCATCTCACTCAAATGGCAAAACAGACTCTCCGCCCTCCGACTAGCATTACTTTGTTATTAGAACATAACAAAAAGTAGGCATAGAAAAAAGCTCCTTCATCAAGAACAGTACTGTTCTTGATTTAGGTATGCCGAGAAAAATAAAATAAGACGATCACATTGAATAATATTAAGTCAGGGGGAATAAGAACTTGATTTAAATATTGTGGTTGGCCAAAGTTCACAGTTTTTAAAACTATTAGCCCCCTTTTAAACGATTTCTTTGCTTAACAGGAAGCCAATGATTTAAGATTTAAGCACAGGGTTACATACATAATATTATGTTCATATTTGGATGTATTAGGCTAGTTATGGCTCTAGCGGCTAGAGTCTAGCCAAAGAGTTCTGAACCCTCTGCAGCTTAAGCAGGTTTGACTTATTGATACCAATAAGAAGCGAGTTGCAGGCGACTGGAAACCAATTCATTTGCCAGAGATATTCTTGCAGACATGGGCACATAACGCCTAATTCTGCGTATGTCACGAAGGAACATTATAGGATGACTTACAAATACTGTTTACATGGCCACTGAGAGACATGGTAGAATTAAAAACGCCTAAGTTAAGGTCAGCTGAACAATTGAGTCGCCCAGTTTCGATGACTTAAGCCGATAAAATATATAAAGTTGCTGTGGTCTGCCCAGTAGCAGAAATTCAGTCTTTGATGGGTTAAGAAAGAGTTTATTGAATGCCATCCAGGACTGTATCCCATCAAAGACAGCAGACAATAATAGCCGCACAGATGAGTCACATGACAGACTGTCAAATGAAATGTAGATTTTTGAATTTAATTTAATTTGTTTATTGCACAGAACAGGTTTTACATGTAGGATACAATCATGAAACAGCAAGTACAGTGCAACAGGAGCCAAGAAAAGCTAATAGCTTATACTAAGCTTGACCCCTCTTTCTTGATTATTATTCATAAATGTATTTAATACTTAATTAGTAGGCCTACTTAAATATGATCATCAGCATAGAAATGATATCCCAGCGAATTTAGTGCCGGGCCAGAAATCCAAAATCAGTTCTTGAGACGATGAAGGGGGGCCGATAGCGCATTGGATAACATCTGGCGTAGAGAGCGAGAGGTACCGAGTTAGAGTCCCGTAAGGCGGATATGCTTTATAGGCTGCTATTAGCGCCGTGTATTGCAGGCTGTCTGTTCTGTTAGAAGTTAAGATTTATGTCTTCTGTCATTTGTGTTCTTGTGAATTGTTTCAATTGCATAATTGTACACTGTAACCGGTTGCGGTTTGTCAACCGGATTGTTTGAATAAACGAAAATATTATTAAGAAGAATAGAACTATCCACGTTATTAGAAGCAGCAGGCAAGTCAATATCCCGTTGTTCCTAATGGTTTGGTGTGTAATGTAAACAAAAGAGGACCAAGCACAGAACCCTGTGGTACATCGCATGCCAACAAACTACCAAATGAATAATTGCCATTATAATTACACTGATTGAGTGCGTGGACTAAAATAAGTACTAAACCAATTTAGTGCAGGGCCAGAAATCCTAAATCAGTTCTTGAGACGATGAAGCAGAATAGAACTATCCACGTTATCAGAAGCAGCAGGCAAGTCAAGAAGAACAAGTGCTGTCACCTTACTGCCGTTCATTGACCACATGATGTCATTATGAACAGTAAGAAGTAGTATTGCACCTCTTGGCTGCAACGTCATTCATACCTCTCAACCCCCTTACATTCGCCAGCTAATCACTATCCAGCCGCCAAAGTCTACTCGCTCATCATTATATCTTTCTCTATCTCGGCATCCAGCCTCTTTTTTCTCTTAAATCATGCCACAGCTCCATTGTCTATGCTACGCCATCTCTTTGGAAAGAACTTCCACAGTAGCACCATACTGTCTCCTCGGCTTCAGCTCCCAGGATTCTGATCTGGCACCGGAACGAACCAAACAAAATGGCTGTTACAGACTTGATTTGATATAAACAAACTGGTCTTCCTGACTTGGCTACTTCCACAATAATTGCTGTCAATGAAAGAATATTAAACGTCTCTGATATATTGATGAATAAGTGAATACATGTTAAATAAATATCCAAAAATAGTCCAACACTAACCGACGGAAAATGGGATGGTGCGACCTCTAACGACATTATTATCCGAGTCCAGAAACCTTTCCGGTTTGAAATCTTCTGGATCATTCCAAACCCTTGGATCTAAATGTGCTGCATGCAAATTTGGTAAAACCTGTTAGATAGAAAAGTAATGCAAATATAAACCAGCAAAAATTCATGAGTTATTTTTATGTCTGCAAGCATTTATATTGCGCCGTTGCATTGTTTTGCTTTGCTGTTCTCTTTACCGTGTCATTTTGTATTGTATTGTTCAATATTGTCCAAATATTATGTTATATAATGTTATAATAGGTTAAATTATGTTACATTATGTTATATTGTATTATATTACATTAGAATAAATTATATTATATTATATCATATTATTATCACCTCATAATTATTATATTGCATTAGACCTATATTATAGTAGATTATTATGCTATGTTATATTATATATTATATTATGCCTATATTATAAATTATTATATCATTATTATACTATATAATTATGGTGTATTATATTATATCACGTCAGATCTCATATTATGTCATAAAAATTATTGTATGATTGGTTCTACTATTATTTTATTTTATGGTGTTTCAATGAATTGTATTACATTGTGTAGCATCATGTTTGACTTTATTGCGTTGTGTTATAACGCATCGTATTTGTTTCATTTTATCTATTGAAAAGGATCTGCAACACATTGTTTTCCCTGAGACATGCTTCTATCACGACTTGATTAGATACATAGAGTTCGTCGCTTCTGATAACTTCCTAGAACGGGCTGCACAAAAAGCTATTAGCACATGATCACAGAATGTAGTTATACCACTGTTCCGGATGGTATGTAGTAACCACAAAGTTCCGTGTCTTTCAGGGTTATGTGTGGAACAGACAATGGAACAACTGTAGCCCGACGCATGATCTCCAGAATTGTCGCCTCCACAAAGGGAAGTCTTGGTTGGTCATCCATAGACGGTAGGGAACCAATCGGAACCACTTCGTCTATCTCTCTCTGCATACTTTCTTGAACGGAAGGGTTATTGGCGAGAAATACATAGGACCAGAGCATCGAAGCAAGCAATGTGTCCGAACCAGCCCCCATCAACTCCCGGAGTGTTATTACCAGCTGTTCCTGGTCATAGTTGAGTCCTTCCTTGTCTGCAACTCTGCTCACAAAGGACGCCACTGCATCCGGCTTCAGACTCTTCTCGATCTCTTCCTCGATGCTGGCGACCAAACGATCGTTGGCCTTCGTCATCTGTTGCAAGCGCCTCCTACGACTTGGCATGAAGCGCAGTATTGGTACGACTTCGATCACAGCATCCATATTTTCAGCGATCCAGATAGCTACACGAACGGCATCGATCGGATCCTCGTTGAAGTCGCATCGCCTTCCAAACAGAATACTACAGATTACGTTCGAAATCATTCGCATCGTCATGTCTCTGGGGTTGAAAGTCTGACTGTTCTTCCTCTTCAAATGATCCAGCATCGCCTCTACCTCCACCGAGATCCTGGACTCCAAGAGGCTGCGTTTGCCGAATCCGAATTCCTTGAGGATCGACATGTACATGGAATGATATCTTCTGTAGTGCTCGTCAAACTGTCGCATTACGATTCCTGCATTGTAACGAAAGGTTATGCAAATTGAAGATGATGAAATTAATTATGATTAATGTTGCGTTATGTGATGGTCCCTTTATGTTTGCATGTATGTATGTATGAGCACTTGTTATAGCGCCACGAAAACATGCTGTTAGATATCCAAGTGATTGAAAGCCAAGAAGGAACAGTGAGTTTTGGGCCGCTTTTTAAAGGAAGGAAGTGAATTTGAGCTACGAAGAGACAGTGGCAGTAGATTTAATTCTTTGCGGCAGAGGCATGGGTTGCTCGCAAGCACATAACTGATCTGCATCACAGCTCAGCTAAAACACCCGTAATTGATGATCGGAAGCAAATAGGGTTGATGTAAGGAGTTAGTAGTGAATGAAGGTAGGGAGGTGTTCTGGTGTTGAGGGCTTTAAAGATCAAACAGGCCAATTTAAATTTCATTCTGAAGTTAACAAGAAGCCAATGCAGCTGATGGAGTAGGACTGCGGTGTTTGTTCGTAGTGGGACACGCAGCATTATGCGAGCTAGAGTTGTGGATGAGTTGCAGCCTATTTATTAAAAGGTCTGAGAGACCTAAGAAAACCGAATAAGCATAATCAAGGCGAGGGGAGACAAGAGAACATGCTATGGTTTACTACATATTCTTAGTCAGAGCCGACCTGCTAATGACGTATTGCCCTGATGTCAAACAAGATATACAAAGGTCGTAATTACACGTTTTGTTATGTTATGCTAGGTTATATTATATCACGTTTTATGTTATCTTACTGTTTTTTCTATATCGGGCTATGTATTTGATGTTTTGTCAGGTTAGGCTATTCTATGTGTTTCGTTTTGTCATTTTCATTATGTCCTAATGAATAGAAGGAAAATGGTTCTCAACAAGACCTTTAGCTTTCTTGTTAAACAAATATTTTTCGGTGTAGAACGCTTCTCTGCCAGCATAGGCCGAGGACTGTTTCAAAAGAGCAGCTTCGATGACTTCTTTCGTATTCAAAACCAGACAAAGTCTACAATAGTCAAGAATAAATGGATTGGGAAATAACAAAACAATGTGATCAATGATTGAACTTAAACATAATAAATAATTGTGTTTGCAATCATGAAATCTTACCTAATTATTTTCGTCACATTTTACTTTATAATAAAAGACAACGAAAGTTTCTTTGACACAGTTGGACTGATTTTGTCTGTGTAACGCAATTATGCATTTCATAAAAATATATCAATTCAACATAGATCAAATCATCAATCTCGGAAGTCTAATAGCCGTTCACATCAGTAGCGAACAGACACACAGAAGAAATATGGAGATTCCTCACAAACAATTTGAAGAATGACCGAGGTATGAAGAAGGGCTCATATAATAAAGAAGCCAAGGCAAACATTTGTGAGAAGAGAAAAGATCAGTATGCTGATCAGTATGCTGGAAAATGAGAAACCATCGTCCCAACAGAAATGAGGTGGCTTGGGAAAACTAACATTAATCTCTGGACTCCAGAAATATATATATATATATATATATATATATATATATATATATATATATATATATATATATATATATATATATAGGCAGAGGCATGGGATATATATATATATATATATATATATATATATATATATTTCTGGAGTCCAGAGATTAATGTTAGTTTTCCCAAGCCACCTCAACTAACATTAATCTCTGGACTCCAGAAATATATATATATATATATATATATAAATGGAGTCAGAGATTAATGTTAGTTTTCCCAAGCCACTTCATTTCTGTTGGGACGATGGTTTCTCATTTTCCAGCATACTGATCAGCTGATACTGATATATATATATATATATATTTCTGGAGTCCAGAGATTAATGTTAGTTTTCCCAAGCCACCTCATTTCTGTTGGGACGATGGTTTCTCATTTTCCAGCATACTGATCAGCATACTGATCTTTTCTCTTCTCACAAATGTTTGCCTTGGCTTCTTTATTATATGAGCCCTTCTTCATACCTCGGTCATTCTTCAAATTGTTTGTGAGGAATCTCCATATTTCTTCTGTGTGTCTGTTCGCTACTGATATGAACGGCTATTAGACTTCCGAGATTGATGAATTGATGAAGCAGTTCAATAGCATGTCGGATTGTAGGCTACGTTGTATCGTGTATCGTGTTGCTGGCTGCAAACTTTTAATGCAGCGAGAGTTCAAAACGTAGAACCATGTCTGTCTTAGCCTGCCTGAACTTAGTTTTGTAAACTCGTTTTGCAAGCAGAAAATTGATGAAGAGTCGTATACGAGTGAGAAATGTTTAATCTAATCAATCAAATATTAAATTAAAGTTGGCTCCTCTATTAGAAACACCTCCAGTTCAAAACGTAGGTCTGATTATAGTAAGTAGAAACAACACAACTAACTATAGCTGCGAGATAAGGTAGAGACCTGGTGCACCTAATGCGTAGCTATGACAGCTGTCATTTCGTATTCGTTTCGTTTTCTTCACTACTTGCGTCTTATTCGAAGTCTGCTCTACATAATTATAAAAACTCTTTTCCCATTTTTGGTTTTCTGCTGTCACCGAGTCTCAGCTTTGGAGTTCTTGTTTTTTCTAACTCATATATCCTGTGATTTTGGATAGTGTTTTCTCATTTGGTTGATGCTATGTTGATGAAATCTTACCACCTTTGGACTCATCCACTTATATACCAGGTTACCAGATGAGCGGAATGTGTTCAGCCTTTAAAGGAAAGGCCTGATGATCTTTTCAGTGGAGTCGATAGTCAGTCACCGATGAGAGACCTTAAGACAAATCAACATGGTTACCGAGGAATGCACGCCTTTCAAACGACCGACGGATAACTGGATGGTAGAAGACTCTGTGTCTTCTACCATCTAAGACGAGCTGCTGAATTAGCCGCGTACTGCGGACTTCATGTAGTGTGAACTGTCTGTCAGCTTACCTCATTCCCAGTCCAGCGGGGACTAAGAATTCCGAATATAATGTCAACTGTATACTCTTATACTGATTTTAGAAATTAATAGGTATCATTCGGGTTAGCATATATATAGGCAGGGCTTTCGTGAGTGTTCGAATGCATTCCTTCATACAAAATATCTTTATTATTACAAAAGCTAATACTAGACCTGACTAGTTACCTCGATCCAAAAGCAACGGTGAACATCGGACCTAGTTGTAATGATTTCTTGAGGAAGTAGTCAGCCAAATGGTCAACTCCTTGAGTGATCACTGTAAGTACTAAGGATAGCACTGGCGCCGAAGGAGGGTAACGTCTTCCCAGTTTCTTTGCTCGTCCATTCCAGAGAGACAGAAAGAGGAATGACGCAAAGAAGATTGCGAGAAAGACAAGAACGTATGGCAGCAATAGCAAATACATCATCGTCTTGTTCTGGATTCTTTACCTAATAGAAACGGAACAAGATCAGTTCTTTAATTGAGCAGTCATAAGGAGCGCAGCCATATATTTTAATAGTTAACAAGTTCATTTTCTTTTCCAATAATGATTTGAACTTTTATTTGAATCATTGCACTGCAAGAATCAATACAGAAAAAATGTCAAAAAATGTTAAATACACAAGGTAACCTGAAAGCAAGTCAATGGTTCCAAAGTAACAATGATCCAATCGCAAAACATAAAGCATCAACTCATGACGACAGGAAGCAGAAACTGCTTATCAAGTCAGCCCCATAGATAAAAAACCAGGTGGATTGAGTGGGTAATGGGTATTAATATCAATATAGATAATGGTTACATCGGAAAACAGGAAAAAACTGAATGCCAAGAGTATTACTCTTGTATAATGTAACGTACGGTAGTCCTGCTTCTTGCGAGTGTTGTGTTGATGAAGATCAGAATTAGTCATGAAAAACATCAAATGTTTTTTTAATTTTTAAATATGAGAGGAAGAATAATAACAGCAACGAAAAGGCAACAAATACGATAATGATATTAATAATGATGATGATAACGATAATATAAATAATGTTAGTAATAACCACATACGTGTGCCTGCAGATCCGCTAAAAGTGTTGAATGCCTTCGCTCTCCAGTATAGTTCTTTCGACTCGTTTAATTGTATAATCTCGCTTTGTTATAAAAAAAACCTGTTGCGCAAGAAGCTACGAATTATCAGCCATCTTTATCTGATTAGGCCTAAAGCAAACTCATTGACCGATGTTTACCTGAAACAAGCTGGTCGAAGTTCAAATACAGTAGCACCCACAAGGCTAAGCCTTTAGACACACTTTTCGCACTTACGAACATTGAAGGTAGGCCCTAAACATTCATACGCTTATCGCAGGCTGTGTGAAGACTACTTACGTAGCAAATTCATTGTTATGCATAAAACTTTATCGTTATTCGGATCTAAGTGGAATTTGACTCCACAGTAATAAAAGATTGGAGATAGCAAGCTAAGATCCAAAAGGCAACAGTTGAGGTAGAGAGGATAAACAAAAAAAGAAGAGAATAATTTTCTAATCTAATAAATCCAACTGCCCTTTTCAAAGTTTTTCTGAGTACCAGTCACCTGCTTAATGAATTTGCCGAGACTATTTTAGAACTTGGTAAGGCGAGCAAGGTAACCGTTGAACGTATGGTCGAGAAATCGCAAGGTGATAAACTCGTAATCGTAATCGTAAACTTCAAATTTCCACAGGGCCATAGTCTAAAGCTAACCGCAGGATTTGAAACGGGTCTGACGGGTTAGACTTCAAAGTTCCGGCCTAAGGTCGCTGCTATATTTGATCTGTTAGCAAAACAATGTCATGTAGGTCCTAAGTTTTGGTTGCTTAATCACCTGCTGTCCTATGCATCAATCTTTGAGTATTATTTTATGTTTGCCAGACTGTATATTGGTTGATGCTAGGTTGACAGCCAGTAAACGAATATTCGACTCATCGTGCGCTCACTAAAGTAGACGACTACCGCCGTATTCTTAGTAACGTATGTTCCATAGCATGAAACATTCAAAGCTCGAAGTTTGGATTCATTCAAGACATATTTATAACCTTTTTTAAGACAAAAATCTCTTTTCAGCGTTTACCTTCAAATTACAAATATAATCATAAAGGAGCAAACATAAACACGAATCTCACGCAAAACGGAATGAAAGTTTTAATTGTCGCTTGTAGGCCTACACTAAAGATTTGTTAGCCTACAACTGTGCAGATTAGATTCTGTCAATAAAAAAACACACGGAGAAAGCGCACGAACTCTACGAATGCAACTGATCGCGGTCACAGACGGCGCTGTATAATTAGACGCTGCTGATTTTACTAACAGTTCTTGCGTTAAACTAACTCGAATACGAATATAATGTGTAGGGCCTAATGTTAAACACGTTGCCGTGCACTAAATAAGAACTGAAAAGCGCCAAGTGTAGTTTATAAGGAAGTTTTCTGTTTAGATTTCTCGTGGGATCATGCGGATTTCAAACGGCTGAGGTTTCATGGTTATCTCAACAACTGGTGTGTCGTCAATCCGTTGTCCGTCTTTTCCAAGTCGGATGTTGAATTGTTGAATCCACCCAGTAAAGAAGAGGAAGATCTCCTGCCGAGCCATTATTTCTCCGAGACAAGACCTGCGACCTACGGAAATGACACGACCAGATATAATATTGTAATTAGGCAAGATATCGGTTTAAGTCTAGAATCATAGAACGACAAAATAATTATTTCTTCATTTCTATCCGCAACGATAGTCCACAAGACGACGGAAATTACATTTCATTTTAGGTCAAAATAATGTAATTGCGAATAACGATCGCTTGAAAATCTGAGATGCAAACCATCGCCATAATATGGCACCTGAGCAGGTCAGCAGCCTTTAAGTTGTCTGTTAGTTGATTCGCTTTTCGCGGGTAATATATTTTCTGCGGAATATGCGTCTACATGCGTAAGTGGCTGGATAATTTCAGGTATGCGTAGACGTTTACTGTTGCCTAATTTGCTTGAGGTCTTTATTCTTTATTCACTAAAAGATTTTGTGGGTTCTGGATTGTGTTTATCTATTAATTTTTAATTATTATTAGACCAATTGTTGTTTCTATTATTTTTGGCTCTTATTTCTATCATGCTATATATAATTAGCATGTCATTTTCGCCTACGGGACTACACAAGTATGGATGTGTTTCTGATGTGCGGTCGCGTTAAGGACCTACATACATGTAGTTTCGTAGACCTACATGTACATGTATACATGTACGCCGTCTGCAGTCGGGTAATTTGGACTCAGCGAAAGAGAATTCACCGTCAGTCACTGGCGGCCTGTCGACCTTCAAATGCCTGTTCTACACGGACCCCGTGGCTTGAGGAACATCCGGATGCTGCGTCATTTGACACCCATGGGAACCGCTGCATAATGTATACCACATAAGGGGAACCGCTGCATAATGTATACCACCTAAGGGGAACCGCTACATCAAATCTACCATCTAAGAGGAACCGCTGCATTATATCTACCACCTAATGGCAACCGCTGCATTATATCTACCACCTACGGGGGGAACCGCTGCCTCATGATTCGGCGTCTTCTGTTGATTAAAATCAAACTGAGATTTACCTAACGAGAAAGAAACGACTCTCTCTCTGCCAACGATATTATTGTCTTGGTCTAGAAATCGTTCTGGTCGAAAGACATCCGGATCTTTCCAGAGCTTTGTGTCCATGTGAGCAGCATGTAGATTTACAAACACCTAAAACACAGCAACGGTATAAAGGTTGGTTTAATTGAAATGCGTTAGTGGTAGCTGCAGCATACACTGACGGTATCTTGAATTAGTTCAATACAAGTTAATAATAATAATAATAATAATAATAATAATAATAATAATAATAATAATAATAATAATAATAATAATAATAATAATAATAATAATAATAATAATAATAATAATAATAATAATAATAATAATAATAATAATAATAATAATAATAATAATAATAATAATAATAATAATAATAATAATAATAATAATAATAAGAGGCACTTTTGATCAGCACGATGGGGACGACGAGAACCTTTGACACAGTAGTTTAGTTTCTTAAGCCTGAGGGATCTTTTCTACCTCGGGCAAAAAAAATAATAATAATAATAATAATAATTCTTCCTTTATTGCAACAATCTGGTTGACACATCGCAACCGGTACAGTTTACAGTTATGCAATTGAAACAATTCACAAGAACGCAAATGACAGAAGACATAAATCTTAACTACTAACAGAACAGACAGCCTGCAAACACAAAGCACGTCTGCCTACGGGCTCGAACTCGGTACCTCTCGCTCTCTACGCCAGATGTTATCCAATGCGCTATCGGGCCTCCCCTTTTAAGTTTCAAAGACTTTGTCAAGTGCAAAGTTTAGGCCTAATTCTCACATTCCGACGTCCGGCATTTCAATTAAACTAACCTCAAAATTTGAGTTAATAATGAAAGAATTCCCCATTATGTGGATAACAAATTTAAAAAAGTAATTTACAATTGGATGTTTTTAATTTAGTTAGTTTGGGTTCTATTCCAATCTCTAAATCTTTCGCTCCATTAAAATTTTAAATCAAATGTTTCCCAACTCACATTATACCCGCCGCAACAATTAATGAATTTAAGATAGGCTTACTTTAGTCCTTGCTGGTATGAAATATCCACAGACTTCTGAGTCGCTTAGCGTCAGGTGAGGAACCCCAAGTGGCGTTACAGTTCTGAGACGCATGACCTCAAGAATTGTAGCTTCAACAAACGGAAGCTTTGTTTGATCATCAAGAGCTGGAAGTCTGTTTCTCGGAATCACAGCATCAATCTCTTTCCGAAGACGTTCCTGTGTCGCCGGGTTATTGGCAACGAACATCAACAACCATAACAGACTTGCAGTAGTTGTTTCATATCCAGCAGCTATTAGATCTCTTGCGGTGTAGACAAGTTGCTCCTGATCGTAATCTGAACCAATTTGTGCAAGGTAACGAGATACGAAACATTCGACTTTGCAATCCTTCTTAATATTTTCAATATCTTCTTCAAGAATGTGATTTATCCTGGACACACTCTCCACACAGATTTGTACCTTTCGGCTGAAGTATGGGAACAGGTTAAACAAAGCAGGAGCAACGTCCATCGCGGGACTAATGTTTCGAATGAATGCTATTAACAGCTCAAGGATTTCATCGAATCCATTCGCCAAGTCGTCTCGTTTTCCAAGCACGATATTTTTTATGATATTATATGTACAAAGTAATACAAGTTCGTTTGGATTAAACTCTTTTCCATTTTTTGCACGTATAGTAGAATTCATTGCCTCAAATTCTTCTGAAATTCTTGTTTCCATCAAGCGGTTCATTCCTAATCCGAATTCTTTCAAGACAGACAGAGAGAGTTTGTGGTATCGTTTGAAGTCAGCTGAAAATTGTTTGGCTACGATTCCTGCAGCAGAAAATCAATGAAGTTGTTCGTTTATTCAGGTCTAATATAGGCAATATTGATGTTAAGAATAATTTGGAAAATTGGTGGACGAAAAATCTTTTTTGCTATTTAAAATGTCACTGCACAACAATGCAGTGACAGTTTAATAGAACACAGCAACAAAAAGAGGTCGGATGCGGGCCTATCTCATTATTAATACATGCTTTATCAGCATTATTCACTATAGCACTGCCAGAATTCCCACATGGAGCTCGTGTTGGATTCATATTCCAGTTTGGGATCCGAATAGAGCCAACGTGGGTCTCACGAATGTCTATTGATATGCTGACAGAGTAAAGACTAGTTCTTGCGGTAGACGGATCGCTTGAATGATGTTGGGATCTCGCTTGCGGAACATCCGATCACTGACCAATTTTGTTCGGAAGGAATGGATATTTGTTTACCATTGTAAACCGTTTGCTTTCAAATGTCTTGTTTATGCGTGAGTATTACTGTGATGCCTGTCGAGTGTTAACGGCGTGTGACTTTAATGGCGCGTAATATCATCACCGTACGACAGCCGTCAAGTGTTTGGTAACAACTAAAACAAACAGTCCAGACTTTCCGCGTGCTCCTCCCGTGAGCCCGTCAGAACTGGACTATACAGATTTGAGCAACACATCTGTTGCCAAGAATATCGCGGATGTAGTATTATCCGGCTCAATTATTCGAACATGTAAACTTTGCAGCATCAGTCATCAACGAACTAGCCATTATTCGGCCACGGTTTACCATCATGCAGCGAGTGCCAGAAGCGGTCTCAGTAGTTGCTGGTGTAGATGATCGTTAAGGTCGTTTTGGGCTTTTCCAGATCCAGCGACAGTAGCCTAGGCCCTGCCATTTTACATGAACTGTCTCTTTTGTAAAATGTGAGTGTTCCTCTTGTATTATGAAAGGGATACTTACTTACTTATTTACGCATACATGACCCGAGTAATCCAACAATGGCATAACCGTTCCTTACTTTTAATAATACTTCACATAGAGTTAATGTCTTTTGGTGCATGCGTTGTGCTCCCTCTCGCACTGAGACTTGTAACTGTTATAGACAACAGTCGCCCGTGTTTAAAAGATTGTTTAATTTTATCTACGAATGTCTTAACGAGAGTAATGTGCTTTGCAATTAATGTGCAACATGCAATATCAAAGTATACCTTTCCCAGATTTGTTAGTGATTGCTTCTAAGTAAAAGTGTTCTCTTCCAGCAAAGCATGTTGAATTCTTCACCAAGGCTTCTTCTATAACTTCTCTGCTGTTCAGTGTAAGACACAATCTGAAACAACAGCAATCAGCAGTTACTTTAGATGATTGTTCAATATTGCAGCTACGTCGCATCTATCCGCATGCATTAATAACATTTTAAACTAATTAGCAAATTAAGCTAACATCTAATTTTATTAGGTATGTAATAAACTAATAATGCAAAATTTGAAAACGTCATACATTTAGTAAACTAATCTTCGAAATAGCACTTTTTATATTATTCCAAGTAAGCTCAGAAATGTTATGTTACATTATCTATATTACATATTATAGTCTTTGATTTGCTCAACTTCTTGTTATAGAAATGGACGTTGTTAACTCATATAACAACTGCTATGCGTGTCGATGAGGCAATGTCGAATTAAGAATTCGTAAGTAACATGGTCTTCGAACAGAGTTATCCGAATATATAGTACTGCAATTATGATTTCGCATTAGGCTATCTTACCATAGGTTGATTTTTATGCATAGTGAAAAGCCGCTAAATGACGAATGAAAAGATTCAGTTGGATCGGAGTAGATTCGACTCCACTAGACTCGACTACATCAGACTCACCTAGACTAGAAGATACTTATTTCAATTGGTCTAGATTACACAAAATTAAGCAAGACTAGACCATGCTTAGATCGAGTAGATTAGCTTTGTGCAAAGCAGACTCCTAATAGAAAATTTAAGCACGGCCGTTATAATATTATCTGACAACGTCTATCATGATGCCAATTTAAAATGAGAAAATTAATAGCTGGCTCGGAATTTGCGTCTCTCTTCTCGTAGAGTCGTAGGCCTATACTGTATACAATGCCCTACCTGCGCCCTACTCTGAAAGTAAAGATCGGTCCAAGTTGATCAGCTTTGCTCTTGAAATACTCGTGTATGTTGTTAAATTTCCAAATTAATGGCAAATATCCGACGACAGGCAAAGACGGCAGAGACAGAGGGTGTTGTCTGCTTCCTGACTTCTTCCTCAGTACTCTGGTAAGCATTACAATCGCGAGAAACGTCGCCAGAAAGCAGAGGAAATCCGTGAAGAGAAACATATTTTGAGATATCGCTTTAAAAAAACACCAAACTCGAAAGGCTCATCTTTAAACGTGGTTGATAACTCGACAGTCATTTAAATCAACAACACTGCACAACGAAGTCAATTGATCTTGTATTTATAGCAAAATTTAATGTTTCTCGATATTCCAATTATTATTAACTACAGAAAGCAGATATCATTATTGTTATTTTTATTAAATGAAGACAATAAGTTCCTTATATCCTTATCGATTTCCTCGACCGGGTCTATTTAGCAATTGCATCCAGGTATGGAATTTATACCTCAAACAGGACATCGAAAAACTGGAGGAAGTGCAAGAAGAGCTCCAGAAATGATTTGATGTTAAAAGTATTTAATCTGTGAAGAAAGGTTGAAAGGTGTGGACTAACAACATTAAGGAAAAAGAGGAGGAGGCGATCGAAGTTAAGAGAGTCTTCAGACAGGAACAGACAGTACATTAATAATAATAATAATAATAATAATAATAATAATAATAATAATAATAATAATAATAATAATAATAATAATAATAATAATAATAATAATAATATTAATATTATTAATAATAATAGGCCTAATAATAAAAATAGTGAAACCTGACAAATATATGGAACTATCCTCCACATGTCTCTTTGGCCTTCAAAACCCTGGGTCCGTTCAACAACAAAGATACACTAGGCACCCTTACAGGGGGGACCCACAGGAACCGCTTTTTTACTTATCTCGTTGACGATACAACGTTTTAATGCGGTGGTCTTCGGGGGCACGTTCACCGACCAGGAGACAGGCGATTAGGGTCTTTCCGGACAGTTTATTCTTTACACTTGATACACTAGATAATAATTATTCAAAAATCCCTGAGCGATCCTGAATACCTCCGAACAAAAAATGATGACAATAATAATAATAATAATAATCATAATAACAGAAAGAAGGAGAACAACAACAATAACTTCATACGTGTGCATGCAGACCCGCTGAATGTAGGCTATTGATTCCCTCCGTTCTCCAATATAATCCTTTCGACTTGTTAAATTGCCGATCCGCTAAACAATCTTGTTATGTTGTTTAAAAAACAGCTGTATTAGAAGCTAAATATGACCAGCCATCTTTAATTCTGTTTAAAGCAAACTCATCCGACCGGTTGGGGTCATAACAAGCTGTTGAAGTTCAAAGAGAGATCTAGTCCTACCAAACAGCCGAAGATTTTGACCCAGCTTTCGCATTTGAGAAACGTTGTGATAAAATTCTAGGTCACAAAAGTAGGCCTACACATAGGTCGAAGTCATGTTTTAATTTTTTTAGTGCTCCTGTCCCTATTGACTTTGACGTTCTCTAAATATCAAGTTATCGAGATGCAGTACTGAGTTTTCAAGAACAATTTAGGATATTGATCGTACTCCAATAAACGAGGATGGCATAAACTCCAGCTCCGGTGTACTGGAATTGTCTGAAGAGGTCTATTTCGTTAACTTTGACGATATTTAATATCTTAATTTCCTAATCATTATAATGCTACAACATATATGACATTTATCGTATATAGTTTCTAATGATAACAGGAATGAGTTTGATAAATAATTGATCTTCAACCCAAGTGATTATAATATAATGATGAAAGCCACATTAGGCCTATACTAGCAGATAACTTGCTGGCTGCGGATCGGAATATGCTGGGCGCTGTAGGATGTTTTAGTACGTAGGCCTACGTTAAACCTGGTGATCGAATATGCCGTAGAATCGGGATATTGCAACGTTACGTTGTGCTTTGGAATTGTAGAGCCCTTTTGTAAGGTGGCTGATATGCATTTGTTACTTTCAGTTTAATATATTATATCAATATTGTCTATCAACAAACTCTCTGAAAAATTCCACAACCGCAGATGTGTCTGTTCTTGATTACAATTGTGTGAGTAGGTAAATGAGAGGCAACTAGGTCTTAGTGTTGTTTGTTTTGCAAATATCAGTGCACGTGCATGAAAATGATGCGACTTGTATACTCTCACAAACTCACAATGGAAATCGGCCGAGCAAATCCTATGTTGGTTCGTCGGACTATTTTCATTTGACCTATTTCAACCACTACAGGCGATAACTGCCTGAAAGCATACCAAGTCTAGAACAACTATGCCTGGCTGCTGACAGCCGCCTTTTGGGGCTGATCGTGCAGATCCAGGCCACGCTCTTACATGACCTGCTACCCCCCCCCCCAATTAAAACTGTAGCATATGTGCTACGAGCAGCACGTCCACGTAAACATGACAGAATACTACCTGTTGCAGATAGTCTGGCACGCAAAACATTTATTATTAGGATGATTTACTCGTGATTATATACTTCATAATGTACACCAAAATGCGGTTAGCAATTGGTTCAATAAAGAGGATACTCACTTATATCAATCTATTGTATTTCATTATTACAAACCGTATTGCTTTGGCAGTGATGCTCTGCTCGTCTGTGACCTCTGGCTGGCTAGTAACCTGAAGTGCTAGATACATTGAAAGCCGACACAGTTAGGTGTATTCACGACATATTTTTATCCATGTTTTTCGGCCAGCCAAATATGTTTCCAACATTGTAACCTCAGATAGCAAATACAACATAATATGTCAAGCCGGGCAGAATGAAATTTTCGTTGTCTGTTCATTAAAAATATTAAAACAACGCTGCAAAATGCAACTAGACGTTGATGATTTCACAGACAGTTCTTGCTCTAATCTAACATGAGCACCCTACAATGTGCACTGGCTACCACCACGCCCTCTACAGTTTCTACTATTAAGCATGATCTAATTGCGATTTGTTCATAAGAAGCGAAAAGCACAGTCTATTAGGCTATATAACGAAGGTCTTTCTTGCTTTAGATTTCTCGGGGGGTCATCCGGATTTTAAACGGCGGCGGTTTCATCGTTACTTCAACAACTGGTCTTTCGTCAATCTGTTCCCTTTCTACAGACTGAATATCGAATTTCTGTATCCAACCAGCAAGGAACAGGAAAATCTCCTGACGAGCCAGTATTTCTCCGAGACATGACCTACGACCTACATAAAAGACAAATCTAGAACTTATGTAATTAGGTAAGATATCATAATCGTCATTTTTAGTTCATATCTGGACCAGTCTTTTTAAAATTACATCATATTATTTCTTAATTATTTTCTGCAATTTTAGCCTATAGGCCTAATGACTACAAGTGAAGACATCGGAAATGACATTCAACTTCATATCAAAATAGCAATAGTGGCGCGCAAGATTCGCGACAATATTTTGTAGGTTTTGGACGATTATTTTTGGTTACATTTTCTGGGATAAGCTGCATTCGCGCCTCAGATCCACGGACATTTCTGCGCCATCTCTAGCCGAGTAAATTTGGTTTCGCCGAAGGAGTATTGGCGTCCCTATAATATATATACGTTGATACACTATGGCGCTTAATTAAATTTCTCTAAATGAGTCGTTGTTTTCTATTAATTACAACGAAATTGAGACTAACCCAAAGAGAAAGGAATGATTCCATCTTTGCCAATGATTTTATTGTCTTGGTCTAGAAATCGTTCCGGTCGAAAGACATCCGGATCCTTCCAGATCTTTGGGTCCTTGTGAGCAGCATGTAGATTTACAAACACCTAACACACAGCATTTTATATAGTGGTCAGTTTTCATTGAGATATCTAAATGTTGGTGGCAATTGCAGCACAATGCGCTGGAGGTAATGTTGGTTTCGTTTAAATCAAGGGCTCCAAGGGCTGCCTTCAGTGCAAAGCTAAATTCTCGCCTCCTAATGCCCCAGACGATGGAAACATTCCTAATTACTAGAAGCAACGAATGTCAAAGAATAGATGAATAAATCTAAGAAATTTTGTTACATCCGGTTCAGATAAGATATTATCTCAAATTCATCTCTCATCAAATTTGCAAACACCGTCTTTCAGCCGACATCGCACAACAGTGAATAAGTCAAGCTTACTTTATAGTGAGGTGGCTTAGTGAAATTATCGTTACCTGGCGGATAAAAGCACCAAATTTGGCATGAAGATCCGTTATGGTCTACTAAGTAAAGTTGGAATAGGAGCCCTCTGAAATTAATAAGCGCTTTTATGTAAAACACAAAAAACCAAGGTCAAAAGGTCAAACTCAAGGGAAAAAGCCACAACTCAGCTAAATATTATTCTATTTGGGTGATTCTTGTACCCATTTGATCGTACCAGTAAGGGCTACATCAGAGAAAGACATAGAACTAGAAGGCTAACATAATTCAAGGTCATTTCAAGGTCAAAAGGTCAAAATCAAGAGAAAATTGGCAATAGCTAAGCAACATTTTTCTTCATCTTGATAATTCTTAGTTATGGCAGTTCTGCATTGATTTCGACCTCTGGCCTTGAAATTAACCCAAGGTCATTTCAAGGTCAAAAGGTCAAAATCAACGGAAAATGACCATAACACAGAATCACCAAAATAAAACAACATTTGGCTGAGTTTTAGCCATTTCCAGATATTTTGGTTCAATCTAGATGAGTCAGAATTATGGCAATTCTCTGTTGATTTTGACCTTTGACCTTGAAATTAACCCAAGGTCATTTCAAGGTCAAAAGGGCAAAATCAAGGAAAATGACCATAACACAGAATCACCAAAATAAAACAACATTTGGCTGAGTTTTAGCCATTTCCAAACATTTTCCTCTACAAATTTACCTTTTTCACCTTAAAATGACCTCAGATTGTCTTAGGAGCACTCTGAAATTGTTGAAAATTGTTATGTAAACACCAAAATTGAAGCATGCCGACGTATATGACGAAATATAGCGTCAAAATCAAGAGTTTTAGCCATTTCCAAACATTTTCCTCTACAAATTTACCTTTTCACCTTAAAATGACCTCAGATTGTCTTATATTTAACAGCCTTGTTTCAATGTGGCAGAGTTCTGTATAACCGGACACGGTCTTTAAAGGGAGAAATGCTAAGTTTACATTAAACGATGTCATTGTTCTGTGATGCTTACTGCAGTAACACAAAGATTGCACAGTTCTATTTAGTATGCCTACAGTTGCACTTGCACAGTGGGGAACAATCCAGATTTGCTTTTCCACATTTGCAGTTGAAGCAGTCTCTTTTGCAGGAGCATTTGAACAATTTCCTGCATGATCGAGAGACCTCTGGAATTGTCATCCACATTGGTAACCATTTATCTGAAACTTTGTTCCATGCATAATCCTGTGCAGAAGGAACCACTTGTTGTGTTTGTGTGCTGGTCATCCAGATTCCTGCTTAATAAACTGCCCGTCGGTAAGGTAAAAATACCTGTCTGCATATTGATGAAAGGAGCCGACGCTGGTAGTGGGCAGACAGTGGACGATGACAGCACCATCCAGTACTTTGCAGTCGTAGGATGAAGGTGGCTCTGACTGCCCAGGCTGCTCAAGACATTGCAGCAAGTCAGACTTATTGCCAGGTAAATGAAGCTTGCCGAAGTCTGAGAGGGAAGGAGGGAAGGACTGTATCTCATGTGCGAAAAATCCCTCCAAATCGCCATCCCGGTTCTGCATAGATATATACAACTGATCAAACAGTGCCACATTGTTCTGAAGCACTTTGATCTTCTTCCCCCCTTAGACCTCGCTTTGCACTTGTTTCTCTTGAAGAGTGCAAGGGAATTCCTCTTGATTGGGTCATGTATGGAGTGGGTTCGCGAAACAAGCACATTCTGAACGAAGTCCTGATACTGATTCCTGCCTACGTCCTCCAAGGTGCGCACTGTAACTACTACAGACTCCTCTGTGCAGTTGCGACTATCAAGAGTTAGCAGATATGGGAAATCGTCCAAGAAAGGATTGCCCATCTGCCGGATGGTTTCAGATAAGCTGACGACCAGGTCGCTGGAAGTTCTTCTGTGATGAGAGACCCTGTCCATGGTGACGAAAGTTCTCCGGATTCTCTATGTCATCATCCAGTTTCCACATGTAAGCTCGTCTTCTTATGACTACAACTACTTGATACACGCTATATTTCGTCATATACGTCGGCATGCTTAAATTTTGGTTTTTACATAACAATTTTCAACAATTTCAGAGTGCTCCTAAGACAATCTGAGGTCATTTTAAGGTGAAAAGGTAAATTTGTAGAGGAAAATGTTTGGAAATGGCTAAAACTCTTAATTTTGACGCTATATTTCGTCATATACGTCGGCATGCTTCAATTTTGGTGTTTACATAACAATTTTCAACAATTTCAGAGTGCTCCTAAGACAATCTGAGGTCATTTTAAGGTGAAAAGGTAAATTTGTAGAGGAAAATGTTTGGAAATGGCTAAAACTCTTGATTTTGACGCTATATTTCGTCATATACGTCGGCATGCTTCAATTTTGGTGTTTACATAACAATTTTCAACAATTTCAGAGTGCTCCTAAGACAATCTGAGGTCATTTTAAGGTGAAAAAGGTAAATTTGTAGAGGAAAATGTTTGGAAATGGCTAAAACTCAGCCAAATGTTGTTTTATTTTGGTGATTCTGTGTTATGGTCATTTTTCCTTGATTTTGCCCTTTTGACCTTGAAATGACCTTGGGTTAATTTCAAGGTCAAAGGTCAAAATCAACAGAGAATTGCCATAATTCTGACTCATCTAGATTGAACCAAAATATCTGGAAATGGCTAAAACTCAGCCAAATGTTGTTTTATTTTGGTGATTCTGTGTTATGGTCATTTTCCGTTGATTTTGACCTTTTGACCTTGAAATGACCTTGGGTTAATTTCAAGGCCAGAGGTCGAAATCAATGCAGAACTGCCATAACTAAGAATTATCAAGATGAAGAAAAATGTTGCTTAGCTATTGCCAATTTTCTCTTGATTTTGACCTTTTGACCTTGAAATGACCTTGAATTATGTTAGCCTTCTAGTTCTATGTCTTTCTCTGATGTAGCCCTTACTGGTACGATCAAATGGGTACAAGAATCACCCAAATAGAATAATATTTAGCTGAGTTGTGGCTTTTTCCCTTGAGTTTGACCTTTTGACCTTGGTTTTTTGCATTTTACCTAAAAACGCTTATTAATTTCAGAGGGCTCCTATTCCAACTTTACTTAGTAGACCATAACGGATCTTCATGCCAAATTTGGTGCTTTTATCCGCCCGGTAACAATAACGTTGAAATTCAGCGCTAAGCCACCTGACTATTTAGTACCGGCTGGTATGAAGTAACCACAGACTTCTGAGTCGCTCAATGTTAGGTGAGGAACCGCAAGTGGTAGAATAGTTCTGAGACGCATGATCTCAAGAATTGTGGCTTCAACAAACGGAAGCATTGGTTGATCATCAAGAGATGGAAGTCTGTGTCTCGGAATCACAGCATCAATCTCTTTCTGCAGACGTTCCTGTGTTGCCGGGTTATTAGCAACGAACACCAACAACCACAATAGAGTTGTCGCAGTAGTTTCAAATCCAGCGCCAATCAGATCTCTTACAGTGTAAAGAAGCTGTTCTGGATCGTCATCTGCACCTACTTTCGCAAGATAACGAGATACGAAACACTCGACTTTGCCATGTTTCATAGCATTTTCAATCTCTCTTTTAAGAATGTCATTGATTCTGGATTGATACTCCACGCAGATTTTTACTTTCCGGCTGAAGTATGGGAACAGACTTAGCAAAGTAGGCGCAACTTCGATAGCGGGAGTGAGGTTTTGAATCAGCAGTGTAAATAGTTTAGGGATTTCATCGAGTACATTGTAATAGTCTTCTCGCTTTCCAAACATAATGTTTTTGATGACATTGTATGTACCAATGCGAGCCAATTCGCTGGGATTAAATTCATTTCCTTGTTTTGTACGTATAAAATCATCCATTGCCTCAACTTCTTGTTGAATTCTAGTTTCCATGAGGCGCTCAGTTCCAAATCCGAATTCTCTCAAAACAGACAACGAAAGCTTGTGATAGCGTCTAAATTCAGATGTAAAATTTAGTGCTGTGAGTCCTGTAACACAAATTCATTCAAGTCCAAGTTAGTTAAACTAATGTACTTCAACATAATGGAGGAAACTTGGAATATTACGCAATGACAGATTGTCAGCACACAGTAATATGAGGTAAGAGATAGAGCCTAAGGCACTGCTAGTAGAGGCTATATTACACTCTAGGTGCTTTGCCCGTGTTGGCCCATCAGCCTGGAACTCTCTTCCCCAGCCTAAGGCACTGCTAGTAGAGGCTATATTACACTCTAGGTGCTTTGCCCGTGTTGGCCCATCAGCTTGGAACTCTCTTCCCCAGTCTCTTCGCCTTGAGTTACTAGCCCAGTCACCTTCCCAGTTCCGTAGACGCCTTAAGACTTTCCTCCCTTCGCCTTGAGTTACTAGCTGACGCAGGCACACTGACGCAGGTCGAGAGCGCTGCTGATTTCAGAGCGGCGCTATGTCTAAATGTTCGATTACAATTACAATACAATTACAATTATAGTCTCAAACTTGCTTGTGAGGGACGAAAATCTTGGGGTTGAGAAATAATTCGATTGAAGCGCAAGCACAACCAATTAACCATTAACCAATCAATCTTTCCTTATTAGTAATAAAACTTCTCAGTGGGCGGACTTGACTTTTCAGTACGTAATGCACTGCTTCTGGCTGAAACTTGCCAATGATATCGATAAGAGTTACACTTTACTACTGATACTTCAACGATAGTAGTGCTGTTTATAACTATTGTTCAGCATACAATACCAGAATATACCTTTCTTGTTTTTGTTAGTGATTGTTTCCAAGTAAAAGTGTTCTCTGCCTGCGAAGCATGCGGAATGTTTCACCAAGGCTTCTTCTATTACCTCTCTGCTGTTCAGTGTAAGCCATAATCTGAAAGAATTGCATGCAGGAATTGTTATTAGATAATTATGCATTATTGTAAAAATCGCGGCATGCTTAACAACCCTGAGCTTAGAGTAATAGCATTTTAAAAATTAACAACATTAAGCTATCACTTCATCTAATCTAGTCTAGTTGATAAAAATTTGGAATTATGACAATTTTAGCTGAGAAAAAGCAACTAAAAAATATTCGTCTGCGTCCTGTAGGCTTACAGCCTAAATGACATAATATATGTCTGGCCTACCTGCTCCCTACTCTGAAAGTGAAGATTGGTCCAAGTTCATCAGCTTTGTTCATGAAAAACTCAGGTATGTTGTCAAATTTCCGGATGAATGGCAAAGATCCGACGAGAGGCAGAGACGGTAGAGACGGTGGATACCTTCGGCTATCGGACTTTTTCCTCAGTACTCTGGTCAAAATCAAAATGACGAGAAACGTCGCAAAAAACAAAAGGATCTCCGTGCACATCTTTGGAGATATTTCTTTAAAGAAAACACCAAGGTTGTAAAGTTAAAATTAGCTCCTTTAAAAATGAGGGATAAATCGACAGTTGCTAATAGCAACAGAGCTACACAACGACTCGAGTGATCTTTTAGTTATATTAGGTTAATATTATCATACAGTTTGGGTCCCTTAATCATAATATATTATCATGAGTAACTCCTTATGCTTATCATAATCGATTTGTTCTTTTTGTTCGTTCGTAATCTATTTCCTCATGCTAGTCTATATAGTACTAATAATATTATTACAAATTCTTCTAGGGATTTTCTATTCTGAATCTTTGAAGAATTTAAAAATGAGCTGACAATGCTATGGGGTTTCTAAATTTTGCGGAATGTAATGTATGTAATGCAAATCTTCGAGATTGCTCAACGCCACACGAATTCTCGTCAGGGAGACAAGCTTATTTACCGGCGCTATATCAAATCAAGTCCGCAATAGCCGCCCGGTCAACAATCCGGGAAGGTCATGCCGAGGAGACAGCATTGTGCTACGGTGGCAATCGGTGATGATGGTGGTCGTGTGGTGATTGTCCGAGATGAGGCAGCTGTTGAGACGAGAGAGGACAACCAGTTCTGAGAGTTTGCATTACATAAGAGAGCGATTTAAAATTGGACAGTAGTGGGAGAGGAGTTCCTCGTCCAGGGATGGTTATTTGGGAAGTGGTTTAACGACTGAGTCTTTGAAGAGCATAGGAAGCGTTGGCCTACCGGTTGATAGAGACATGTTGATGCTCTTCGTTATAGTAGGAACGAGAAGGGTTACACTTAGGCTTAGAGTAAGGATGTTGTAATGGGGAAACCAAATACCTTGCCAATTTTCTAGGTTTTGATGATACCAATCTCAGATTGGGCACAATAGGCCTAATCGATCATGCTCAGAATCGCAATCAATTTATGCATAGTGCATTACCAGAAAGCCAGATGATTATTCAGCAACAATGGGTAAACATGTCGAATAAGCTCCAACAACAACATCATATGTAGGTCACATGAAGTCATATGAACCTATTCTTATATGGCTTTGTAATGTTCTAACAAAGAAGTGACTGTTAGGAGTTGCGTGCACCCTGCATAAAGGAACACTGAACATAATAGCTTACACACATACATGCAGATCACGTGAATGCGCTGATGCTGTACCGTGTAATCCTTTTGGCGCAGTTCCAACCGTCGATTTCGCTTCGGCCTAAGAAAAACCGCAATATTTATTATCTCGAAGCAATGATATAATTTCTCCCAACAGAGACTATTTCAGTTCAGACAGTCTCCGCCCAGAAGGCGGAGTTTTCTGACCCAGTTTGCCCAATTTTAACTAACATTTAGAGTCTTAGACAAACGCGCGGAGACCGGTGCTATTCATCAGTCTATCGGATTCTATCCGATTCATCTGTTGCTGGACCCAGGTTTGGAACTCTATCTCAGTCGCTTATGTCATTCAACTCTCGGCTTCAATATTTATCGGCTTTATTATTTGTGAGATTGCTTACCACCTCTCTGTCTTAACAGCCTGATCTCTGGGACATAACATAACATAACATGACATAACATAACATAACATAAAATATCATAACATAACATAACATAAAATATCATAACATAACATAACATAGCAAAACAAGGGTTTTAAGTGGTTCGAAAGAAGCATAGTCTGTGTTGGAACAATAATTGCAAATTAACCTATAACATGCTTATTAGCCCAATTCTCCCTAGCTTCCTCTTAAAAGCTGTGATACTGTCCAATAAGACAATACTATCATCCAACTCCAAGCCATTCCACAAGTCTATGACTCCTGCACTGAAGAATGTCTGCCCTAGTGTTCCTTTCGGCGTCTTAACTCAATTTGTACCTGTGTCCCCGAGTTGCCGTGTTTGGTGATTAGGCCTATTCAAAGAAACTCTCCCACTGTAGTGATTCCTTTCCAGTAACAATCTTAATAGCTTCGATTAGATCTCCTCTGCTCCTCCTTCTCTCCAATGCTGTTAGTCATCGCCTTTTCAACCTTTGCTCGTAGCTCAAATCCTTGTTGCCCCTGATCATTTTCGTAGCTTAATGTCATTTTATCATCCTCCTTATAAACGCTAGAGGCGCTGACAATCGCGGTTTTGATCGGAGACATGATGAATAGCACGCGGTATTTAACGCCGCGGTTTTGTGCTCGCGGTTTTGATAGGATACCACTCTTGCATGGTCTAATTAACCGTAAAAAGGTTCAATTTCCTTTTGGTAAGTTGTGAACGGCTTCAGTCTAATACTCTTGATATAGATAGCAGCTGCATTTTCGAAGCGCCGATGGTTTGACCCCTGTTGTATCATGTGTTATGAAGGTCATCGTATTAGATTCATGCATGCATGTTTTTCAATTCATCTATTTTATAAGCTTAAGACCCAAAATATGTTGCTTATCATACAAAACTAGGTAATATCACATTATACCCAGTGCTTAAAGTGTAAAAAAAGAAGTGCCTGGACGCCCCTTCCGTTCCCTCCCCTCCTCCCACCTAACTCTTTTCCCATACTCCTCTCCCAAACTTTCTATCCTCAGTCCTATCCTCCTCCCCAGTCCATCATCCCAACCCCTCTCCCTACAATTAGAGGCGCAACTATAAAATATTGATGGGGTTCTTACATTGCTCGCGCCTTTGGCGCGAAGCCGCGAGTGCTGAAGGCACGAAGCTCTTGATAACGAGCAGAGGTTTAGAGAGCGTCGTAAGCTTCCGCAGTGGGGTCTGGGGCGGAGCCCCAGAAGCCAACGCATTTTGCAGCTGTTGATGTAAAAATGGAGCAAGTTTTCGGCCCTTGCTTTCCATCTGTCTCTGAACGATAAAGACATGAAAACTTCAAGAAGAAATTGGTTTGTCCAGATTTTCAGACTAACAGCATAAACATTTCAAAGTTTAAAAAAAAGAAACATGTTTCGTCTTTACCTTTCGCCTTTCGGCTGTTTCAGAAGTGTCTAGTTAATTTTTAGTCAAAATCCATTTCAAAAATAATTTTTCTATTGTTTTTTATTGTAAATTGGCTAAGCATTTTATCCAATGGCCAATGCTGCTACCTTGTTCGCAGATTATTCTCAGTAGGCTTTGCAATCGTGAGGAAGACAATTGTCCTCAGGTGACTTTTTGTGCGACGAAGCCTAGAAAATGCTCTTCTGCAGAATAAGATGGTACGAAACGAAGCAATTCACTTAGTTCCAGTAGATAATCTTCAGAGGATCGATCAGAACGCAACCCTGTAGGGCCCTAACTGTATAACTTTATATCTCGTATGTTATTTGTCAACTCTTAAAAAGCCATTACTTCATTCTGTCCTGTTTTTTTGGCTTTCATCCTCAGCGTTTTTTATAAACGAAAAGCTATATGATGACTTAGTCTAGTTATATCTCAACAGTTTCTGGGTCTTGCTTGTGAAGCGCACAAAATGGACCCCTTGAATTTTGAGTCTGTTAATCGGTTATATAGTTTGCTGGTAAATAATTAACGCCGCGGGTTTGTGCTTTAACCCTGGTTGTGGCTATCAAGCACTTCCGATACTGTCAAACCTGTCTCCAAACTTTCCCAGCCCTCCTTCCTTTGATTTTAGAATGCTCTAATTAAATTCCCTTTGATAAACAAGCAGTCGACTCGATAGCCGGTGTTTCACTTTAGCCGTAAGTAAGTTGTGAAAGATATTAGCAGCCAAACACTTATAATAGTGGCATATTTATCTTGACACCGGTTGCATTTCATATTAGATAGATTTCATTGAACAATGTGAACATAGTGTACGTCTATGTGATAGGCCTATCATATTGTATTAATGCGTTGTATTGAAGGCATTTAACTTGACAAGTTGATTCAGTTATGAAACAGGCAAGACAGAGACTCGGTGATGTCAGCCTGTGACAGTAGGTAGAACTAGGGTCTACGAACAGACGATGAAATCGGAAGCGCGTATGACGTGCGATTTGATGAAAAGTTAACTGGAATGTATAAAACGAATTTAGACATCCATTATACACATACTTATGTAAGGAATGAGGTAGAGAAACAAGTTGCACTACACGGTGGAACACACTAAGAAATCAGAATGACAATATGAAATTTTATTGGAATCTTAAAAAATTAAATGCTGTTGATTATAGCGTGGACCATAGAGGAATTACACTGTTGCATGGACGCAACCATTCATTCTGGAATTCATGGTCGGCGTCCATTGCTTGCTTATGGCAGGACGGCGTAGCCTTGAATAAGTGCCTGGACGCCGTCCATGACCGTCCATGCACACTTTAAGCCCTGATTATACCTTTCCTCTTTTTAGTGATTCGTTCAATGTTGTAGCCAGCTCTGCTTACAGAACATGTAGAATTATTCATCAAGGCTTCTTCTATTGTCTGCTGTTCAGTGTAAGACATAAATGTATGCATCATCACTATGTATATACGTTTGTGCATGCGTAAGTATTTATCTATGTATACTATCTATATATCTGCATGCATGTAGCAGATATGGCCGATATGGCTCGAATGTATATAGAGAAATAAGGGATGAAGTATGAAGACGATGATTCGTCTTAACGATGTCATAGTGTTGAGTATGGTATACCATGCGGATCTGAGACCTGGCCAATAGCAGCTGGAAACAAGAAAAGACTGGAGGCATCAAATCAAAGGGTCCTGCCCAGTCTGCATGTTTCATGGCGTGATAAACTATACCGACTAAAACCATAAGAAGGTGGACGGGAGTAGAGGATACGGAGAACAACACTAAGCCCTATCACAAGGAAAAGATTAAAATGAATGGAACACGTGGTTCTTATGGACAAAAATATAAAGTCACCAAAGTGATGATAGGGTTCCCATAAGGGAAACGAGATGGGGAGGCCACGAAAGAAGTGGATCTTTAAACGGAAAGAAGAAATGGAGCACCACGAAATTATCGAATTTTATCCGAGATGAGACGACGTTCTAGGCCTCTAGGGGATGTCAGGAGACGAGGCTGAGAGAGACTGGCGCTGGACAGAGACGAATGGAAAAGCTGCGTTGCCCGATGCACAGAGCTGCACCAGAAGAAATAAGTAGCAGATAAGTAAATACGAAAGCATAAAAGAATCATGTTAGGTTATACTGAATAACAGTAAGGAGAAAATATTCTACCCCCGACTTATACCAGGTAAAGAGTCATAGTTATTCTTCATCATTTGCATAGATTACAGAGTTTATTTTGTGAAGTGTCTGATATTCATTTGTTACTTTCAGTTTCAAGTGTAGGCCTATCAATATCGAATGTCAACGAAAACCCTCCATGATATAGGAAGGGTCTTGTTATTGGCTTTGTCAAATAATATGAGTGCACCTGCTCTGCACCTGCATGATAATAATGCAACCTATTTACTCGCCACAAATTTACGACGTCAATGGGCAGGCGAGCCCCATGTCGGACCGTCGGACCAATTTCATTTGATCTAGACTATCTCAACCACTACATCGGTAGATTCGGTCATGCCACTGATTAGTTGCCGGATATTTTGCATTCGCTCCCTTTCCCGCAACGGATCACATACCGGATATCTGCCTTGGTTTGGCGCTGCCTCGAGGGTGTGACCCATCTTACGTACAGGAGCTCCACTGCTCCACCCTGAGCGTCCAGCGCCGTGATTCTCTCCGCTCTTCTGGGCAGACTGAGCCTCTTGTTCCCCGTTTGAGGACTTTTATTATGCAGCGCCGTTCCTTTTCCGTAGCTGGCCCTGTAATCTGGAATGGGCTCCATAATTATGGTACTGTAAGTTATACGCCGAATGCCTAGAGCCCTTGCGGCCACGTTTTACTCTAATCTAAAGACTGTTCTCCTTAGCTGGGGTAGTGTCGGGATCGCTCCTGATTAGATAATCTTGAAGGGACGCTAAATAATTCTCTGAAAAGAATGAAAGTAAATTATGTGCACTCTATTATTACAAAACTGTATTGCTTTGACAGTGATGATTTTATTTATTAAGTATTTATAAAGCCGTAATTCCAGTAAAGCACTACTATAGATCAAACTTCGCGATACCGCTGAACAACTGAGGAGGCTCACAGCCCGTGTTCTCCGCCTTACAAGGTGAGTGTCCTAAGCTGTGGGCTGCCGTCTCTCATAGTTGTTGAGAGACGGCTGTACAAGGTTGATTCAAATTCAAATCCACAGTTCGCAAGCTAACATAAAGGACAACCAATATATTCTTAGTGATGACTTGTATTATTAGTGACCCTGGTTTTATGACGGCGTCTAGCAGTCGGCCAGCGAAGGTGTCAGGCGTTTGCTCGTCCGTGGCTGGTAGATAACAGTGCTGGATACATTCAAAGCCGACACAGTTGGGTGTATTCAAGACATGTTTATATCCATGTTTTTCGGTCAACAAAATATGTTTTCAACATTGTAACCTCAGATAGCAAACGTCTTATGCTGGGCAGAACGAAATTTTCATTGTCGTCCATTCAGTAAAAAGTATTAAATCAACGGTGTAAATAGGTCTACCAACTAGACGTTACTGATTTCGCAGACAGTTCTTGCTCTGATCCAACTCGAGTACCATACAATTTGTAATACCCAACACGTCCTCTACATTTTCTACTGTTAAGTGTGATTTGTTAAATAAGAAGCCAGAAGCGTCAAGTCTAGTTTGTAAGAAGTGTCTGTTTAAATTTCTCGGGGGATCATCCGGATTTCAAACGGCAGCGGCTTCATGGAAATATCAACAATTGGCTTGTCGTCAATCTGTTGTCCGTCTTCTCGAGGCTTGATATCGAATTTCTGTATCCAACCAGCAAGGAACAGGAAAATCTCCTGACGAGCCAATATTTCTCCGGTACATGACCTACGACCTGCAGAAAATAAGCAATCTAGATCTTCACTCTGTTTAATATGACATCATATTATTTCTTAATTATTATCTGCAACTCTAGCCCTAAATGATTTCAAGTGAAGAGAGAAGAAAAACCGTCCTGTCAAAATAGCAATTGCAGTGCACAGTTTTCACTACAATATTTATTGCAAAAACAATGGACAATTGGGCGTCTACGCATATAAGCAGCAATCTATGCTGCATCATTTACCTTCTGTGTTATTTCGGGGGCTTGGTCGTCTATAAAATATGTTAACGTAGTTGGCTATTTCTAGCCGTTTTAGACGCTTATGGTTGAAAATTTAGCGTGTCGTTTTAATTCCTCGTTTCATCCAATGATTTTGTAGGGTTTGGATTTTGGGTTCCATTACATACTTCATTGCTTCGCTACAACGAAAGCCAGACTAACCCAAAGAGAAGGGAATGATTCTATCACTTCCAAAGATTTTATTGTCTTCGTCTAGAAATCGCTCCGGTCGAAAGACATCCGGATCTTTCCAGAGTTTTGGGTCCATGTGGGCAGAATGTAGATTTACTAACACCTAACAAATATCAATAACATAAAGGTTAGTTAATTTGAAAAGCTCTCAATGTTAATGTCGATAAAAGCATTCGTTGGCGGTAATTTGGTTGAGTTTAATATGAGTTGCAAAGACTAGGCCCTACGTCAAATGCAAAATTTAGTTCTCACATTCTAATGCCTTGAATATTGAATTCCGAATAATAAGACAACTACAGTCAAAGATTAATAATTAAAATAGTATCTTGAGTCTTAAACAGTTGGTCAGTTTGGGCTCTAATCTCATCTCTAACTGATTCTTCATTCAAATTTGAAATAAAACGATCCTCAACCAACAAAATGCCGGCCTCTACATTGAATGAATTGAACTTAGACTTACTTTAGTCCCGGATGGTATGAAGTAACCACAGACTTCTGAGTCGCTTAGCGTCAGGTGAGGAACCGCAAGTGGTACAATAGTTCTGAGACGCATGATCTCAAGAACTGTGGCTTCAAGAAAAGGAAGTTTTGGCTGATCATCAAGAGATGGAAGCCTGTGTCTCGGAATCACAGCATCAATCTCTTTCTGCAGTCGTTGCTGGGTCGCAGGGTTATTAGCGAGAAACATCAGTAACCATAGCAGAGTTGTCGCAGTAGTTTCAAATCCAGCAGCAATAAGATCTCTTACAGTGTAAAGAAGCTGTTCTGGATCGTCATCTGGACCAACTTTTGCAAGGTAGCGAGAAACGAAACATTCGACTTTGCCATCTTTCTTAACATTTTCAATCTCTTTTTTAAGAATGTCATTACTCTTGGATCCACTGTCCACACAGATTTTCACTTTTCGGCTGAAGTATGGAAGCAGGTTAAGCAAAGCAGGAGCAACGTCCATCGCGGGAGAGAGGTTTTGACCGAATAAAATAAATAATTGAGGGATTTCATCGAGTCCATTCCCATAGTCATCTCGCTTTCCAAATACAATGTTCTTGATTACATTGTATGTACCAATGCTAGCCATTTCGCGGGGGTTAAATTCTTTTCCTTGTTTTGTACGTATGAAAGTATCCATTGCCTCAACTTCTTGTTGAATTCTTATCTCCATCAGGCGATCAGCCCCAAATCCGATTTCTCTCAAGACAGACAATGAAAGCATGTGATAGCGTTTAAAGTCAGCCCCAAACGTTTTGGCTACCATTCCTGTAGCACAAATTCATTCAGGTCCAAGTTAGGTAAAGTATTGTACTTCAACTTAATTGAGTGAACTTGGAATTTTACGCTATTACATTATTGTCAGCGTACAGTAAATGCGAGATTAGAAGTAGACACTAGCGCATAATTACTTGGGGTTAGTATCAAAACTACGCGTTAGCGACGTCGTCTTGAGGTTGACTGATCATTCGATTGAAGCGCAAACACAAGTGTAATCCATCAACCAAACAATCTTTCCTTATTAAAAATTACATTTCTTTACGAAATGAACTTGACTTTTCAGTAAGTAATGTACCGCTTCACGTAGAATTTTTTTTATAATGGAATCGGAAACAGCTACACTTTACTACTACTGCTTCAACGATGGTAATGTTATTTAATGCTAATGCTTCGCATACAGTACCACAGTCTACCTTTCCCATTTTTGTTAGTGACTGTTTCCAAGTAAAAGTGTTCTCTGCCTGCGAAGCATGTGGAATGTTTCACCAAGGCTTCTTCTATAACCTCTCTGCTGTTCAGTGTAAGCCATAATCTGACAAATTCAAGCAACAATATTATTTTTAGACAATTGCACAATTCGAGTCATGCATAGAACTCATGCGCATAGATTAATAGCATTTTAAAATAATTAACAACATTATCGTAATCCGTTGGGGAAGTCTAATCGAAATCCGAATAAGCCAGATAAACCATAAAAATCAGCCTAAGCTTGGTAGGCAAATTATTTTGATATTCAGTTTAGACCTGAGCGACTTTTAAAGACTGACAGAGCAAATTGAACTGGGTAGGCTAAGCTGTTGACCAGCTCTCCAGAAGACCCGATAGCACTGGAGCTGTTGGGTGTTGAGCACAGCACTAGGTAACCTATCTGTAGTTTGAGTGCACTATTTGATGGTTTCAGGAGTGAGCGCTGAAGGTGGAGAGGTCGGGTGCCTTAAATGTAGTACTTTGTGAACTATAAGACAGCTTTTAAGTTGTACTTTTGACTAAGAGCACCAATGTACATGTACTAGATACTTATTATATGAATGTACTGTACTACATGTAGATAACCTCTGTTAACCATCTAGCAACAGACTATTTATATACAATCATGTAGGTGGCCCTAACCAGCGGGACTCTGGTCGTTTCTGGGTTCCCTTTTGTGGACAACAGATCTTTGTTACTTTGTCAATGTTTGGAGCAATAAATTGATGGTTATGGTAATTGGTCATGGTTAATGTGGCGACTGATTTTTGATTGTGATATGATGATACCATAGCAACTGCACTATAGTCTATGCAGGACTAGACTAGATTAGATTAGACTTAATCGGGCAAGATTAGATTAGCTTAGAGTAGGCTATGGCAGAGAAGCGCATGTCAGAGTGGATTAAAGTATAGATGGTAAATTTAAAGAAGCTAGCATATAATACAAAGTAGATAAATTTACTAATGTTAGCTGAGAAAAGGCAAGTTCGAATTTTCGTCTGCGTCTTCTAGGCTTAAGGCATATGGTATTTGCGTGAGTAGTTGTGAATAGACCGGTATCAGAATCAAGACCTCCCTTCGACTGCTGGTATCAGAATCAACTAACCTAAATACCAAGGTTCATTTCAAAGTTCGCTTCTGTTGTTAGAAACATTGACTGACCTACTACTATAACCATTACAACGTCTGCTCTTGGTGCTTACAACCAATGAGAAGGCGAGCTCACACAAACACCTGAAACCTCTTCTCGGCTCTAAACTATACTCTATTGTTCAATAATATAAAGTGCATTATCTCTTAATCTATAAAAGATAACTTTAACTCGTTCATTCGTAGGTCGTTCCCAAAGCGTTCGCAGCATTCGAAAGACTACATCGCTCAAGCTCAGCTCGACTTCATCAATCATCATCGTCATCAATCCTTTTTATTGTTTCCATAGAATAGTTTACAAGTAGTGATCCAGAATAATCATAATCAACGATCATAAGTTTAGAAATTAAAACAGACAGATCACATTGTTAACTTGTTAACGTTTAAGGGAAACAATCGGGTTCCCAGAAGGGACTAAAGTCCCGCTAAGTTAGGGATACCCGTGTACCATGTTAGCAGAAGGATGACAGTTGAGTATATTCTACACAAATAGCATTGTCAGAAAAAATGAGAATAACTGGCTTAACTAACAACACTTAACTTCGTTAAGCTAAAGAAAATGACTTCAAAATCTGTAAGTATACAGCCTTAAATTGAATGGAATCTTATGTTTTGTGAGGCACTGGTCGTAAGCATTATCTGTTGATTGATTTGGGGTAAAGATAAAGAGATAAACAGGTTCCTTCCTGTACTTTTCGCAAATTTAAGAAATGGTGTTAGCTTCTAAAGCGCCTCAAGTTTGTTTCGTCTAGTAATGGATTTTCTAGTGAGAAAGACGCCGTTCAAACTTCGTTTGTCTTCAACTGATATTGTTTCAAATGCATAGCAAAATTCTCAATATGCATTTTAAACGTTTGTGAATGTCGGTCTCTTTTCAATTTGGTTTTAGTTGGGACCGGCTATTGAGTGTTAAATAAAGATTTTAGTAACTAAAATAAATGAATTTCGCTAGCTGTCTTACAAAGATATAGGCAGTCGTTATAATGTCCGTCTACATGTCCCTGTATCTTCGCTCGTATGTTTGTCTTTCATACATATTGTGTATGTGTGCTGTGTGTCTGTGTTTCTCTATTCCTCTCTGTGTGTGTGTGTGTGTGTGTGTGTGTGTGTGTGTGTGTGTGTGTGTGTGTGTGTGTGTGTGTGTGTGTGTGTGTGTGTGTGTGTGTGTGTGTGTGTGTGTGTGTGTGTGTGTGTGTGTGTGTGTGTGTGTGTGTGTGTGTGTGTGTGTGTGTGTGTGTGTGTGTGTGTGTGTGTGTGTGTGTGTGTGTGTGTGTGTGTGTGTGTGTGTGTGTGTGTGTGTGTGTGTGTGTGTGTGTGTGTGTGTCTCTCCTGCCTCACTGCTTGCTCTAGGCTGTCTGTTGAAGACCGATGAAGAAATCTCGTTACCTGTGTGTCATTTCTGTTTACGAGCGATGCGTCGCACTGTGTTTACGCCAAGTCGATAGTTACTAAGTCCAACTCTGTGGGTGGTCTACGGTCATAATCGTTGATACCGTGGACTCAGCGAGGGGTGGCTTCTCGACAGTACAATGGGCTTACAATGCTTATCGCAAGTTGAAGATTGTAGCGGATATTTTAATGGAATATTTAGCGTGCTGTCTTCCTTCATGGTCATAAGTAATAATCCCATCTTCAATTCAAAATACGATGGAGCCAACCAATTGCGGTAATGATCATGTGTTTTATGCTTCTTAGCTAAGAGCGACTATGCCGGTATAGCAGTATGTGTCTTGTATTGTATAGCAATGTCCCCTTGTGTTCTCTTTGAGAAGGAAGCCTCTTTGTAGTCTACCGATTCTTAGCTATAGCACCGTTACAAAGTATTTACAATGTGTCTTTGAATGTGCCATTGGAAATGAAGACCTTGTGTGGTGTAAATGATTGGAGGTGTGGTCTAGTAGATAGCGATTGTTCTTCGTACAGACAATGGGATTCGTGACTGTTGTGGTGTTCATTCGTCCTTCCATTTGTCCTCTTGTGTCAGTCTATGGAGTATGTTACCCGAATGACTGGAAAAAAGGCTGTGGGGTGGGATGTTTGCTCGAATAACAACGGTTTCAGTGACCATTGTGAGATGCAGAGATAGCGTTTAGGTTGTGTGTTTTTGGTCGATTTGGTATAGTATAGGCTTTGGCTTGCCTTCCCATTCGCTGCAGGCACCAAGAACAGGCTTGGCAGTGGTTGTAGTAGTAGTAGGTCAGTCATTGTTTCTAGAAACAGAGGCGATCTTTGAAATGAACCTTGGTATTTAAGTTATTTGATTCTGATACCGGCTGTCGAAGGGGGGTCTTGATTCTGATACCGGCAGTCGAGGGGGGAGGTCTTGATTCTGATACCGGCCTATTCACAACTACTTGCGTGCCCTACCTGCGCCCGACTCTGAAAGTGAAGATCGGTCCAAGTTGATCAGCTTTACTCTTGAAAAACTCGGGTATGTGGTCAAAATTCCGGAAGAACGGCAAAGATCCAACGAGAGGCAAAGACGGCAGAGAAGGTGGATACCTTCGGCTATCGGACTTCTTCCTCATTACTCTTGTCAAAATGAAAATGACGAGAAACGTCGCAGAAAACAAGAGGATCTCCGTGAACAGAAACATCGTTGGAGATATTTACTTCAAAGAAAACACCAATGTTGTAAAGTTAAAATTAGCTCCTTCAAAAATGATGGATAAATCAACAGTTTCTTATAAAAGAGCACCACTCAAAAAATCAACTGATCTTTAGGTTCTATCAGGAATTCAGGATATTATCACTCATATTGGGTCCCTTATTCATAAATATTGTAAATATCTATAGGCCTATTACTAATAATACAAATTATTCTACGGACTTTCTGCTAGGAATTTTAAAAAGCTTCGAAGTAAGCTAACAATGCAAATGGGTTTCTAAATTTTGCAGAATCAAGTGCCTTTCCAGTTTCGGAGTTTTGACGCGATCCACCTCAGATTGGGCAAATTCAGCAACGATGCTTAGAATCGCATTCAATAACATTATGCATACTGCGTTTCTAGAAAACAGGATATTGATTTACATCGGATGTCGGATCAACTCCAACAGCAACGCCATATGTAGGTCGTTAGAAGTCCATGCAGCACAATTATCATATTGTATATGGTTGTATAAGTTCTAACAAAGAAGTCGAGTGCTCCCTACAAAAAGGAACACTGAACATGATAGCTTACATACACAAACACGTAGATCAGTTGAATGTGCTGATGCTATTCCATGTAATGCGTTTGGCTCAAGTCCAATTCCTGTTGTGTCTTTGTTGTCAGATGTTAGACATTAGAGACTAAAAGCGGCGCGTCACCGTTATATCTACAAGCAAGGTCATTATTTCTGCATAACACGGTGGTGATGTTATTCTGACAGAGTCTCCGCCCAGAAGGCGGAGTCTTCTGACCCAGTTTGACCCATTTTAACCAAACATCCAGACAAAACGCACGGAGACCGTTGCTATTCATCAATCTATCCGTTTCACCATTTCAAACATGCATTAATTCATCCATCTATCCGTGCATCAATACACACATTCATCAGTCTATAATTGGCCTAAACGTCCGTTCGACACTTTGTGTGTATTTAGACGTTATTTTAGAGAGCTTTGTCGTAACGTTATTAAACACGCGATCTGTGGTGCATGATTGTAGCCGTTATTGTGTTCTTGGACCAAACTAAACATTGTTCAAACCTTTTTACTCATCATCATCATCATATTCGTTTATTTAACACAAAACTGTCGACAAAACGCAACAGAACGGTCATACTGGAGTATGACCGTTCTTAAAGTTAGTATCGCTTTTGAACTTTGAAGTGTTAAGGCTGACAAAGCATGGTTCATGGTTCAGGGAGATAAGCAGGTCCTTATGGTGAACAAAGTACTTTTCTTTTGTGGCCTATCTTCCCAAATTTATTATAGAATTAATCCTGGTAGTAGTAAAGGCAGTACGTCTGAGAGCAAACCCGTTAAAAAAATTACATCTGAGAGTAGTAGTTGTTGTAGTAGTAGTAGTAGTAGTAGTAGTAGTAGCAGTAGCAGTAGCAGTAGCAGTAGCAGTAGCAGTAGCAGTAGCAGTAGCAGTAACAGTAGCAGTAGCAGTAGCAGTAGTAGCAGTAGCAGCAGTAGCAGTAGCAGTAGCAGTAGCAGTAGCAGTAGCAGTAGCAGTTAATGTTGTTGCTGTTGTTCTTGTTGTTGTGTTGTTGTTGTTGTTGTTGTTGTTGTTGTTGTTGTTGTTGTTGTTGTTGTTGTTGTTGTTGTTGTTGTTGTTGTAGTTACAACAACATAAGGGCTGCTTAAGTCTATAACAAAGTTTAATTTCAACTGCAGCGAATATGTTCAATCGCAAAAGCGCAATGGTGACACTTCAAGCGAATGTTGGAAGTTTTGCAGTGTTAATCTATTATCTTCTTCTTCTTTTCTGTGTTCCGTCAGGTGTGCCGAGGATGAGGTGTTTACAAGATGGCTCCATTTCTTTCAGCCTCTAATAGCATCCAATCATACCTCTAGTATCACCTGCGCCATCTCTGCACATCCATCACTTGCTCTCTTCACACACGGTCACAACTCTAGTCCACGCGCTGATCTGTACTAGGGTTGACTTTGGCAACCCCATCTATGCTGGTATCACTTTATATCCTTTTGAAGCCTTAGTCAATACGAAGCGCTGCTGCCCACCTTATTGTTGGTCTTCCGAAGTTTGGATATCTGCCTTCCCCTGCCTCTACGTTAGCCTCTCCCTCCGCTTCTACCTTTCACACTCCCCTCTACCTTCCTCCCCGTCCGCCACCCCACCCCTCCCCTCCTACACTTCCACATCTCCTTCCATTCCGCTCCTGCTGAGTGTACTCTCTCCTTCTGGCGAAGGATTTAATATACTGAAGATGAAAAGAAATCCTGCAACCTCTAGTCGTGACTAGTCTCTGGATGCGACAGTCTCGCCACGGGCGCCCTCTACAGACGTGTCTGTTTGTCGGCCGCTGCCCGGACACCGTCTGCCGACGTTTGTGGCTCGTCCGCTGGGACTCGAGCGAAACAGCGTAACACAACGCATATGGCGACACACATTTCTCTTCTATTATTGTTATTATTATTATTATTATTATTATTATTATTATTATTATTATTATTATTATTATTATTATTATTATTATTGTTATTAATAATAATATTAATGTCATCGTTTTAAGTTGGCCCCTTTGCGCTTAGGTCAGTGTTGTTCAGGAACTTTGCTGTTAGCCCAGTGCCTGTACAAACCCAGGAGTTTTCAGACTCAGGTATCTGCTGATGAAAAATCTATTGAAACCTAATGACTGTTTTCATCAAGAGGTTAAACGCACAGACGCTTGAGACTTAAGCTGAACTGCGAACTGCATGCTAGCAGCTGCATTATATTGACTTGACGCAATTACTGTTGAAAGAACATGCAAACCGAGACATACCGAGACATAGATGCATACAAACATACTAACATCCATAATTGTAATTGTAATTGAACATTTGTATCGCGCCACTCAGATATTCAGGGGCGCTGCCGACCAAGGTCAGTGCTGTCTCTACAAATAAGATGGTCTTCAGGCGTTCCCGAAACAGAGGAAGAGAAAGGCTGAAAAGCTGAAGGCGCAATTCATGCGGAAGGTGGTTTCAACTAGAGGGGCCGATATAAGCAAAGCCTCTGGATGGAGCAGTTGCATGCGAAGGACAGCCAGGACGCCTTTGTCGGCCGAGTGGAGAGCGTAGCGACCCGGGAGTGTAGAAACCGATGTACATAAGGCCTGAAGGTATGAAGGGGTTACCCCGAACAGAGAGTTGCGCATAAGTGTGAGAATTTTGAACTGAATGCGCTGGGCACAGGAAGCCAGTGGAGAGTTTCCCGAATGAAGGAAGATATGTGAGGATACTTCGGGAGACTACAAATAAGGCGGGCGGAAGCGTTAAGTATTGACTGAAGCTTGGAGAGGTTTAGTGAAGAGAGATCAGTGTAGATGGAGTTGCCGAAGTCAACCCTAGTACAAATCAGTGCATGAACGAGAGTGTTAACTGCGTGAGGGGAGAGTGAGTGACGGATGGTGCGAATTTGGCGTAGATGATACATACTTACTAATATCAACAGTAGACTATTTGTGTTGCACGAAGTCATACATGTATTTCAAGTTTAAACTAAAGTTATTTGAAAAATAGACATAATAAACCGACTGTCTGTAGTCTTTTGCAAAAACAAATTGATTGCCAGCAGTATCGTAAACGAGCTATGTTGAAATTAACACAATGTCATGCACACTCTCCAGCGTTTCCAATGATTAAAATATAAACATTCGGTTTTTGCATTGTTCTAATCGGTTGAATTGATCGCTCTCGAAATCCTTGTCACATGTTGCTTTAGGCCTGCGTGGCCCTAGCTGCTCAAACAGGATCGTGTAGAGTGATGTTTGAAATCCACTGTGTGCACCATTTATAGCAGTCGATGTCTGTGTTGAAAACTCACTAAGGCGTTCGAATAGTAGGATGAGTGTTTATTTATTTACTTATTTATAAAATAAATATTACCAGATACATCACCACAGAGAGATACTAAAGTAAACTCTGCTCGTATGAAATCTGCGTTTTAGAAGATACAGTAAATGAGAAGCATTCACATTGAAGACTGTTAGTTTCCTAGATTACAATCCCCGTTCAGACAAGAATAATACAGTCAGCTTCTTAACGATGAAATCCACGTAAGTGTTCAGCTATTTAGCAGGCTTGCAGCATCCACTAATAATTGTTGCGATATAAATTATGCGTAGGCTTTCCTATGAGGCGACAGGAGAAGCTGGAAAATTTGATTGTGTCTGTCCAATTGGCATTAGTAAATTATTTTACTTTCAGTTTACATGCATTAAGAAGTGTAAAGTATGATCAGAATTGCAACAATGTTTACATAATACAACTGCATTTAATATTGCGCTATTTCCATACGACAGAAGTTCGATGACGAAAATTAGTTTTGCGTGAGTGATTTGTTCAATGTACTTATAGGCCTACACTAGGGTGGTTGCATCTCTTATGGAAAATTTTCGACTTCAGTTGTTTACTTTCGCCAACCCGGCATTCCGTGCCAATTGGTTTAGAAGTAATGTAGCCCAAAAATTATCACGATTGAACAATATCTAGGACTGCCACAACGTCTTTGAAATTTTGACTTTTAAAGATAATTTTCGTCATTTCGAGTAGAAGTATTTGATTCGCATTTTTGGACCTATGTTTAGTTTTCAACAGAAAAGCTGGATGATTTTACTTAAGAACAACTTAAAAATAATTTCTACAATGTTTATGTTCTCTTTGATTGTTTATTATTAATTGTTATTGGCATTATAGTGGTATTTGATCCGTGAGTTCCTGAGACCGATAACCACAAATCTATTCGAACAAGCATACACAAAAGGGTGCAGTGGAAAATAAGAGAAAATTAGAAATTCGAAAAGTAATAGCAACCAAAATTTGCCTAATGGCATGGATCAAACACTGTTAAAAATCTAAAAAATATTAATGTCTTCCGCCCCCACCAGAGGGCCAAAGTTACGAGACAAAGCATTTTTCGAGAAAATTGTAGGTTTTCTTCTAAAATATTCTAATTTGAAAAATAATTAACTGCCATTCATTATACCGCTAGAAAGAGCTCTTAAAACTGAATAAAATGATGTGTTATTTTTCAGAATATGCCCATATTTGTATAAGTTATTAACTTTTACCATTTCCTCAATAATAATAATAACTCTAATAAATAATTTTAATCACTAATCAGTGTAATCACTTGTAACCAGGCATGTAATAAATGTAATTGTGCTGTAATCTGGACCTACTGCAGGCAGTTGAATTTATTCCTGGTTTAAGTATTCACTTTTCATTTTTGATTACAACTATTATGCTTACTGTTCGAGTGCTCCTATATTTGATAAAGGGTGAAACTTTGATGGTGTTGTGGCAGTCCTAAATATTAAAATTTTTTAATACAACTTTTGTGTGATGTTTCTGGATGGAATGGAAACAAATGGAACCTTGGCGAACATTAGTTTCACACTTTTATTTTTAAGAACCACCCTAGCCTACACGTAACCTTTTAGTGGAGGCTTGAAACCGTATCTCAGCGTAACAGTCCTCGCTTTCCATGCACTCGGCTGCCCCGATCATCAAATTAAACACATTCAATACCTAAAATAATCACAACTGTTTAAAATCTATGTACTTCACTTCTTAATGCTTGCGTGCGAATGCGCACTCAACATTTGTGTTCTCTGCTTAGTTATTAAGAAAGTCAAGACTCAAAATAACTTAACTGACGAGGTGTGTAATTATAATTGTTCGAACTGATGTCTTGCAACCATTATAATAAATTAGGCGACAATATTAGCGTGACTTGCTTTTCAGTGTCACGTTTGGCTGCACAATAATGTTATCTACTTGAGTGACTATAATATATATTGTTACTTAGTATTCAATAAACATCAGCGTTGATCAATCACCTTGAACCAGGGATGGCCAACCTGCGGCCCGCAAGACAAATGTGGCCCGCGGGCTGCTGATTGGCGGCCCGCCCGGCCCCTTTCTAAATAATTTTTTGTCTCATTTTGCACCTTCTTACTTGTCCGACTACTACATTACTGCATAATAATGATGTCTAAGACACTAAAAGATTTAGTGTTGTAAGTTCTAGGCCTACCTGTTTTTCTACATCCTGTAAAATATGAAACAAACATTTGTATTTCTTTCGAGGCTGTGAGCAGAGGCGCGTTTATAGAAAACGAGGCCCTAGGCGCAAACATTTTTGGGGCCCTTCTGAACTGGTAGACAAAGAGTCTAAAACTGTCGTGGTGTTTAGCCTATCATGTGCTAAAACCTACGAAGTTGAATTTGAAGCCGTTTTGGTCATAGGTGCCAACAATGAATTTTTCTCGTCCTCTCAATATAACGTCATTCTGGACAGTTTCGTCAAACAACAAAGCACGTTTTCTTTGACGTTTTCTGCAATGTCATAATCGTTTTCAATACCAAGTTTAAGTTTTGCCTCCGTCTCTATTTTGGGGAAATTTTCTCTGACGTCTGAGGAAATGTTTTTAAGAATAAAAGAATTAAATAATTCAAATTCGACAAACAGAGCCTTTGATCCTGCGGAAATTTGATGGTGGCATTTAGCCTATTCTTTGCAGCATTTATTCTTTGTATAAGTTGCGTAGCCTATTTGTCAGTTTATTTTTGATAAACGAAAATTGATTGATTGATTGAATGATTGATTGCAACGAATTCCACAATATTGTCCCAGTATAGGCCTACGTCGATGTTGTCATTAGAGCTATCTTCTTTCGTTTTGCAGCTCCAGATTATCAGCAAAGTCTCATCGCGTAATCAGTATTTAATAGGCCTACCAATAAAATTTCAATTAGGCCTACTATTACTTACTGGTAAGTTTTGACCACTATTAAATGACGGAATTATCAGACTAAAACTTTCAACACGCAGGCCTAAACTGCAGCAGATGCCCGTTTCTGCTTGCTGCTAACAAGTTTGATGTTATTTTACACAAAAATGAATTATTAGTCCAATTGCTGCCCGAATGAACAAAGCAATTATAAATTACAATAATATACTTTTACAAATGCAATGATATAGCCTACTTTTATGTGAATGCAAAGCTGTAAAAAATATATAAAAAATTATATTTAGGCCTAAAATAATTCTAAATTTAAAAATGTTATTTTTTTACTATTGAAAAAATATTTTCATTCGTTTGAGGGCCCTCCAAGATTTGGGGCCCTAGGCGCGCGCCTAGTGCGCCTACTGGTAAACGCGCCTCTGGCTGTGAGGACAAACATTCTGCGGTCCGCCGCGTGCTTACCAACAATCACAGTGGCCCGTAGGCCAAAAAAGGTTGGCCACCTCTGCCTTAAACATAGGGGTTAATAATCTGACTTTGAGTTTGCCTCATGTGGCGATTGGCCGCATCGCAAGATTCATTGGCCGCATCGCAAGATTCGGCCATGTTAGTGATTACATGCGGGATGTCTTGCATTGGCTCCCTTTCCCGCAGCGGATAACTTACCGGATCTCTGCCTTGGTCTGGCGCTGCCTCGCGGGTGTGGCCCCTGTTTACTTACAGGAGCTCTGCTGCTCCACCCTGAGCGTCCAGCGCCGTGGTTCTCTCCGCTCCGCTAAGCAGGTTGAGCTTCTTGTTCCCCAGTCACGGACCTCTGTTATGCAGCGCCGTGCCTTTTCTGTTGCTGGCCCTGCAATCTGGAATGAGCTCCCTGTGGATCTACGCCTAATGCATAGAGCCCTTGTGGCCACATTCTTCTCTAACCTGAAGACTGTTCTCTTTAGCCGGGGTTGAGTCGGGAGCGCTTCTGAGTAGATAATCTTGAAGGGGCGCTATATAAATCTCTGAAGTGAATGAATGAATGAATGAATGAATGATTGAATAAAACATACACCGTGTTACTTAATTATATATTAACTATTTATATCACTTGCTACTATGACAAAAAGCGACCAAACTTAAACGAGCCTTCTGCAAGTTTATGTTCTTCTTCGGATATGCTTTGAATGCAGCTTTAACTGTCTAACATTTAATACATGATTGTGTCGTTCTTGAAGTGACATCATTTAAATAGATTATGATAATGAAATATTAGACGTCAGTACTTGCGCAACCTAATTGCAAAAGCTATCGATTGGTAAAATAATTTTCCTGATGTCTGTAATACAATTTGCAAGATTTTGTTCATTTTAGATTTCTGCGATATTTTCTGACATTAAGCTTATTGTCCCTCTGCGTTATAATCTCGCTGACCGCGTATTTCATTTTAAGTAAAGAAAGAAACTTTCATGTGGGAGCCAGAGACGAAATAAAGAATCATTCAGGTGGCTTATCGGTTGGAGGTTTCTTAAAACATACTGAAAATCACATTCATGCACCTTTGTTGCATAACGTTGTCGATGGACCTGACAACTGCAAGCAACTCCGAAGGCCTACAGAGATTCGTTATCATAACACACACTGGCAAGTGCAACAAGACGGTCAAGAAGACATCGCAGTCTATTCGGCTTTCTACGATGACAGACCAATAGTTGGAGTTCTTCCGTGGATACGAATACTTGGTGTTCGTCGATTACCTGACAATCCTCTTTGGTGCTACGTGTGGTATTCTCATGAAGAAAGACCCTTTGTCGCTCAGGCTGAAATCACTAACACGGGTATTCTCCCGTCGTTCAGAATGAACGATGGCAATTACAGTCAGAATCTCTTCTCCTGCCCGATCAAAAGCTCAAACTTCATTCCAACGCATGTTTCAATTGCAACCAGACTTTGTTCGAATTCTACAATATTTCTGGAAATAGTTCATAATTCCAAATCAGATAAATGGACTCACAATTTTGGAATATGCGTGGTAACAGGTTTTGGATATTTTCCACCCGAACAGATAGTGGAATGGATGGAAGCTAATTTGATGTTTGGAGTAACACATGTCAACGTCTACAATGGTTCCATTGATAGTCGATTGGATTCAGTATTTGAATATTATCGCCACAAGGGGATTCTTGAAGTTCGTCAAATGCTACCTCCCGTTGAAGATTATAGCAAGCAAGGGGTCAAGCTAAGCAGCGTAGCTTCTCTCAACGACTGCATGATGCGCAACATGTACTCTCATCGTTTCATTGTGGTAGTTGACTTTGATGAAATAATAGTTCCAAGAATTCACAACAATTATCTGGATATGCTTGAGTACATTGACCGTTCAGAAAATCGGTCAGAATCCCATCATACGTATTCGTTCAGGAATGCTTTTTTCTTCAAGTACTTTCCAGAAGACGAGTCTCAACCGAAGTTCTTAAGCACCTTACGTTTTGAACATCGTGCTCAACCTTCAGATTATCTATTTCGATCAAAGTCGTTTGTTGATCCACGTCGATGTAAGTCTGTCTTCCATCACTACTGTTGGATTCGATTTCCGAATTCTGGGTCTCCAAGTGTTGACGTTAACACATCAGTTGCTCTCAGTCACCATTATCGATCCAGTTGTCCATTAGACAAAGTACGGTGTGACAAATACAATATGGAAAAAGTCTTAGATAATACCATGGTCGAGTATAAAGATGTTCTTCTAAAGAGAGTTTCTGTAGTGCTAAATGCGATTGGCATAATAGATCGTAGCTCCACTAAAACATTGCAAAGTGTGCAAGACTAAGACATTTTGCTAACGTTGCACTGTTCAAATTTCGCTTATAATTTCTAAAGAAGTTAATCAGAACCTTTTTCAGGTGATGGATCTATGAAACTGTGTAATTCTGCAATAGTTTTTCGAGTAAAAGCATTTGAAGGGAGTAATGTTTATGTTTACTGTTTACTGTAACGACAGTAGCCTATATGGCCTGGATCCTGCTCATTTTCCAATGAATTTATCGGGTGAGATCCTTCACCACCGCTCGCCATTTATGATCTCCGTGCAAGGACCGTGCTAGCCCGAGGTTTAAATAGGCCTATCTGAAATATGCCAGCATCGGGAAGAGAACCGCGATCTGCATGCTCTCTTTCACAAAGGTGCATGAACCTACGCTCTTACCAATGTAGCTAACTGGGCCAGATGTTCGCTCTAGGCTGTACTACTCCATCGTCTCTTCGTATTTAACCTACTGCAATATATAAGCTTGTAACGCGCGACGAAAAGAATCCAAAGCGTCTTTGGTCTACTATCTCGGGCCTGCTAGGTCGTGCTTCTCTCTCGACTTCAACACCAGCTTTCGCAGCCGATGACTTTCTCAAGATGATGAATGACAAGATAACCGGTCTTCGTGCTGCAACGGCTGGTGCTCCTCCACCTGACTTCTCTCGAACTGACTGTAAATTCGACGGTTTTCAGCCCATCCTTGAAGCTGACCTTCGACGGGTCATCGGCTCCTCGAACCAAAAGTCGTGCGAGCTGGACCCGCTGCCACCGTTCATCATTGTTAATGTGTTAGATGACATTATTGCATTTCTTGTGTATATGCTAAATAGGTCACTCACTGATGGATACCTTCCTGCATCCCAAAAACGCGCCATAGTTCTCCCAAAGCTAAAGAAACCTAACCTTGACCTTAATGTTGGCCAAAACTATCGGCCCATCTCTAACTTGTCTTATCGATCCAAAACTCTCGAGAGACTTGTTGCTGCCCAATTTGTCCCTTACTTGGAGCAATCAGGGCTTTTGCCTTCCTCTCAGTCTGGCTTTCGAGGACACCACTCCACAGAAACTCTCCTCCTCTCACTCCTGTCTGATATATACACGGCTATTGATAGAACTCAGCTGTCTCTTCTTGCACTCTTTGATGTCTCCGCGGCGTTTGATATGGTAGACCACGAGCTCCTTCTGCAGCGTCTACACCTCTCTTTTGGATTATGTGGCACACCCTTTCATTGGTTCAAATCCTACCTTACTGATCGTACTCAGATGGTGGCCCTGGGTAACACTAGAACACCCTGGGTTATGGTTGACCTAGGTGTCCCACAGGGGTCGGTTTTAGGTCCTCTCTTGTACATTCTCTTTACTGCAGACATTCCCTCAGTTCTGGCTAAACATCAAGCTAAGGGACATCTCTATGCTGATGATGTCCAAGCCCTTCTGCATGGTTCACCTTCTCAGCAGATCTCTCTGGTAGAAACGATCGGATCACTATTGCAAGATCTCCACCTTTGGATGACAGCAAACAGACTTAACCTCAATCCCTCAAAGACTCAACTGATCTGGTTCGGTACCAAGCAACAGTTACAAAAACTTGATCTCCAATTGTTGGCCTCATTATTCCCAGACTTTGCCTTCTCCTCCAGTGTTCGTGACCTGGGTGTTACACTTGATAGCGCTTTGACATTTACTGGCCACCTATCTCTCCTGACCCGCTCTTGTTACTACCAACTGAGGCGACTTAGAGCCATTAGAAGATCGGTGTCCTCCAAAGTGTTTACAACCATGGTTCATGCCTTTGTCTCCTCACGCATTGATTATTGTAACTCTGTACTAATTGGGCTTCCTAAGGTTCGCCTGTCCTCTGTGCAATCTGTCTTAAACGCTGCAGCCAGACTTATTGCACGTCTTCCTCGATACTCTCACATCTCCACTTACATGGCTAATGATCTTCACTGGCTCCCTCTCTCGGCTAGAATCAAGTACAAGATCCTGCTCCTAGTTACTAAGTCCCAGCAGGGCTTGGCTCCTAGGTACCTTTGTGACTTAATGTGTAAGCCACTATCTGCACGTTCTTCTCGCCCTCTTCGTTCTGCTGACCGGCTTGATCTTTTCGTACCTCGGTCGCGAACCTCATTAACCCAGCATCGGGCTTTCGCTGTAGTGGGTCCATCAATATGGAATGACCTTCCCCTGCAATTCGTAGCAGGATTCTGGATGGGATCTCACTGGCATCTCTTCGCTGCTTAAAGACATTTCTCTTTTCTCGGGCCTGTCACGCTGAGAGCGCTTCTGAATAGCTCTGCTGTGAGAAGCGCTTTACAAATGTTCAGATTAGATTTCATTCTGTTCTCCAGAAGCGGGCTGTACGAATTGCTGAAGGAAGATTGTCCGCGTCCCATGCTATTCATAAATTTCGTGAGCTTCGGAAATTATGAAATTCGGTACTTCATCTGTCACTATAACTGACGCTGTATTGTGATGGCATGTACTGAACCATTGTGCCAACGATTGTCAGACGCTCGCTTGTCTGTAACGCCTCGAACGGACCCCGCAGAGCAGGGCCGGTGTAGGAGGCAGGGTGGACTCTAGGCACATTTTGTACTCTAGAGTACATGGTACCTATAGGCACCGTGGACTCTAGAGTACAGCATCCCCAAACACGACAGTAGGAGAGCAACCAGCCTACTTAGCAACCAATCTCCTTAGCAACCAGCTTCAAGGTCCACCTCAGCCTCTTTACCAGTCATCCGCTTTAGCAACCAGCCTTCTAAGCATGTTGTATAACATGACCTCACTATAACGTGGCCTCTTTTTCAACAGCTTCGTAATTAGGCTTCCAGCTATTGTGTGACAAGTTTCTGGTGTATTATGCATTACTTTTGTTAGCTTATACATGTCACTACACAAATTGTTATGAACTCACCATGCGTTTGCGCAAGTTCGAATCAGTTAGCGCTGCTTCTAAAGTTGCCAGTTCCTCATCAGTATTCACTGGTAACTGCAGTCCATCCGGTAATGTCAGGTCATACTCCTCCCCTCTCTCCGCTGAAGCATGCTGCAGCAAGATTGTGTTTTGTGCTTTCAGCTCTTGCACATCGTCTTTCAGTTGTACAAGCAACTGAAAGATAGTGCTCAGACAACCTACATGAAAAACATTCAAAACATCCAGCCAGTTTCTATACTTCAACCATCAGGCAATTTGTCACAACATCCTGCATTAGTGGCTATCATGTATCAGACCTAGATTGCAACAAACCAACTTAGTGTGGCATCTACAAGTTACATTTTCTTAAAGAACAGTAAGTTATTATAAGCAAACTAAAAACAAATAAGCTAATTCACAAGACTAAGACTTATGCCAAGTCACCTTCATATAGATTTTCATGTCCACATGTGGTGCATGGCACACAGCACATTGTAAAATTTTAATGCTAGAATTTTTGCCAAGATTGTGACCTTTGCCTCCAGCTAAAACCAAGAAGCAACCGTTTTTCTGTATGGTCATGGTCAAAATTATTTCTGGTCTACAATTATCACAACAACTACCCCAAGAGTCTGATGATTGTCCAACAAACTTAAGACAGACCCAAAAAGCTTTTATTTTTGCAACTTAATGTATTCAAGGCCAAACATACATTCAAGACCAATAAATGAAAGACTACAGTACTGCATGCCAAGCCTTGAATAAGAGGTGCACAGAACTGGTACACTAACTCACCATCATTGGTTAAAGAGTTGCCCGTTGGCACTGATGAGCGACAGAGATTAGGTTGGTTACGGCGAGCAGAAAGTGGAAGTGATGGTGTCTGCCCTGAAGATGACTGGACTTCAGATAAACGTATACCTACAGATGACAACACTTGCTATATTGCAGATTGCCAATAAGAGTAATGAAATGTCAAACTGTGTTCGTATATTACAGTACATTTCTAGAACAGCATGACATTTTTAATGTGCACAGTTTATGCATGTAAGTCAAAGTTGCGTAATATTTCTCAAGTTACGAGTCCCAATCCTCGGGCCTGAAGAGCATAGCCCCATTCGGGAGACTTAAAACCTAGTAAAAGTGTCAGTTTTCAGTCACATAATCACAAACGTAACAAGTCACCCACCAGTAAAAATTTGCAAAGGTATTCATCTTTCACTTTAACGAATAGAACAAATTAGGAGTGGTGTGTGTTGTGGAAAGCAAGATATGTGACCAGTCTATAAACCAGTGTGGGCATATTTTAGCAACTGATTTAATCTGCAAGCATTCCAGTGTATGTCCAACATGTCAATAAGCTCTAACAAGCTAATAAGTGAAAAGATAGCAACCTTGAAAATAAAACAACTGAACCAAGATAAAATATTTTGTAGAAATTCAGATGACAAGCATATTGAAACTGCCCACTCAATCGAAAACTTTAAACTTACACACTTGATTGTTGTTCTACGGACATTCACTTACGTCGTAAATCACCCGCAAAATCGCAATAGTCTTGACAGAAGTTAGGACTGAGCAGAATGTACATTGCTGAACTGAGCAGCATAAAGTTTTTGAACATTGCCTCATTCAAAAAACGTTGTAGACAAACTGGCCCAGTATACAGTAAGAACTGACGAAGTTCTGTTGCTTTCCAACGGTCCAGTTCATTTAAGGAGCGAGGCTTTCGAGCAAACTCACGTGGCACCTGGACTTTCAGTTGTACCAACGCTTCTGACAATTCCCTAATGGTTTGTGCACCAAGTCTGGTAGCCAGAGGACCCCTAATCCACAAATACATCAGTTTTCTGGTTACACCAAGGCATATCAAATGCATGTAGTCTAGTGGAAAGTTAGAAACCATTCCAACAGACAATGACATTAGTGGGGACTGGCCTAAATGATGGTCTTCATCTGACATGGCACGAAATGACTCATCTGTCCGTAGACTTGCATTTATTTCTGGGAAAGTCATTCTTCTTTCAGTGAATACTCCTTCCTGTGTGCACTTGTCGCATCCAAAATAACCGGTGTGTCCTTTTACGCTCTTTACATATGCCCTAGCTGGAGTGTCACAAATAACTGCAGCAAGTACAATGTCGTATTTTTTGTTGCCATAAATTACTCCAGTAGTCTGCAGTTTCTTGAATTCATTCACAAAATCATTAAAAAAAGCATTGACATCTTTTGGTTTGTGCATTCCATAAAACAACCCAATGACAAATGGTTCCTTGAGCGAACAATTAGCCAACAAACCAAGAATTGGCCAAAACTGTGCACTTGTACTACGGTGCAACGGCAATCCATCTATGTTGACATGCAGTTTCAATGGACTACCATTACCTAATGCTAAATGGCAATAATCTGAATGACACCCTTTTCTATTCCAAAATGGTAGTAAGATCCGCCAGCAATATTTTGTATTGCTAGCGCAGAAGAAGTAACACCACGATTAAGAAGTGTACGCGAATCTCTTGGTAATTCAGGATGAGATTTGTGCAAAAGCTTTAAGAGACTCCCAAGTGCTGCATGCGTTATATTGTGCTGTATAGCCCATTCACCAAGCTCATCAGTTAAACTATCGCAGTCCACTGATGAATTCGTAGAACAATCGGATGTAAAACTGTTGTGATGGGAGCTAGAAAAATCATCATTGGGTTCATCGCTTTCCAAACGGTCAGCTAGCTCAGGCAAATAAATGTCACTGGCACTTGGATTACATGACACAGGTTCATGGGCATCTGGTACTTCAAAAGACTGCCTCTCCGTAGTGATCCCTTCCTTTGATGGCACAGCTTCAACTATGTAATTGCTATGGGACTCAGTCTCTTGTAGTTCTGTCAGCAACCGATTAACCTCTTTGTCAGTTCTACGTCTCTTAGTCCATCGTGACAATTTAAGAAGCGACATATTTTATTGATGGTTCACAATATCTGACCTGAGAGAGCTCATGACTTCAGAAACTTCAACTAAAGGTTGTCTGATATGCTACAAAACACAAATGAAACGTCACTTTACAAGTCATAAATGTTTGGATCAGTGCGAGCACTCTCCATTTTCGGAAATCCCAAGCTCTTGCCAGAAAAATCCCAAGATTGGCCAAAAGTGTACCAAAAATCCCAAGTTACCGAAAAGAAAAAAGGTGTGATGAAATATGAAATGCGTTTTAACTTTTAACAATCACAATTCTTCACAAAAATGCCTAGTTAAGAACTCGCAAAGAAAAAACCGGAGCATAACATTGAATTTACAATGTTTACAGGTTACAATAATGTTAAATGTCCTTCATAATGAACGAGTTTTTCTAATCTGACTCTCTGCCACTGTTATAAAAAATCCCAAGATTGTTAGGCAAAATCCCAAGATCCCAAGTCGGACCCCCAAATTCCCAAGATCTTGGAAAAAATCCCAAGCAATGGTCGCACTGGTTTGGATGGAAAATGTAAATAAATTTAAATGTACACGATTTTATATAGCGACTGTATATGGTCTCGACCATGCTCAGTTTTTAAGTTTATGATTTATCTATCAATCAATCCAATCAATAATCTTTTAATTGAACAAATCTAGTTGTCATATATGCAATTAGTTATGCCATTTGATTAAGAACATTTTAAATATAATATTACTGACACTTAACCACAAGGGGCCGTCCATAAAGTACGTCACGCTATTTTTGACCATTTTTGGGGGGGGGGGGGGTCACAAACTGTCACAAAACTCGGACCCCCCCCAAAAGTACGTCACACTTTCGAAAAGTGATTTCCGAAAGCAAGGCTCAATAATATAATAATAATAATAATAATAATAATAATAATAATAATAATAATAATAATAATAATAATAATAATAATAATAATAATAATAATAATAATAATAATAGTAATAGTAATAATAGTAATACTAATAATAATAATAATAATAATAATAATAATAATAATAATAATAATAATAATAGTAATAATAATAATAATAATAATAATAATAATAATAATAATAATAATAATAATGGTAATAGTAATAATAATAATAATAATAATGGTAATAGTAATAATAATCATAGTAATCATAGTAAGTAAGTAAGTAAGTAAGTATATCCTTTATTGAAAAACCAACTGCTAACTACATTTTGGTGAACAAAGATCATCAAATAGATTTAAAAAAAAATTAAGTATAATGCATCTGTGTGACAAATGTTTTACGAGATAGAGAGTTTGCATTAGGTATTATTCTATTGTGGGTTCTGGGGCGTAGCGAGTATGAAACCGTTTTCACGGGAGGCAGTAGCTGATGTAATACATGTGCATGGTTGCTGGTGATGGTAGGAAAGAGGTTAGAGTCTGCTTTAGTCTGCTCTATATCTCATAGTAATCATAGTAATCATAGCTGCGCAGGTCCTTCAGCACGCGTCTGTTAATAGGCTATCGATGAGCGCAAATAATTTTGAAAGAACGTCTTTTCCTAACACTTAGTGTGATTCTCGTTAACGATAACGATAACGAAAATGTTCGTTAACGAAAATAAAATGATTACGTTATCGATAACTATAACTATAACTAAAAATATTATTAACTATAACTATAACTATAACGAAAATCCATCTTTATTTTCGTTAATACAACAAAATAAAAAAATAGAAAGTGCAATGTGAGCGATTCGACATAGGGCTACATGAGCCCTATAGATCTGTTTTCCTATACTGTTACCTGTAGCCTAACTGTGATTGCGACCTGTCAGCTTGGTGTTGTGAATAAACGAAATTGATTGATTGATTGATTTTAGTAATAGTCTATGTTTGCCCCGAATTTTTCATGTGTGAATTAACCCAGTAATAGCCTATATTACAGTGCGGCATTTTATTATTAGCTGTTTTGTAAACGTTTCGATTGCGATTGCGACAAAAGTTGACTAGCCCAATATCGCAAAATTAGTAGTCATAGAAATCTTGTAATCAAACTGTCTCTGAAGCATTTTGATTGTTATGACTGGAGTGATTGCACGCACTGTACATTATCAATCATTTATTGCTTTCCTGTCTCTCTGTGTACTTGTTAACACATTAGTAAAATATGAAATTGCCTTCTACATTGACACAGGTATCATCATTAGTCAGCAAGTTCCAGTAACTTCAATTATTAATTTTGTTATTATGCAATTTGTCAGTTACTTTGGAAAGTCGTGTATTCATGAAGCTGAATGCACCCCGCTACTTCAAAGGCTTTCAAAGCTCTGAGGAAAGTGTAAAACAGCGTGTTAATACGCACAATTTGGCTTATAGCCTTAATTATTGTAACTAAGTAGTAACTAAAATTAACTAAAATAGAAATCCATTAACTATAACTATAACTAAAAATAATCCTAACTATAACTATAACTAAATTAACTATAACTGCACTGTAACTATAACTAAAATAAAATCTGTAGGCCCTAAGGCCTAAGGCCTAAGGCTGAATCACACTGCTTAGAGCCTGGTGGTTTAGAAAACACTAGGCCTACATCTGTACGGTCAAGGACCTATTATACACAGGACTGTAAAGTTCTTATTTAGCGTCGTATAGCCTATTTTTTGGGCGATAATCAGGGTTCCGGAAAATCTCAAACCTTGTTTTCATAACAAACGCATGCAATTAATTATATTTGTAAAGGCAAACTGACGAATAATTATGTTTGCAAAATAAACAATATTCGATGGAAATTTAAAACAGCATATTTAACATTAGAAACAAAATTTGAAGTGGGGCGACATCTATGTTTAAGAGTGAAAAGTATGTACACTTTATTTCACGAGAAACCATTAAATAGATTCCTTGCTGTATGGTAGTTTCCAATGAGAGATATTATTAACGCTAGAGGGAACATGACGTATATTCCCTTTGCACATAATTTTATTTGAAGCCACAATCATAGATAATAATAACACCTTAAAGAGAGTTCGGCAGTTAATGGAAATTGAAATGACGCGGCGTTTTGATTGGTTGAAATTCGATCGTTTGGCCATTTTGTATACCGTTAGTTGACCCTTAGGCTATACAGTACATACCAAAGATTTTAACAGGGAGGAAGATGAACAACTTAAAGAATATTGGCTTGCGCAGTGCGAATGAGGACGCGTGATGCATGCTGGTAAAAGCGCAATGGCTTCTGGTCTGTCCAGGGCCAAACAAGCGAAAGTTCCCTATCTCTGCAATGCTAAAATTCATCAGTTAAAAGTCGTTTTATACGAAAAGTTTGGTAGAATTTAGCATTTTGGCCAAGTAGAAAGTTAGGTAGGCCTAGGATGCCGCACTAGGCCTATTGTGCAGCCTTTAATTGTGGCAATGCCAGCGCTAAAAATTATAGGATTTCGATGTTAGGATACTTTTTATATAAATCGACTTTTAAGTGACGGATTTTAGTATTGTAAATAATTATAGCAACTTTCGCTTGTTTGGCCCTGGACAGACCAGAATGCACCACGCGCCCTCATTCGCAGTTGCGTCATCAGTGGTTCATCTTCCTCCCTGTTAAAATCTTTGGTATAATAGGCTATAGGTAACGTTATGACTCGGCGGCCTCAAACATAGATAGCAGATGCTCCTCGCTCTAGTGATATATTTATATATTATACATCTCTATGGTTGTTTCATAGCTAAAAAGAAGCTCCTTGCACAATATAAACTCACTGTTTACGTAAAAATGAAATCGACGTTGCCGCCATTGATGCGTATTGTGTCTTTGCAAATGGGCGTGGCCTAAATTGCGGTAGCTGTGGCGGCCATGTCGGAGTGCAAGCACGGAAATATTATTTTGTTGTGCAGCGTTTAAGTAAAAACTGTTGTCAAAGCACTCAAAGAAGTTGTTAGTTGGTAGAAGAACGTTTCTTGTTATCGTGAATTAATGGTGTCGATCCGTATACCTTCACATCTAGCAGTCTTAGCCTATACACTTTGTGACTTCGGACGATTGAGATGCCGGATTTCTTCAACTACGTTGTGGTAGGTACTAGTATCCATGGTTTTGTTATGTTAGTCCCAGATGTTAGCGTCACTTCAGTAACATTTAAATTTTAATTGGTAAACGTGTGTATTTTAGCGTCGTAAATTAGGCAAACTTATAGTTTCGTGGGCTGAAGAATAATTATACGGTATCTTTGTGCATGCTGCGCGGACGGTACCAGTTTTCTAATGACGACACTAACCCTGACCCTGACGGGCCTAACCGACTCTCACGACGCCTAACCTGACCCTAACCGACACTCACGATGTCAGTAAACTTATGCACTATAATCCTTCAGCCCCCGATTCTATAAGATTGCCGTAAATTATTATTCGCCATTGCAGCATTGCTTGGGTTTCAGCATTGGTCGAATACAAGTGGGATTAACTATTCTTGCTAAAGAGAAGTCAGATGGATGAAAATAATTTTTGCTTAAATAGAAGTGGGCCTGATGAAATCTTGTTGAAATAGAAGCTGGAAAAATTATTCATAGTGGTCTGCACAAAACAACATTTGACATCTCTGTTACGCGCTTTCGTGCAAGATTTCCATTTTGTTTATGCGCGCTATAAATGACAGTTTAATAATAATAATAATAATAAATAAAGTTGTATTGATGAAAAATAATTCCTGCGTAAATAGACGCTGGATTGATGAAATGAATTCTTGCCCAATGGAAGCTGGATCAATTGAAAGGATTCTTGCCAAAGTAGAAATTATACTGATGAAAAATAACAGTGCGAATAATTTACGACGCTAAACTACACGTTTACCTTTTAATTCATTAACTCATTTTAAATGTCTTAGCTTCATCACGTCGTAGTGTGACATAATTTTTTTTAATTTGTTCATTGCAACATATCTGTGATTGTGAAAGAACAAGTTTTTGACAGTTCCGAGTGATATGCTAGTTTACTATTGAAAATCTTAATAGAATTAATTATGTATTTCATGAAATGCTGGAAGGAATTACAGCTCATGCTCTTGCTTAGCAAGTATGGGTCCTTGGGTTATGAGATCGGTTACAGGAAAATTGGTTATAATTAGCAAGTATGTTTTATTTTGTTTTTTCAGGAACAACTTCCTGCACACAAGCAGACTGCTCCTTCTGTCACATGTCACCAACTTGACTTATCGTCCTGTGGCTGACATGGACTTCTCTTAGCCAAAGAAACAGAAGAAGACTTTTGACAGCAGTAGGATGCTGGTTCCTCATCACCTTTGCCGTGTGTGGTCTTGTCAACTACAGTATCATCATATATGCAGCACGTTTGTCATGACGCTGTGGTTGGATGAGCACTACCCACTCAGAGCTGTGACGGTCACAACGAGAGAGCCTGAATTCGCAAGGCCATCGTCAAGGCCAACAGAAAGGAACTCAATGACCTCGACCCTCGTCACGGGACACAGAACCTGTGGCGCAGAGTCAACAAACTGATTCACAAGCCTCACGGACAGGATCAGACAAGTCAGGTTTCAGCTGAGGACCTTGATGTCCAAACTGGGCTCGTTGGACCTCCCGGATGAAATTTACAACTGGCTGGTAAACTACTTTCAAGATCGAGATCATATCACCAAGCACTTAGGCTGTTATCGGCTTCTGCTGAGATTAACGCGAGTGTTGTACAAGGCTCCTGGATAGGCCCAGGGTCCTACATCGTCGGTGCTTCAGATCTCCACCCACTGCACAACATCAATGTCATGCTCAAATACGCTGATGATACGTACCTGCTCGTCGGTTCAAACAACATAGCAACCGCCGCCTCAATCCATCTAAGACGCGTGAGCTAATCATCTTCAAGAAGGGAGGGAGCAGCGCAGCTCATCCTCCTCGGATAGTACCCGGTGCAGAGCGAGTCAACTCCATCCGGGTACTGGGAGTGACCATCAGCTCTGACATCAGCATGACTCCACATCTTACAGAGGTACTCTCGTCATGCGCGTCGTCTATGTACGCTCTCCGAGTCCTGCGATCTCACGGCCAAGATCGAGAAACTTCTGGACAGGCTAAAGCGAAACGGGTTTCTCCCTCCAAACGCCCCGGCTGCGGAGCAATTGGCCGTTGCGGCGGATGATTCCCTATTCAGGACCATAACCTTCACTGGCTTGGCTTAACACCTTAACAACGAGCGTGTACTGTAAGTGACTGGGAAACCAATGCAGCTCGACGTTGAGTAGGAACCTGGAAGGGGCGTTATATAAATTTTTGTAATGAATGAAGTGTTAAGGCTATCTGTTTTCCCATTGAATACACTTTTAAGTCGGCTGCAATAGAGTGGGGTATTGCTCATGATGAGGCAGCCTTGACCAACATAAGCAGTCATATGGTCACAGTAACTGGAACAGCGTGCATTAATTTGTCAACTCCAAATTACCAATTTATGGGCCCTTCACCCGATGCTTTGGTCCGTGCTGCCGTAAAGGTGGAAATTAAATGTCCATACAGTTTGAGGTCTAATGAATTATGTAATTCAGTCGTGACAGCTGTTTCACTGCAGGTCATGAGATTCAACTTCAAGTCCATTGCATTTTAACATTTTGAATGGAACACAGAAGTGTGGAAATATCTTCTTCCATATTTACTGAAAAACTTCATTCACAATGATTTGCAGTGTTGTTGTTACGAGGTTTAGCAGTAACATACTATTAACAGTTAACAACGAGAGTGTACTAAAAACGACTGGCAAACCAATGGTGCTCATCGTTAAAGTGTTGACAAACTTGAATATTGTTGGCGTGAAATGTTAACACAAACGCAGAAGTCCTGATAACAGTAACAGCTGGCCTGGTACCAACATACACAAGTACAGCAAAACTAAAACTCTGTTACCAACTAGGCACCATAGAGAAAAAACAAAACACTGACTAGGTAACTAGTAATTCAACAATTATGTAATGTAAGTAGTAACTTATATAGCACTGCTCACAGCAGTGGCCATTCAGTAGCGTTCCCACTGCGATAACCTCTAAGAGAAGAAGAATGGTTTTGAGGATGGAGAAGGCTGTAGGAAGCAACCCAGAGAGAACGGAAACATGTAATGAGGAGGGTAGGGCATTCCACAGGGTAGACCCAATGGTGGCAAATGATCTAGTTTGGGGCAAAGTGGCTCTGGTTTGTGGGGCAACAAGATCATGCCAGTCCAAACAGCGGATAGGTCAGAGAGAAGCTGCAGAATGGAGAGAACGAATAGATTAATGAAACATTGACTACACAATTAAGAATAATGGCACCACCATGCAATGCTGTAGTGTTAAACTTAGAAGTGAGTACACGCTACAGTAGGCTACAGCCTTCAGGTTACTTTTCCAGAAGTTTGAGGAGTATGAGTTTGTAGTTTACAGTCTCTTAAAAGGTTATAGACTAGTCTGCACACTACACTCTTCAGCATTAAAAAAATATGTCAAAGTACGTTCTCAAGGTGAGTACATGCTTTGCACAGGTGAGTATACTAAAAGACAAGTTTTGTGAGGTGAGTACACGCTGTATACCCGCTAATACCTTCGTCTACAGCCCTGTAACAGAATTGCGATTGCATTGAGTTTCGCTTGCGATAGATCATCTGTGGCTATAGCTTTTAGCCATAGCTGCCGGCTTTCTTCGGTTCGGGGCCACTAACCGACCCAGGAAGAAATCCAAAAAGAATGTCACGTGGATCCAGGAATGCGGTACCCTTTCTTCGCTCCGGGTTCGTTCTTCTGGGCCTTCACGCTTACGAATTTTTTTAACTTTACTAAAAGAACCTTTATCCCTCTCAGTACGGTTGCCACAGTCAACTATAATTGCAATTGAATCAGTAATACTGCTCCTACTATTATATTATTATTACTGATTGCCGCTGTTAGACCTACATTTTCTAGTAGGTAAGTTTTTTTCTATCTACCTTAAAAAATTGATTCAAATTAATAGTTTGATCAGAATTTACCAATTATTAGTTTTCACAAGTTCATCAATATTATATTTTCCTTTCAATAGGTCTACTGTAGAATCAGTACTTTATTACGCCCGAAGGCAGAAACAAATCAGACGTCACAACATACATGCACAAATCTGAACAAACATATTTTGTGCATGTATGTTGTGACGTCTGATTTAATAGAATGGCTATTTATTAACAGGTAAAGTCGTAGTTTTACGTTGCTAAATTATTTGATGTTGTCACTGTAAAATGGAAGCTGGGTTGATGAAAGAAATTGTTTCCCTAAATGGAAGTGGGATTGATGAAAACGTTCCTGTGTTCAAAATTGAAGTTGGATCGATCGATAATTTTCCCGTAAATAGAAGCTGGATGGATGAAATTAAGTTTTGGATTCAATAGAAACTGGATTGATGAAAATAATTGTTTCAGTAATTAGAAGCTGGATCCATGAGAATATATCTTTGCTTAAATAAAAGTTCCATTGATGAAAATATTTCTTTCATGAAATAGAAGACTTTGGATTGATAAAAGTAATTTTTTCAAATTAAATAGAAGTTGGATTGATGAAAAAATTTCTCAATGAAATGGAAGGTGGATTGATGATAGTTAATATGCACATAGGTAGACTTCTTACTTACCAACGTCAAGTACGGCATTGAAGACATTAGAATAATTTAGCAACGTAAACTACGACTTTACCTATTAACATACATGAGTCTCACAACTAGCGATATTTTAGCATTTGCCGTCGTCATTATCAACATAGCATACTCTGTGAATAGACCTACTTATTTCAAGGATTTAGAAATCTAAGTGCATCTTCACCAGTCCTGGCGGCTGACTATCCGCGCCTCAGATTCACATTTCGGTACGACCTTGCGCGCGTTACAAATTGATATAATAATAATAAAAAATGGCATTATGAAAGAGCCCTTACTTATTTACCGAAAAAGGGTCTTCTGCGGTCACTTCATATTATAGAAAGGATCCACCCTGTTCTCATTATATGTACATTGTGCCTAATTAAATGTCTCTTCTGCTTCATCTTGCTAGCGCATTGCCTCTGAAATGCAGCAGAAAAACTGATGTTTCTTTTCTGTGCATTGTTTTGCTTACTCATGGCATTTCTCTTCTTAATAACATTTATTACTGTATATGCTAGAACTCTTATTGGTTTCTTTTTCAAAGTGACCCTTTATAATTTCTATATAACTGTGATAACAATTCTGAATAAAATTAAAAGCGTTAAAGAATCTGTTCAAGGTTGATAGTAACTGTTGTAAACTGTCAATTTCGGAAAGGCTGTTTAACACTTTCACGATAGCTAATCAGTGTTTTGGATGCCATACTGTATGAAGACAACACAAATTTCATAACTGTGAATTTCTGAAATGAAACTAATCATGATGATATGAATAAATAGAGAGATCTTCACTTAATAATATGTCAACCATATCAAAACTCGTTTACACAGAATATTTTTCGTCAAATTTTCTAATTTAAACGCTACAAACACTAATGCTGAAGAAAAGACTACGAATCGAATTCACCATTATTTCATAAATCTGTTGCACAAGATTAAAATCTGATGACTAAAACTAAGAACCCATACAAGGGAAGATTTAAAATGTGACTTTTCAGATTTTGTTTACACAGACCTGTTGCTAAGATGTTGCACCACATGACAACCCATGCAGGAGAAAGACCATACAAATGTCAGTTATGTCAGAAATTATTTTCAGATGTTAGTAAGATGAAACATCACACGAGAAGAACTCATACTGGAGAAAGACCATGCAAATGTCTGTTATGTCATAAATCATTTGCAGATGTTGGCACTATGAAACGTCACATGAGAACTCATACTGGAGAGAGACCATACAAATGTCAGTTATGTCAGAAATCATTTGCAGATGTTGGTTCTATAAAAAGTCACACAAGAACTCATACTGGAGAAAGACCATACACATGTCAGTTATGTCAGAAATCATTTGCAGATGTTAGTATTCTCAAGAGTCACATAAGAACTCATACTGGAGAAAGATCAAACAAATGTCTGTTGTGTCAGAAATCATTTGCAGATGTTAGTAGTCTCAAGAGTCACATAAGAACTCATACTGGAGAAAGATCAAACAAATGTCTGTTGTGTCAGAAATCATTTGCACATGTTGGTACTATGCGACGTCACATGAGAACTCATACTGGAGAAAGACCATACAAATGTCTGTTTTGTCAGAAAACATTTGCACGTCTTGATAATGTGAAATGTCACATGAAAACTCACAATGGAGAAAGACCATACAAATGTCAGTTATGTCAGAAAACATTTGCAACGGTTGGCCAATTGCAAAGTCATGCTAGATTTCATACTGGAGAAAAGCCATACTTATGCCAGTTATGTCAGAAATTATTTGCATATTTAAGTGATCTGAGGAGGCATTCAAGAATTCATACAGGAGAAAGATCGTACAAATGTCAGTTATGTCGGAAATCATTTGCACGAGCTACTAGTCTCAAGAGTCATATGAGAACTCATACTGGAGAAAGACCATACAAATGTCAGTTATGTCAGAAAGCATTTACAAATGTAAGCACTCTGAGGAGGCATATAAGAATTCATACAGGAGAAAGACCACACACATGTCAGTTATGTCAGAAATCATTTGCAGATGTTGGTAACATGAAACGACACATGAGAACCCATACTGGAGAAAAACCACACAATTGTCACTTGTGTGAGAAATCATTTTCTTTCTCTGGTAATTTTAAAAGGCACTTGAAAACACATACTGGAAGAAATCGAGGCAAATAAATGTCTAAAATTGTTACAAAGTTCACAACATCGCCATGGTGCCTAGTGACTGCCAATGTGTCGATCTTCCATTGATTTTACATCCACCTCGCTTTGGTAAAGATGACAAACAACGTTCCTTGTATTCAAGAAAACTACTTTGTGTTAAAATTTAGTTCTTTGCCTGTATCAGTAGTGATAATAGGTAGTTTTTCACATTCTGACTCATACTGCCATCGAGCCGCAGCCATATAGCAGATTCACAGCACCCTCAAGTGTTGCGGCACCTTGTTTGAGGAAGACTGGCTTAAGCAATAGACTTTGTGTAAAGACCCTGTCTGTTAATAAATTTGCTTTTTGATCAGACTTATGCGGGAGCATTAACGGAAATCCAATTTCTGCATTTATGTTGTTCGTTGTTCAGCAAACTACTGCATTGTTCATCTTATACGTACAAGCAACAAACTTTCAAATTTGAAATATCCAAAAATATAAAAAATAACCTGATATACTAACACCTTTGAATATATTTGTAAATAATGAAATTTAGTCACTTTTGTAAAAGATGACAACGCCGTCTTTTGGGCTAAGTTGTGCACAATTGGGCTAATGGCGGTTTATGATAGCTATGCCTTTGCGGGCTTTTGCGTTGATATGGGTTACCAACTTTGTTTTTAATCCCGCTTACGCTGTCGTTAATAATAATAATTATAAAACATATTACAATTAAATTAGTGATATAACAATTTCGGGAGTAAATCGTTAAGTTAGCGCTGTTATCTGCTTGCCTTCGTCAACATAATGACACTATCGAAGTGTGCAATCTACGAAACTGGGATATCTACCCATTGACAGCCCAGCCTTTGACCACCTATGACGGCAGGCTCATACCGGTCTCTTCACAGCTGTTCTGATTAACAGGGGACATGTTTTACCAAGGAAATCTACTACCTATTACCTACGCCCACGGTCTCATGACAGGATCTTGACTCTTATTGACAATAACATGAGGAAAACTTATGTGGGAATAATGCTGTACTCTTATTGAGTTTATATTTGTCTTATGATGTCTGTACACCATAGTGAGGTTTTGAAACCAGTTTAATAAACAATATACTTACTTACTTTTTACTTACTCAGCAATGGAATTCTCTCGGGTGGGTACTATTCATTGGAGTATTAAAGTGTATATTTTGTCAGAGAGTGTTTAACAGAGTCAAAACCATTTGTCCCGCTAATTGTAAACGGGAAAATCAACAGAGCTTCTCATTTAAGGCTGATCGATCGATCGATCTCCTTGGTCGATCGTCTATTCTTCACAAGGTCTGGTAGATCGATAAATCGATCGCGCTCGATACAACGGTTAGATTTCAAGAGGCACCTGGAGCTGTACTCCTATTGATTTTATCTATTTATCTTACATGTCTTGTACACCGTTGAGGTTTTGAAACCAGTTTATACAAGAATTACTTCGACAACTTACTCAGCAATGGAATTCAGTTAACTCAGTTGGGCCACTAGTCATTGGAGTATTAAAGTGCTATATTTTGTCATAGAGTGTTTAACAAAAGATCCCCGAGGGCGATCACTCAATCCAGCGCGATTTGTCCAAATCGCTAATTGTAAACGAGAAGCTCTGAAAATCAATCAGTCAATCAATAGCAAATATTATCTGTGCCCTAACAGTTAGTTACTAAAGAAGAATTAGGCTAGTGGCAATGTTAGTTAGGGCAACGAACGAGGTAACCAATAAATATTGGCGCTTGGTATATCAGCCTTGTAACCACTACTTATTTGTTTGACCAATACTGAAATTATTGATGCAAGGCAAGAATGAGCAGTTCTTTGAAAGTCTCCTGCATGAACAGTGGCATTCATTTTATCAAAGTTGCCAAATGCAAGTTCTTTCTTAGAGTTACTTAAAATTTGAGAATTTTTGCTCTGTGTTTCTGGACACAATGAGAAAGAGTGTTCTCCTTGATGAATGCCCAATGGACAAAGGAAAGGAACAGACTGTTGGTTGACTCTGTTAAAGGAATCATTCTTACAAAGTACAATATAAAGAAAGTTTCAACATGCTGCCCAGACTGGTTCCAAAGAAATTGCCATGAGAACAGTTGATACTGATGTTGTCGTTATGGCAGTTGCATATTTACAGAATTTACAACTTGATGAATTTTTAATCCATTTTGGCACGGAAAGAGTAGTCGCCTTATTGCAGTTCATGATTTTTCAAATTCCCGTGGTCCTGATAAATGTGAAGCACTGCCAGTCTTCCACTGTTTTACAGGATTTGACACAGTATCAAGTTTTGCCAGTAAAGGCAAAAACCAGCCTGGGAAGCCTGGAGTTCATGTCCTGTGGTCACTGAAGCATTTCTGAATCTCAGTGAAGTCACAGATGACATCAGTTTTAGAACGGTTTGTCATAATCATGTATGACACGACTAGTAATTGCACTGACCTTCACACAGCACATAAACAACTATTTACCAAGAAATCACGTACACTTGAATTATTACCACCTACATCAGATGCATTCATTCAACATGTCAAAAGAACCTCCTCTTCAAGGAGTCCACTGTTGGGGTCATTGCCTCAGTAAACAACCTCAGTTGTACAACCCTGGCCAATGGGGGTGGACAAAGGATAGTAACAGCTGGACTCCTTTGTGGGGACTGCTTCCAGAGGCATCCAAGATTTGCAGTGAATTAATACATTGTGCTAGTAATAAGGGATACACAACCAGGAGGTGTAAATGTTTAAAAGCTAATCTTCTATGCATAGCTTTGTGTCAAATGTGATGGCGAGTGTACACGAGAATCAGCCTGAATGAGTTCAATTAGAATTTAATCCAACTCAAAGCATGCAGTGATGGGCAAATACTTTTCAAAAGTATTTAGAAAATACTTTTACAAAAGTATTTTGAAAAAGTAGTTTCAAAAAGTAGTTTTGAAAATAGAAATCTATTTTCAAATAGGTAACTCAGCCACTGCTAAATATAACAGTATGTGTTAGTTAACAGTGACAGTAAAAAGCCTGGATGAATAAGGATGGGCTTTTCAGTGATGAAATTAACAGATACATTCCAGAAGAAATATGATATGTATTGACAGTATCGTATGATTCGTATCTATAGATTTATATAGCGCCTCACTCAAAATAACTATTCAGAGTCGCTCTCAGCACGAAAACCTCGGAGAAAAAGAAACGTCTTTAAGGAGCAAGAGACCGATGAGGAAATCCAGTCATTGGTTTGGCAGAACAGGGCCTACTATGTAGGCCTATGTGGGGGGATGGAAACAGACTGCTAACAATTTGTGCTAGAGGGGAAAGTTTCCCCCCTACCCCCCAGTGAAATGGATGTTGCTGTACAACTCAGTGCTGACTCAGCTGTCAACTGTTGCAATGTATCGGCTGTCGACTGTAATCGAGTCTCTGGACTGTAAAGTTTATGTATTATGGTATTAATGGTATTATTTTATACGGTTTGTAACGTTTGTATACTTTTACGGTAGTATAGGGACAACATATTTTTTGTCTGCTAAACGCTAGAAAATACTTTTAATCAATTTTAGATTATGAAAAATGGCACAGAACACTGTCAATGTATGCAAAAAGCATCAGCTTTTAAAGGGACTCCATCTCCAGACACCCTAAACTCCCATTTTGAAAAATTTGTGGTGACACACAATGAGTAAGGGGGAGGTTGCTTCCAGCTTACAGGGGGAGGATAGTAGGTCCTGTAGCATAAGGTCATTCCAAGTAGAGGGACCAACCACAGCAAATGCCCGGTGTTGATTTAAGACAGTCCTAGTCCTAGGAACAAAAAGATTAAGCTAATCAGCAGAGTGCAAGGATTTTAGATGAGGTTGCAGATAACGGCTTTCGCATATATAGTCGAAAAGATATTTCGGGGCATTGCTCAGCTGCGCTTTGGAGACTAGAGAGAGGATCTTATAATGGATGCATGCAGTGATAGGAAGCCAGTGCAAGACTTCAAGCATATCTGTAGAGCTCAGTGAAGGCGCCAGAATTTCAGGTTTGGGAGGGGGCTAAAGCTCCAAGCCCTTCCCTTTTGTCCTTTCCTCCCTGTGATTGCAGTGATTTACCACTTTTTGGGGGGCTGAGCCGCAGATAGGGGGGCTTAGCCCCCCTCCTATCCCCTCTGGGCGCCGCCACTTGTAGAGCTATGCACAAAGCAAGGGAGTCGGGATACAAGCCTTGCTGAAGCATTTCAGACCGATTGAAGGGGAAAGACGTTGTTTCGGGAGACCCATAAGAAGTGAGTTGCAGTAGTCTAGTCTGGAACAGACAAACGCATGTACTATGGTGGTAAAGACAGAGGAAGAGACCGATCGTCTGATGGCTCTGAACCGCCTCAGTTGAAATAAGCAGAGGCTTTCAGAAAATTTGAAGATACGGAATTCAATGTAGACCTATAGGATTTTGAGCAGCAAAAGTCGAATAATTTTTTTTAAATTTCTCAGGATGTTAGTATATCAGGTTATCATCAGCTTTGTTTCCTGATTCTAAAAATGTCTTTCTTTTGCTTGTACTCCCAATTTGAACAATTCTACACCCTCAACGCGGCCGTGAGTTTCTATAGCCAGGGATTGAGTTGTCAGCTAGCTATATATGTTTAGAGCGTAGGCTATTTCTCTTGCGCCTAGAAATAAATCAAACCGGTTTCCCATATACAATTTCCACATTAATTTTTATACACTAGACAGTACTGTTGTTGTAGTTACTTATACTCTCGGGAAGTCCTCAACGCGGCCGTGAGTTTCTATAGCCAGGGATTGAGTTGTCAGCTAGCTATATTGTTTAGCGTGCGTCTCTTGCCCTGTTCAAAAAGAAAGGCAAGCGCTGGTGAAGGATTATTTAAGAGATCAAATCTCTGAAAAATGAGCACGGTTTGATATGGCGTGGCGCCCATTCAAAAAGAAGCGCAATAGACAACGGATTTGCCCAAAAATGAGCAGGTTTGAGGCTTTACAAGAAACGCTAATTTACAAGCCCGCTAACAAGGTCCAGTGGCGGCCTTCGAGTCTTTCACAATTGTGTGCTAATTGTTTACAAATAGGACATGGTGTATGTATGCATCACTTAAAAATGACATGTATACACGTATGTATGACTTTTGTATGTATGCATGCGTGTGCATGGGAGTATGACTGAGTGTAAGTTGCATTAGGGGTGTCCAGAAATATTATACAATTTCGATGATTTTGACCTTTTTGTCCTTAAAATAACTTTTGGTGGTCTTACATTTGGCATCCTTGTTTCTTATCAAGACGAGAAATACAAGAAAGAATTAACCAATTTAAACAATTATTGGCTGAGATCTGATCGGTTTTTTCGATTTTTTTTCGCTCTTGGCAGCCGCCTATATCACCTAGGCTATATCAAATATCAAATAAAGATGGCACTGACAAGGTCACCCACGTGTTCAAATTCAAGATGGAATTTAAGTAGGCTACAGCAGGTCCGTGATCACGAACTGCCTTGTCCTCTTGCGCATGAATCATATAAAATAAATGTACGTCGATGTTTCTACATTAATTCAAACATTACCCCGACCTTCGGAGCTAGTGAAATGACTGCATTTCTCAGGTAACTAGGCAACAAACAAAATATAACAGAGAGCAATGTTAAAAATAATAATACACGAATCATCAAACTAGTAATCTGTTAAAGGCTTCTATAGGACTGTAGTCGTAGACGTAGATGAACAAACATGAGAAAATGAACAGACACCCATATAAGGCAACAGATCGTACGCCATAATTATGGTGGTAACCATAACAAGTTAACCTTATTTTCTTAGTTTTCAGTGTTTTCACCTCTGACAAATTCAGGAATCTAGTGATACCTTTGTAGTGGTCCATGCCTCGTCTGTAGTTTATTTATATCCCAGTCTGCTTCCTCTAACCATCATACAGTAAAACAGAACAGTTCTTGGTCTTCCTATGGCTTTCTTTCCTTTAGTTCTTCCTTTAAGCATCTTCTTAACGAGTTATTTCATCTGTAGTGTGTGACTAATAAAGTTCCAACGTCTTTTCACTATTGTAATTACGAGTGTCTTTTCCTGCAACCAGTGCCGGCGCTAGGGTACTGGAGGCCCCCCCCGCAAAGCCTTACTTGAGGCCCCCTCCCAATAACTACGAAAAATACACTGCAAACGGGATTGATCGAACGTCCAGTCTCTTTGTCTCTTTAAATCCAGCTCTTTCACCAACAACAGAAACAGCTAAATCAACAAAGTACATGTAGGCATCAATAGGCCTACTTGGCATCGATACTAAAGCTCATGTCTCAGGAAAACTGTTTTCGTCTCGCCTTCTTTTCTGTGAATCGTTCCAATAGCTCGTCATAGTTTAGCTTTCGGGCAGTTTCACTTTCAATTGAGATCATTGCCAGGGATGATAACCTGCTGCTGAGCATGGAACGATTAACTGTTTTAATTAGCTTAAGTGTGCTGAAACTGCTCTCAGCACTCGCCACTGTTACTGGGGTGGTCAGAAGAATCCTCAGTGCAATTGACAGATTGCCATGGGATAAAAGTCATGAAGTTCATTCACATAAATTTACTGTAGAAAGTCTCGTGCTGTTGTTAGCTGTTTTGTTGCAGTCTTTCGTCGAGACAATCAGCCTGATTGTCTCGACGAAAGACTGCAACAAAACGTGAAATCTCCATTAGAAGTTCATTTGTTTCTATGTCTCCCATCTTCTCAAAGAGATAAAGACAATGTTTTTGCAGTTGATTGGTGTCGTGTATTTTAACGAGTGTGTCATAACGACACAGAAATCCAAAGATGCTGTTCCAATCCTTGATCTGCTGGAACCGTCATGACTGAACTGATCCAGAAGTTTGTAGAAGAAATCTGCCTTAAATCGCTGCTCGGATGTAGCCTAAGTCTATTCATTTCATCTGCACATTCGTAGTCAAACTGAGCTTTTCTGCGTCGGTTTCTCATTTCAGGGAGAGTGGTGCTCACCTCCATTTCTTCTGCAATTTCCTGTGCACTTGTAATAGCAGATTCAAATCCAGGTTCACGATACCTGTGTAGGAAGTCTTCATTGGCTTCTAGTTCTAGTTCACGTTCCAGCGTATAAATTGTCAATTTTGCTTATAGATATATAATCCGGTGCTTGGGTTTCAGAAACAAACGGTCACAAATAGGCTTAATGATCAGCTAAATTTGGAGGCCCCTAACAAACTGAAGGCCCCAACTCACAAATAGGCTTAATGATCAGCTAAATTTGGAGGCCCCTAACAAACTGGAGGCCCCCAACTCACAAATAGGCTTAATGATCAGCTAAATTTGGAGGCCCCTAACAAACTGAAGGCCCCACGTCACAAATAGGCTTAATGATCAGCCAGCTAAATTTGGAGGCCCCTAACAAACTGGAGGCCCCCCAACTCACAAATAGGCTTAATGATCAGCTAAATTTGGAGGCCCCTAACAAACTGGAGACCCCAACTCACAAATAGGCTTAATGATCAGCCAGCTAAATTTGGAGGCCCTTAACAAACTGGAGGCCCCAACTCACAAATAGGCTTAATGATCAGCTAAATTTGGAGGCCCCTAACAAACTGAAGGCCCCACGTCACAAATAGGCTTAATGATCAGCTAAATTTGGAGGCCCCTAACAAACTGGAAGGCCCCAACGACCGGGGTTCGGGGGGCCCTAGCGCCGGCACTGCCTGCAACAACCGCAGCAAATTCTCACTTGCTATATGATCTCTGTAACCGATTTTAGTTAGTCTCTTCCACAGCCTCATTTCAAACTAATCCTTACAGCAAATGAAAAGAGGAAATGCTCAATTGATATAATAATATTTTTATTTCGCTATAGACCAGTAAATTTGAATCCGATGGGTGTTTAGTAAACACTGTTTACGGACAGTAGCGTACAAGGTGTATTTCAATGAGTTTAAGAAATGTGTCTTCCTCGGGATTTTGAGAGAAGTGATCATAACAATGTTCTAAAAAATTCTTTTCAATTTCAAACATTTCATCACACACTCCACAGCCATAAGGTCTCAAAATAAAGTGACTTAATATGTCAGTATTAGTTGTTGAATGACCGGCAGAAAGTTCTTTTTCATCTGGATTTGGTTTCTTATTCTGCTTAGATGAAACGTCTTGCACGGCTTCTACAGTTGGCATCCCTGAACCATCAGTGTTGCATCTCTCAATCATGTTCCAAACACTGCTTTGAGATAATTTACTCCTCTCCAATTTTCCATCACTGTGTGCTTTTGCATGGTTCTTGACGCCAGCATTATGCCCAAAAGCCTTCTCACATAAACTGCACTTGTACGGTTTTTCTCCAGTGTGGGTTCTCAAATGCACGTGAAGATAACCAAGGGATGAAAACATTTTCTTGCATGAATTGCATTTGTATGATTTTTCTCCAGCGTGTGCTCTAATATGGATTTTGAGATAATTCTTATATGCAAATGTTTTGTGACATAAATTGCATATGTATGGCTTTTCACCAGTGTGGGTTCTTGAATGCACATGAAGATTAGAAAGGTGTGTAAACATTTTGTTGCATAACTGACAAATATATGGTTTTTCTCCAGTGTGGGATCTTGAATGACACTTTAGAGATTGTTTCTGTGCAAATTCTCTGTGGCATATATAACACACATGTGGCTTTTCTCCAGTGTGGATTCTGGTATGGCGATTCCAACTTTTTGTGTGTGTAAATGCTTTGTGACATAAATTGCACTTGTATTGTTTTTCTCCAGCGTGGATCATTGCATGCTTGGAGAGATTAGCGTTTGTTCCAAATTCTTTACAACAAGAACTACATTTGTATGGCTTTTCTCCGGTATGGGTTCTTGTATGATTCTCGAGAATAAATTTCCGCCCAAATGCTCTGTGACATAAATTGCATTTGTATGGCTTTTCTCCAGCGTGGACTCTTGTATGGTTATCCAGTTGCTGTTTCACTGCAAATGTTTTGTGACATAAATTGCATTTGTATGTTTTATCTCCAGTGTGGAGTCTTGTATGATAATCCATTTGCCGTTTCACTGCAAATGCTTTGTGGCATAAATTGCATTTATATGGCTTTTCTCCGGTATGGGTTCTTGTATGATTCTCGAGAATAAATTTCCGCCCAAATGCTTTGTTACATAAATTGCATTTGTATGGCTTATCTCCAGTGTGGAGTCTTGTATGGTAATCCAGTCGCTGTTTCACTGCAAATGCTTTGTGGCATAAATTGCATTTGTATGGTTTTTCTCCAGTGTGGAGTCTTGTATGGTAATCCAGTCGCTGTTTCACTGCAAATGCTTTGTGGCATAAATTGCATTTGTATGGCTTATCTCCAGTGTGGAGTCTTGTATGGTTATCCAGTTGCTGTTTCACTGCAAATGCTTTGTGGCATAAATTGCATGTATATGACTTTTCTCCGGTATGGGTTCTTGTATGATTCTCGAGAATAAATTTCCGCCCAAATGCTTTGTTACATAAATTGCATTTGTATGGCTTATCTCCAGTGTGGAGTCTTGTATGGTAATCCAGTCGCTGTTTCACTGCAAATGCTTTGTGGCATAAATTGCATTTGTATGGTTTTTCTCCAGTGTGGAGTCTTGTATGGTAATCCAGTCGCTGTTTCACTGCAAATGCTTTGTTACATAAATTGCATTTGTATGGCTTATCTCCAGTGTGGAGTCTTGTATGGTAATCCAGTCGCTGTTTCACTGCAAATGCTTTGTGGCATAAATTGCATTTGTATGGTTTTTCTCCAGTGTGGAGTCTTGTATGGTAATCCAGTCGCTGTTTCACTGCAAATGCTTTGTGGCATAAATTGCATTTGTATGGCTTTTCTCGAGTGTGGAGTCTTGTATGGTAATCCAGTTGTTGTTTCACTGCCAATGCTTTGTGGCAAAAATTGCATGTGAATGGCTTTTCTCCAGTGTGGAGTCTTGTATGGTAATCCAGTCGCTGTTTCACTGCAAATGCTTTGTGGCATAAATTGCATTTGTATGGCTTTTCTCCAGTGTGGAGTCTTGTATGGTAATCCAGTTGTTGTTTCACTGACAATGCTTTGTGGCAAAAATTGCATGTGAATGGCTTTTCTCCAGAGTGCATTCTTACATGAATCTTCAGAGTACTTTTCCATGCAAATGCTTTTTGACATACATTGCATTTGTATGGACATTCACCAGAGTGGGTTCTTGTATGGAAATACAGATATTGTTTCTGTTTAAATGCTTTGTGGCATAAACTGCAGTTGTATCGTTTTTCTCCAGTGTGACTTTGCACATGAATTGTGAGGTTGTGATTATCTCCAAATGTTTTGTTGCAAAATTTGCATCTGAGTTGATCTTTCGTCATTGCAGGTTCTTCCTTGGAACTTCAGATATTAAAACACAACTTTATAAATTTAATAAATTGCTTAGATACATTAAACTTGGTATAACTAAAAGGTAGATTAGGAATTTGTAAAAGTACCAGATTGAGATAAGAATATCACCTCTGGGCTTTGCAAGCTTATTTAAAGAATTAACAAAGAACCAAATAAATATTGTTCCTAACGGGAGATTTTATCTACCATATTGCTTGAGAAAGAGATAGACAGACAGACAGACTCCGACAGACAAAGCAGTGACTTCTAGATTTCATACAAATTACATGTATGTAGCCGAATTCTCCAGAATGAACTGCATGCAACATTTCAAGGAAAGAAAAACAAAAGCAGATGCAGTTGACAGCTGGCTGGCATTAGGAACAGATGATGATGATTACGATGACGATTACGATGATGATGCTGATGAGGGTAATAATGCCGATTATGATAATGGTGATGATGATAATGACTACGATGATAATGAAATTAACAGCATATCATGAATTCTACCAGAGAAAGCAACACTTCAGTGTTTCTCAAACAGCATATGAGAATACTGTACCGAACCTAAGGGCTGGCTATCATATTATATCCAGTGATCATCAGGTCGTCAAATAAGAATTAGCATTGGAGCTTTAGGATATAGAGAAAACACTTCTTTCAAACACACTGTAAAATGTGAAAATTCAATTGACACAAGTTCAGGAAACTAAGAAAATATCCATAGTCACAAATTTTCATTGAAGCAACGTGCAAAGAGAGATGCAACACAAGACTAAAGAGATGCAATCACAGTTCCACTGTTCAAAAAGGAAATAGAAAGTCTCATAACTACAGATCTGCAGGCTTAACAAGGTTAGGGAAGAGGGTAATGAAGCATATTAGAGATATAGAAGTGTTGAATTTGAGCGAGTGCACTATACTAAGAAACAGTCAGTATGCATTGACAAGAGGTTGTTGATGTTTGACAAATACTTCATTTATATATGCGCTCATGTAGCATAGAATGCATATATGTATGTATGCATGTATGTATGTATACATATCTGTAAGAAAAGACTGCATGCATGGACGTATGTATGCTTGTATGCATGTATAGATCATAATTGCAACTGTAAACTTCAAATTTTCCTAAGTGCTACTCTAAAGCTAAATGCAGGGCACCAACTTATTCACAAGGGCTGCATTGTGGCAGAGGGGTTGACTAGAGAACATGTAGGTATGGCATGCATACATACATGCATGAATGCATGCATATACTATTACTATAAAAACGTAATCTGAGGTGTGGTTAGTCAGTCATCAGGTGAATGGTTAGACATCCAGATGTTTAAAAACCATTTGAAAATAGTCAGTTTTCAAGGTATTTCTTTAAGCAGGGTCTTCTAAGGTTTGCTATAACGTGTCAAAATGTGAGATTGGTGTCCAGAGTTATCACAAGTGATTTGCCAATCTCTGATAGTTAGTTACCCATTATGATATCTAAAGCATCAAAAACAAGAAGAGAAAGTGCTGAGAACTGGGTAAAACCGTAGTTTACATTGCTAAATTATTTTATATTGTCAATTTAAAATGGAAGTTGGAATGATGAAACTAATTCTTTTCTTAAATCGAAGCTGGATTGATGGAAATAATTTTCCCTAAATAGAAGCTTGACTGATGAAACTAACTCTTTGCTTCCACAAAAGCGGGATCCATTAAGTTGTTTTTACTTTAATAGAAATGCAATTGACAACAAAAATTCCTGCCTAAACGGAAGTTGGATTGATAAACAAATTCTTGGTTAAATGTAAGTTGGATTGACGACAATAATTCTTGCTTAGACAGAAGTTCGATTGATTAAATAATTTTTTGATGAAATGAAGAGCAAGTCTGGATTGATGACAGTTATCATGGAAATTGGCGTTATCCTGTGGTTTAGGTTGCTAAATTATTCTAATGTCTGAAATTCCGTACTTGACGTTGATAAGTAAGCACTCTACCTATGTCCTCATAACTATAATCAATCCCGCTTCCATTTCATCGAGAATTTTTTAATCAATCCAGCTTCCATTTAATGAAAAAAATGACCCAACTTCTATTTAACCAGAAAATATTTTTTCATCAATGGAACTTTTATGTAAGCAAAGAACTTTTCCCATGGGTCCAGCTTCGACTTACGGAAACAATTATTTTCATTATTCCAGCTTCTATTGCATCAAAAACTAAGTTTCATCAATCCAGCTTCTATTTACAGTAAAAATTATTTCCATCAATCTAGCTTCTATTTAAAGACAGAAATAGTTTAATCAATCCCACTTCGAGTTAGTGAAACAATTTTTTCCTCAATCCAGCTACCATTTCAATTTGATGATATAAAATAATTTAACAATTGTAACAATTTATCGTCAAATTAAAATGGAAGCTGGATTGATGAAAAAAATGGTTTCCCTAAATGAAAGTGACATTGATGAAACCATTTGTGTATTTAAATAGAAGTTGAATTGGTGGAAATAATTTTAACCGTAAATAGAAGCTGGATTGATGAAACTAAGTTTTTGATGCAATACAAGCTGGATTGAAGAAAATAATTGTTTCCGTAAGTAGAAGCTGGACCCATGAGAATAGTTCTTTGCCTAAATAAAAGTTCCATTGATGAAAAATATTTTTTCGTTAAGGGGTCATCCATTAATTATGTCAACAAATTTTAGGCAGTTTTTGACCCAAAAACAAAAATTCCTGCCTAAACGGAAGTTGGATTGATAAACCCCTTGTCAACAACTGTCAAACATTGACGGACCCCTAAAAATTATGTCAACAATCCCAGAAACCCCCTACAAAAAAGAAACATGGCTCAATACATGTAGAATCTTTTTTTTAAATTACACTAAAAATGCAATCTTGAATTTCAAAATATATGAGTTTAGTTTATTACCAGCTTTTAGTAGTATTAAACATTAAGCACTTTATGCATTTTTAGCATTTCTTAATATTTTCGCTACCATTTGGAAGGGTCTGTGTTGATTTATTGGAGAAAACTTCTTGACGTCAACTTATACCGAACCCCCTCCCCTTGTCAACAACTGTTAGAGATCCTGAGTGGCCGAGTGGGTTGGTAGCCCGCTCTCCACGTCGGCGGCCCGGGTTCGATTCCGGGTCGGTCGGTTTATCAGAGATTAATTTCTCGGATCTTTACTGCGGGTGGCTCGGTCGCATTATAAACGTGGAGTACAATACAATACAATACAATACAACACAACATAATACAACTGGGGCGCGGTGGCATAGGGGTATGTTCGGTGCCTTGCAGCTGGAGGGGTTGCGGGTTCGAATCCACCTCAAAGCCACCGCGTAGGGACCCTGGGCAAGTCCTTCACTCAATTGCTCATGCGCTTCGGCGTGAAACTCCGATTCAGCGTCCGCGCAGTAGTCGGGAGCGCCTCTGAATGGGCAATCTGGTAGGGGCGGTATAACAAGTGTTCAAATACAATACAATACAATAGTCAAACTTTTTCAAACCCCTCCCCCCCTATTTTGTTGACATAATTAATGGACGACCCCTAAATAGAAGTTGGGTTATTTTTTTATGAAATGAAAGCTGGATTGATTAAAAAAAATTCTTCGTGAAATGGAAGCGGGATTGTTGATGGTTATCATGGACATAGGTAGATTGCTTACTTACCAACGTGAAGTACGGCATTGAAGACATTCAAATAATTTAGCAACAATACAACACAACACAATACAACTGGGGCGCGGTGGCATAGGGGTATGTTCGGTGCCTTGCAGCTGGAGGGTTGCGGGTTCGAATCCACCTCAAAGCCACCGCGTAGGGACCCTGGGCAAGTCCTTCACTGCAATTGCTCATGCGCTTCGGCGTGAAACTCCGATTCAGCGTCCGCGCAGTAGTCGGGAGCGCCTCTGAATGGGCAATCTGGTAGGGGCGGTATAACAAGTGTTCAAATACAATACAATACAATAGTCAAACTTTTTCAAACCCCTCCCCCCTATTTTGTTGACATAATTAATGGACGACCCCTAAATAGAAGTTGGGTTATTTTTTTATGAAATGGAAGCTGGATTGATTAAAAAAAATTCTTCGTGAAATGGAAGCGGGATTGTTGATGGTTATCATGGACATAGGTAGATTGCTTACTTACCAACGTGAAGTACGGCATTGAAGACATTCAAATAATTTAGCAACAATACAACACAACACAATACAACTGGGGCGCGGTGGCATAGGGGTATGTTCGGTGCCTTGCAGCTGGAGGGTTGCGGGTTCGAATCCACCTCAAAGCCACCGGCGTAGGGACCCTGGGCAAGTCCTTCACTCGCAATTGCTCATGCGCTTCGGCGTGAAACTCCGATTCAGCGTCAGCGCAGTAGTCGGGAGCGCCTCTGAATGGGCAATCTGGTAGGGGCGGTATAACAAGTGTTCAAATACAATACAATACAATAGTCAAACTTTTTCAAACCCCTCCCCCCTATTTTGTTGACATAATTAATGGACGACCCCTAAATAGAAGTTGGGTTATTTTTTTATGAAATGGAAGCTGGATTGATTAAAAAAAATTCTTCGTGAAATGGAAGCGGGATTGTTGATGGTTATCATGGACATAGGTAGATTGCTTATTTACCAACGTGAAGTACGGCATTGAAGACATTCAAATAATTTAGCAACAATACAACACAACACAATACAACTGGGGCGCGGTGGCATAGGGGTATGTTCGGTGCCTTGCAGCTGGAGGGTTGCGGGTTCGAATCCACCTCAAAGCCACCGCGTAGGGACCCTGGGCAAGTCCTTCACTCGCAATTGCTCATGCGCTTCGGCGTGAAACTCCGATTCAGCGTCCGCGCAGTAGTCGGGAGCGCCTCTGAATGGGCAATCTGGTAGGAAGCGGTATAACAAGTGTTCAAATACAATACAATACAATAGTCAAACTTTTTCAAACCCCTCCCCCCTATTTTGTTGACATAATTAATGGACGACCCCTAAATAGAAGTTGGGTTATTTTTTTATGAAATGAAAGCTGGATTGATTAAAAAAAATTCTTCGTGAAATGGAAGCGGGATTGTTGATGGTTATCATGGACATAGGTAGATTGCTTACTTACCAACGTGAAGTACGGCATTGAAGACATTCAAATAATTTAGCAACCTAAACTACGGATAACCCCAACCTAAACTACGGGATTACCGGAAGTACCGCATTTTGAACAATGCGCATGCGCGCGCTTCCGCCGCAGAATTGTGTCGAAAATGTTACTTCTGCGGCGGAATTTTCCGCCGCAGAAGATTTATCCAACAGAAATCTCTTCCTTATGGCCGCCATGTTAGTAACAAAAATAGCCGCGTTCTGGAATCGCGTGGCACGTGACTGGCGGCACGCTATGTTTTAAATTGTGTGATCCGCCTGGCGGTTCGACAGCTAAAATGTCCAATCACACAAATAAAATTATGTAGTTCCCAAATAAAAGGCGTAACTTCTTCTACAACCTCGATGATGACTTTGCCCCAAAATATGGCGGTGATTAGTCCCTCCTCTTGCGTCAGCTACACTACTACAGCAAGACGAATGACGTCACCAGTTTATGCAACACAAAACAATAAGTAAGTAAACTAATGTGCAGGCTACTAATCTATCAACCTTGCGATAGTACTGTTAACTGTTGTAAGAATAGGCTACCCTCAGTTTATCATCGTTGCTTGAAATTGTGTCAAACCAAATAACACCGAGTCGTGTTACCGAAACATTTCACCAAAGGACCGCAATCGAAATCTTACAAAAGGGTAGGCTATTATTGAATTTTGCAATCTTATTAAAGCACTTTATCAGTAGGCCTACTGCCGTAATAATTAATTTACAACAATCAGAAGGTTATAGCTTTGCACTGACGTTAAAAATAATAATCTCTGTGATCATATATTATCGTCTCAGTTGAGCATCCATGCCGAAACGCAAAATGTCGGAGAAAATATAGGCTAGAAGCTTAGACCTAATAATAGCGGGTAAGCCAAATAAAACAAATGATTTTCAATCTGAGTTCTGAACAACACTAGAGAATCAACAGAACGCTCAGAACTAGGCAAGTGAACTTTCCTCTAACAACCTTTACCGAGAGGCGAGAACCCAACACTGTTTTGATGCAATCGCTTCAACCAGGGGCGCCGCTAGCGTTACGCACTTACGCAAGTGCGTACAGCGCTGACAGGCTAAGAAATGAAAAATTGCACATGAAAAAAGTGAAATATTATTAAGTTACAAAATTATAATAACTTAGGTGCTAGTTTTAATATTAGGTAAACTAACAGTCTAGCACCATCCATTGGTTTATATATAATACTTAATTTCCTCACGCTCTTTCAGTGTCAATGCCGCTTGTCTCTCATTTAATCCGCAAACCTTAACCTGCGGTTTAGGGTGAAGGTTCTATTGTTTGTCCTCTGCTGTTTATTCTTTACACCTCCCCACTCAGCAAACTCATTCCCTCGTCCTCTGCTACCTCTATGGCGACGACGCACAACTCTTCATATCTTTCTCCTCTCACTCCCTTCCAGATGCGCTAAATCACTTACGCAACACCATCACCCAGATTTCAGCCTGGATGACCACTAACCCTTAACCCTTCAAAACAGAATTCCTCATTACTGGCCTCCGCGATCAATTAAACAAACTAGCCTCTCTTGCCGACATTATTTTGTCCAACAGATCTCACTACCCCGAACCTATACTCTTCTCCTGTTCGCAATTTTGGAATCATCTTCGATAAGAACCTTTCCTTTTTCGACCACATCACCCAGCTATCTCGCACCTGCTATATACACATTCGTGACCGTCGACGATTGCGCCCACGACTTGACTACAAGACCGCGTGCACGATAGCCATTTCAACTGTTCATTCCAAACTCGACGACTGTAGCCCACTCTTTTTACAACATCGACTCTTCTCAAATGAAATGCCTGCAAACAGTTCATAATACTTTCGCCCGCGCAGTCATCAAAACTCCCAAACACCACCACATAACCCCTGTTCTGAAATCACTTCATTGGCTTAAAGTCCCTCAGCGCATCCATTACAAAATAATATCTCTTACCTACAATGCCCTTCAAACGTCTAAACCCTCTTACATTCGCCAGCTATTCACCGTCCAACTGCCCGGGTCTACTTGCTCATCATCATACCTTTCACTATCTCGGCCTCAAGTCTCATCCTCTCTGAAATCTGCAACCGTTCCTTAGTCTATGCTGCACCAGCTCTTTGGAACGGACTCCTAAAAGACCTGCGCCAGTTTGCTCATCCTTCTATCTCGCCTCTTAACTCAACCTTTCCTCCGCTTGCATTCTCCATTTCTGCTTTCCACTCACGACTGAAGACCGAACTCTTCAAGATATCCTATCCTGATTCTACTCCTGCGCCACCACACGACCACCATCATCCCCGATTATACCACCGTAGCACCATGCTGTCTCCTCGGCTTGACCTTCCCGGATTTTGACCTGGCACTGGAACGAACAGAGGACTTTGGCAATTGCGGACTTGATTTGATATAGGTCTAGCGCCGATAAATAAGCTGGTCTCCCTGACGTGACTTTTGTGGGCGCTGAAAATTTTTCGAAGATTTACATTTAGTAAAGCTACATCATTACCACATGGCTTCACGATTCGGTAGTTGAATCCTTCTTGCTTGGCTTGTGTACCATCTGCAAACTATTTCTGCTAATTGTGTCTGGTCAGCAGTATGCTTACTTAAAGGCTTATGGCGTTCTTGAAAATTAAATTGAACGTATTTTCTAGTTTTTATATTAATTTCAATAAATGTCTGGTTTGCTATTATTGTCCGCAGTCAAACTCAAACACGACTCAAACTACATCTTAGCTACGACGCCTACGAGTGACAGCTGGTTCCTACCAGCACTAAAATAACAGATCAATTTTTTCAGATGACTACTCAAAATGCTACCATTACAGTGTGGAAATTAAAAAAGTTTCAAGTGGGGAGGAGGCACATCCCCTCTCCAAACCCCTCCCCTATCGGCGCTCGTTCATCCTACCCCGCATACTTTCTTCCCCGGGCCCCGGCCTACGTGTGCTCTCCTGCCTATTGTGCGTACACAATTAAAATCCTGGCGGCGCCGCTGGCTTCAACCCCATGAATTAAGTGAGAAGCTTAAGAAATTGCAACTGATTGGATCTTTCGATTGATTATGGATGCAAAAACAGGAATTACTCAATTTCTGGTCAATAGCAATGATGATAATGATAACGAAAGGCTAGTGATCTAGCTTAGCTCCCGCCAGCAGCTCCTAAAACGCGACGATGTGTCACTTTCTGAGCGGTTTCCACTGTTCACCTTCTCGACTTCTGGGCAGGCTTAACCCTAGGGCTACCAAGCTTTTTTGTAACACTGACTACCAAGGGGGGGGTGGTTACCACCACCCCTTTGGATTTCGTGTTTGGTTTTACATATCATAACTTGTAATATAGCATTGGATTCAGCATTCATTTCTGCACACAATGGTATATTTAGTTGTACATTATGTGAATGCACCTCGAAATTACATCACTTTTAACAACGGAACCCATTAATTAGCAATATTGTATATTATTGCGTACATTTTGTACTTTTGGATAAACAAATATAAGATTATGTGTGTTTTGAAACTAATCTATGTATAAAAGATACACAAAATCATCCCTACACATGTTTATATAGTATAAATGTACACCCATACATATATATCCATACATATATATCGGTTTACGTTGGTTAAGGGACTGCTCTTCTTCATCATCAGCTTCATCTTCTTCTTTCTTATCTGGTCGCAGAGCTCTTCTCTCTGCAACACAACGTAATCTGGTTGTTTCCCGTCTCGCTCTTCCACAATGCAACATGGAAGCTTCGCCGTAATCGGTCCCTCACATGCGATATGATATTCTATTCCTGTCTATGCTTTTATTTCACCAACGATTGAATAACCTTCCATCAGTTGCGTAAATCACGGGGTCAAAGCCCCCCTCTGACTGTCCTCCAAAGTTTTGACTGGAACCTATCTGTCCCCCTCCCCAAATTAAAAATCCGGCCTCCGAAAAAATCAGCCTCCCCAAAGTTATGTAGGCTACACGTTATCGCCTCTGCCTTCTATCTATTGGTCGTGTTCTTGTGTCATCACTCAGAATCACATCTGATTAGATTTCCTGAAGAGGCGCTGGTACTTGTCGGTTAATTCACCGCATTTCATTTTTCCCATGCTAATGTATTACATGACTTTCCCACGTAAAATTAATTCACCGCATTAAACTAGTGTCGAAAACAGAGCACGATGGTCTAGAAACACATCTTTTAATTATAACTGTGGCGACCGCCGCCCGTACGCTAACTCTCTGCTCACGGGACGGTGTCGGCTCCAGCCCACTATCCGTCTGAAGCCGCCCGAGTCACTGCCTTGTCTATCTTCATCGTAACATGGCTGTTCTCCATCTCTACCTAAAGTAACCGTTTCTGTCAGAGGAGGCTTAGCATTTGCCGCTTCTTTAAGAGAGGTAACACTGTATACTTCCGTCTCTGAATTAGACTCTGCTTCTTCCACGGTCGCCGGATGGGCAACGTCCTGAGGATGGCCTTTTCTCAGAACAGGGTTCATTCTTTTACCCGCAAGAGTCTTCTTCTTTGTGCCTACCTTCTTAGCTACAGGCGTCCTCTTCTTCTCCGCCTGAACTGAACTTCTACGTACCACTCTACATCTCGTGACTCCTAAGCTCTCGCCAATAAAAGGGGACACCAAACGTTCTCTAAGTTCTGGAAACCAGGGATACTTATGACAAGTCTGTGCATTATCTCGTCCTAGACAATACTTGAAACCACTCTCTACGTCAACTCGGCCTAGACAATACTTGGAACAACTCTCTACGTCAACTCGTCCTAGACAAAAGTCCATGGGGCAATGAGTCTTACTACCGTCATGTGTCTCTCCGTCCATTTCCGTGTTTGGCATGCGGCCTCCCACGTATATTGTCATGCACCACAATTGACGGAGTAAGTTCCTTACTCGCCTCTGTGTTGGCAAAGAACTACCAACACAGTGATAAATGCTACTTTGAAAGAAAGAAACACTGGTAAGGAATTTACGGACTCTGATAGTGAAGGCAAAGAACAACCAACACTATGATAATTCTGCTTCGAAAGAAAAGTACACTGGTAGGACTCTGATAGTGAAGGTCCTCTCTCTATAACTTTCACTATCTATACACAGAACTTCGTTCCGACCTACGCACGAGGGGGCCCAGCCTCGCACTTCAGTCAGTTCTTAGAGCTGTGTGTTGCGACAAGCAAATATGTATCTACATGGGCACCTGAGTACCCGAACGTACACGTATCAATCACTTTCTTGGTCTGCGTTGATTTTCACATTGATCTGGGTACCCGAATACCCGGACTTCCACGTATCGGTAACTCTCTTGGTCTGCGTTGATCTACCCACCTGGGGTTTTGTACTCGTCACCAAGGGCGTTGACTCGCTGTGTCTCGCGAGTACACCCTTCCCCGGCTTAAGTCTTACACAACCTTCCTTCCCGCTATCCGAAACAATCTGATCCGAGACCTGCCAACGAGAGTGGGCCCTTACTCCGCCTCAGGTATCCCTTGAATCAAACTTTCCGAATCAGATAGCGAGCGTTACGGTTGTGCCCGGGAGCGCACGGACTCACAGGATTCGTTTCTGAATCCTCGGACTCGATTCCGTTGCCGGAACCAGAGGTAAGTGTCACTAACGTTACCCCTTTGTTTCTCACAGACCTGTGTATTTACTTCCCTGTTAGGGAATTGTACTGTCTCTCACACCTGAACGAACCACGGTCAGATCTGTCGGGTAGTTCCCCGAACAGAAAGATAATGCGACTAGTCCCGCAAGTAGACATTTACCGCCGGGGAAACCGCGGTAATAAGTACAACCGACGTAAAGTACGCAAAGGAAGATTATACGCAAGAAAACCGCGAAAGTTACTATGAACGACGCTAGATACGCAAAGAAAAATAATCCGCGGAGAAATCCGCGGGGAAACCGCGGTAGGCCTAAGTACGAAAAGAAAGATATTCCACGGGGAAACCGTGGAAATAGCCTAACTATAACCGACGCTAGGTAGCAAAAGAAAGAAAGATAATCCGCGGGGAAACCGCGAATTCAGATTTGTCGGTAAGTCCCGTAAGTAGAAAAGGTGCGGTAGACCCGCAAGTTGAAAAGAATATGCGGGGAGATCCGCAATTGTTTTACGAACGGTATCAACGGGGTCACCATCTTCCCCGTACTTTACCACACTGGTGTGCAGCATTTATCGAACGGTAACTCCGGGAAACTTTCCCCGTATTTATCTGTCACTAACGGGGTCACCCTCCCCGTATTTAGTCGAACCGGACCAGCGGGGAATTTTCTTCGTATTTACGCACTCGCCGTTAACTGATTTCCCGGTCTCTCCCCGATCTCCGCACTTTACGCGAAATCGGGCTTTGATTTTCACTCGCCGTTAACTGGTTTTCCCGTAACTCACGTACTCCGAACTTTACGCGGAAACGGGACTTTGATTTTTCACTCGCCGTTAACTGATTTCCCGTAACTCACGTACTCCGAACTTTACGCGGAAACGGACTTTGATTTTTCGTTACAGACCTGTCGGTATCTCCGCGTACTTTCCGATCGACACCAACGGGGTGACACCTTCCCCGTATTTGACCTGTGAGCCTTTGTTTCTCACGAACGGTCTTTCCCCGATCAGCTTCCCACGATCAAAGCTCGGGCCGGCTCGCGATCAACAACGAGATGGGCCGTATACCCCGTCAGATCAGCGATAGCCGGCACTGGCCCGACCGCGTGAGCGGCTGTCACACGGGAGCGCACAGATTAGTCTTGTCTTATTTTGGACGCGGTGGCGCCCGTAACTTTCCCGAACCAACGACACTAAAGAACCGTGTCGCTATGTGTAGAGCAGTGCACAACCACTCTACATTATAGGCAAAACACCGTGAGGCAGCCTATATTCATCTATCGACCATGTATGCTGTAGCTCTCATCGCTTATAAATGCGTCCTTACAAAAGTTCTTAATATAAGGTAGGTGTTTAAGAGATAGAGCTCCTAAGTATTAATTTAGGCGATATCTATCTTTAGTCATCAACTATAGGACGTGGGAAGATGTACTTTTATTTAATTAATATTTTGAAACGATAAAATGGCAAATATTAAGCGCCCGTATAATTTTAATTATTTTTATTATAAACGAATCGAGCGTATGTAAAACGCCACCTAGCGACTCAGAGGCGCGACACCGTATAGCAGAAAATCAATATTAATTGAGCTATTTATAGATCATTCATTCTGCCTTGTGGCTTGTCCGCCACATAACTATTCTCATGAAAGCGAAGTCAATAAACATTTGTACCATGCACATGTGTGTAGGCCTATACTTCCAAGCCCAATTAAGCTGGTGGCCAAAAGACAGCAATGTCTTGCAGGTTGGTATCGAAAGCGTTCAGCTTACGAACTTCCGGTGCATGTGGGTTAAATGGGCTTAATTAACCGACAAGACGAGACCCTGTACAGGAATGTCTTCGCGACAGTTAATATAATTATGTCTTCTAATGACGACACTAACCCTAACCCTGACCCTAACCGACCCTCACCGGGCCTCACGACTTTAAGTTTTATACTCCATTTCGGTTACGTTGAGGTTGCGTGAGGGTCGGTTAGGGTCAGGGTTAGGGTTAGTGTCCTCCATGTTTTCTAATGACGAAACGGTATACTTAAAAGGAAAGAAACGCGTACAAATTTATTCCGGTGCATGAACAGGCAAGGTAGACGCAACAATTAAATGCGGTGAATTAACCGACAAGGTACACGAGAAAATGAAATGCGGTGAATTAACCGACAAGTACCGAGGCGCTATATAATTATGGATTTACAATCACAAGTTACGTCATTGTAGATCCGGTTAGAAAAAGGAGATGACGTCACAGACAGCGTCGCATCAGCCGGAGCCAGTCATCATAACGCGTCAGATAACGAGCTCAGGAGGAACTTCACATGCGCTCAATGGCTACAAGGATTGGAACTTTCAACTGTTCGGATGTACTGGGAACTGGCAAACGTGTAACACATCGTTTATACTTTAATAGCCTATTTATGTTAGCGAAGAAATCTGATGCATACTCCAGTATATATAGCTTCCGACCCTGCTATGCTTAAGGGTATTTGATGTTCACTCCAGCGATGTGCTGTGGTTCCAGGTTTTCTATAGACATTTGATGTACAGGCTCTGAGTCGAAATCTGTACATAACTTTGAGGGGGATAGATTTTTTCTGAGGCCGGATCGGATTTTTGTATTTTGGGGAGAGATAGGCCACAGTCAAAAACTTTGGGGGCAGCCCCTTTGTCTCCGGTCCCTCTGATTTACGCCACTGTGTATGACTACTCACTCCAGTGATACTTTTGTTGTAAGTTTATGGACATCCATTTGATGTTCACTCCGCTGATATAATTATATAGGCCTACTCTGGTTCCATGCTTATGGACATTGCTATTTAATGCGAATCTGTGATTGCATATAGCCTACATGTAGTAGAAGTTTGCTGCTGTTGCGCTATAGTAAACTGATCAAGAGTAAATGCCACAGTAGGTCGAAAAGGCACGACAGCAGCAATAATGCAATACAATGCACTACAATACAATAGACTACAACTGTATTTAATACTGCCATTCTTCCAAATTTCACACACGACCATATCACAAAGTGAGGGACTTGATCAAGGTCCCTGCACAGTTACCGACTTGGGCGAGGCTAGAAACCCAATATATACTCTAATTACTGTTCGACGCTGTTAGGAGTAACGGTTGCTTGCGACAGAGGTCGTTCGATAACTCATCCGCACAAATGTCTGATCGCGTGCCTCGGTTCGCTTCACAGCGATGACTGCCTTCTAGAACTGGTGCGACTGATTAGTCAACTCAGATACATATAGGGAGATTGATATGCCAATAGTTAGCCTACATAGGAAGACACAACTATAATTATACATACATGGCAACATGCGTAAACAGTTTTTTTAACATAATTATAGATACATATTAACATTTATAGGTCATAGACACGAGGATATGATTTATATAATATATATATATATACGCATACCTATATATAGCTCAGAGAGCACCTCTAAGTAGATATCGTGAAGGGGCGCTATGTAAGACAGTGTTCAATTACTTTGCATTGCATATACACGTAGACAAGCATGTTGGTATACGGCCCAGTGATCTGGTATGGTCTTCCTTTAGAACTGAACCTACACCCTGGGACTCTGCCTGAAACTTTCCTCGCTAAACTTTAAACTGTTCTTTTTGGGCGCGTTGGCGTCGGGAGCGCCTCTCAGTAGTTTCCTTGAAGGGGCGCTATATAAATTCCTGAATGAATGAATGAATATTCGTAATATATCATACATATACTGATATACATACGTACGTACATAGGTTTGTACGTACGTACCCACATGCATGCATACTTTCACTGTGGTGGGCCAAACACTTTGGGACAATCTTTCACCTACCATTTGACCTCAGGTGTCTCTGGGTGGTAGATCTATTGCAACTAGTCACCTTAAGCCTTGGACTTTCCTGTTTGGAGAATCCCAAGTCGGCTACCGCGTCCCACCAAAATATAATACAGATCCTATAATATATAGATATAACAGATATATAATAGAGATCCTGAGTGGCCGAGTGGGTTGGTAGCCTGCTCTCCACGCCGGCGCCCCGCGTTCCCGGCGCCCCGCGTTCGCTTCCCGGTCGGTCGGTTTATCAGAGATTAATTTCTCGAATCTTTACTGCGGGTGGCTCGGTCGCAATATAAACGTGGAGTACAATACAACACAATACAACACAACACAATATACTGGGGCGCGGTGGTATAGGGGTATGTTCGGTGCCTTGCAGCTGGAGGGTTGCGGGTTCGAATCCACCTCAAAGCCGCCGCGTAGGGACCCTGGGCAAGTCCTTCACTCGCAATTGCTCATGCGCTTCGGCGTGAAACTCTGATTCAGCGTCCGCGCAGTAGTCGGGAGCGCCTCTGAATGAGCAATCTGGTAGAGGCGCTATAACAAGTGTTCAAATACAATACAATACAATAATACAACGCATTTTTTGCATACATATATGCATAGTTGCATATGTACATACATACATACATACGTAGGCCACAGATTTTGTATGTGTCTGTGTCAGTCTATATGTAATTACATTTTATTGCCTTTTGTGTCCATAGGTTATCACCTGTTCATCTGTCCCATTTGCTTTGCGGCTACCACAGCTCGAAGAATCGGAGAGCCCTATTGTGTCGGATTGTTCGCCTGTGTTCCTGGAGGAATTGTTCCGCTTCGTCTCAAGATGAGACTCATGCTTGGAATACGCGTACGTCCAATTTGCGTTGTTCACAATTTTATAGCAGACATTTGCTCGGAAGCGTTTTAGAGGCGCGTAAAATTTAGTGCCAAGTCATATAACTCGGACAATGAAGACCCTTGAGTCTATCTATATAACGGCAGCAGGAGAGGGAGAATGATGCGAGTAATAATGCGAGGAAGAATGAAAAGAAGAAGAATAAGAAGTGGAAGAAGAAGAAGAAAGAAGAAGGCGACGAAACAAAAGAAGAAGAAAAAGAAGGGGCAAATAAAGAAGAAAGAGATGTAGGCCTATATAGACTAGATATTATAGAAGAAATTCAGAAGGAGAATAATTCATTCCTAGTATTCTATTACTTAATTGTTTTCACGTATTTTGAACTGCTTATTCATTGTCACCTTGTGCAGGAAATAATCCACAATATATTCGATTAAGATTCGTTTTCTTTTTTCTGTTGATAGGGAAACATCGGCACCGATTGCCTTGTCGGTTGTTGCTGTTGCTTCTGCGTTCTTTGTCAAATGAAGCGGGAACTCGACTCCATTGGCTGGCCAGAGTAGGCCACGTGACTTAACACACTTAGACACGTAGTTCGTATTTTGTTGCTGCCAGGAGGACATAATCAACTTAAGCTTGTATTGTATGGTATTGTATTTCTGGCCTGTTTGCTGGTTGAACGACACACAAGGAACAGAATTTACTTTCCAGACTTAGTATTTCCGGTTGTGTCGAATAATAATTGTAATGGCGTCAGTTTGATCAATAACAACCAGTGGCGTAACAGGGGCAGGGGGCGGCCGCCCCGGGCGCAGACGGGGGGGCGCAAAATTAGGCTTAAAAATTAGTTTTTTGTAAAGAAAGGCAAGAAGAGGTAAAAAAGTAAAAAAATTCACTATTATACATGAGTCTGGCGCGGGCGCAGGGGGCGCAAAATGAGGCTTCTGAGAATTGAACCACTTTTTCATGGGAAAAAGACGAAAAGCAAAAAAAAAAAAAAAAAGGTCATCAGAATTTTTGGCGGAAGTAAGAAAAATTTTTCAGGAAATTCTTGCCCCGGGCGCACGAACCCCTAGTTACGCCACTGATGACAACTTTTATTTCCAGAAGCACAATCTTCTTTAAGTTCTCTGCCCTTCGGCAGGTTCCAACTTCCAATGACGCCACTCTTCTCTGTGCTGTATAATGTATAATAGAAGCACAATGCATATAACAATTAACAACAATTATAACTTGACTATTACATATCAGTGCATTGGCTAGGGAACAGGGGAGACCCAAAAGGGGCACAAGCCCCGCTTAATTAGGGTCACCCTTTTTAACAATAATCATTTATGGCTGGTTAGTCAGTTGAAAGAAAGAAAGGTTCAACTCAATAATGTTCTTAACTAAATAATAACATTGCAATTTGCTAAGAAGATCAATATGTAAGAAAGAAAGGTTCAACTCAATAATGTTCTTAACTAAATAATAACATTGCAAATTACAAGAAGATCAATATCTAAACAATTCGATGTAACAGTGTTAAATTCATTCATTCATTCATTCATAAATTTATATAGCGCCCCTTCAAGAGGGCTACTCAGAGGCGCTCCCGACTCCAGCACGGCCAAAAAGTACAGTTTTGAGCTTAGTAAAAAAAGCTTCAGTAAAAGTCCCAGGGAGCAGGCGTATCTCCTGGGGGAGCCCGTTCCAGACCACTGGGCCCACCACGGAAAAGGCTCGATTCTGCATAGTTGCAGTTCGTGCAAATGGGACTAAGAGCACCCCTTCTCTGCAGAGCGGAGGGGCGGCGACCTTGAATACCCGAGGGGCAGCAAAGCTCCCGCAGGTAGACTGGTGCTAGACCCAGCTGACATCGTCGTACCAAGGCAGCAATCCTGTACTCGATGCGCTGCCGGGTAGGGAGCCAATGTAAGGTCTCCAGCATATAGCTGGAGACATGACCAAATTTGGGGATTTGCCCAATAAGACGCGCTGCAGAGCGCAAGACTCGGTCCAGGCACACAAGTCGATTTAGAGGAAGGCCAAAGTAGAGCGACGAGCAGTAGTCAAGACGGGATGTAACGAAAGAATGCACCAGGGTGGTGGCGGCACTAGGGGTAAGCGAACGGGCAACGGTGCGAAGCTGGCGCAGCTGATAGTAGCAGTTCCGGGCAAGGCGGTGAATGTGTGGAGCAAGAGTTAGCTCCTGGTCCAACAGGACACCAAGGTCGCGGACCGTAGTTGAGAACGTATAACTGGGGAATTCAGTTGCAAGTGCAGAGAGGTCAAGTTTAGCAAGTTGCTTCCGGTTGCCTAGCCAGATAAATTTAGTCTTAGCTGGGTTTAGGCGCAGTCGATTAGACGACATCCATGCATCTAGGGCCGCTAAGGTCCCACACATATCCCGGACCGCTGAGATGGCATTTGATGACAGGCAGTGCTTGTACGCCTGTACGTCGTCAGCATATAGCTGACCCAAGACCGCATGTGTCGTAAGGAGTGAGGCAAGACCAGAAGTGTAAAGTATATAGAGAATGGGCCCCAGGACAGAGCCCTGAGGCAGGCCATATTGAGCAGGGACCCATGGAGACCTAGTGGAACCATGGACCACACAAATGGAACGGTCATGCAGGAAAGAGGCTATCCATTCAAGAATGTTCCCAGTCAGACCAAATGAAACACACAATCGCTCTAATAAGATCCCATGGTCTACGGTGTCAAATGCGGCGCTGACGTCGAATAGGGCCAGCAAGGTGACCTGGGCCCGGTCAATCGCCCCGTAGACGTCTGAGAGTAGTCGAAGCAGGAGCGTCTCAGTTGAATGATGCTTTCTGAAGCCAGATTGACATGGCGGAAGGAGTTTGTTCTCTTCTAAGTAGGCGACGAGCTGCGCTGCGACGACTTTTTCGATGGTTTTCGAGAGGAAAGTGACGTTCGCAATCGGTCTGTAATTCACTGGGTCAGCTTGATCCAGTCCGTCACTCTTCAGGACAGGGATCAGGAATGAAGTATGGTTAATCCTTCAAGTAACTATTCCACAGCTTCTTAAATTGGGTGTATGTGGGTGCATTCCGAATACTCATCGGTACTGCATTCCAAATTTTTGGACCACTACAACAAATTGAAAATCTACGATAATTAGTGCGTGCATATATGACATATAAACCACCAGAAGAAGATCTTGTACAATGACCATGCATCTCTACTACCTTCGTAAAATAGTTTGAAAATGAATCAGGCAGCAAGTTATTGACAAATTTATACATGAAATTACCCAGTTGATAGCGATTTATATTTTCAAAGTTCATAATATTATATTCTCTGTATCTGTATGCCGTGTGGGCATTAAAAGGATCTCTTGCAATAATTCTAATAGCTTTTTTCTGCAGAATGACGCGATAGAGATGTGACATTTCGGATAACTTAACAGCGGAGAAATGCTGACAGTAATCGAACGCGATGAGCCGCTTCTAATAAGTTGAGACTAAAGATTACAAGAAATCCAATACTCCGCGGTTTGGTAGCGTAGGGTTAAAACCATTTCTGTAGCGCCTTTCAGACAACGCCACTAAACGGTGTTCTGGGCGGTTGCACTTGTCGATTATCCGTCGATTGTGGTTTTCAACCTGCCCAATGGATTCTGTGAAATACGTTTTACTGGCACACTATCGCCACCTCAGACTCAGATTTACTTACACGCAGTAAATGAATGACGATGATGATGATGACAACGACGGTAATAATGAAGATGATGAGGTCGATGACGAATGGTGGTGATGACGATGATGATGATGACGATGATGATGACGAGGACGATGGTGATTATGATAATGATGATGATGATGATAATGATTAAAAGAACGAATACGTTATTAAATTAGTGCATATCAATTTAATACCAAACAGTAATAATTTATATAGCGCCCAGTGTTAACTTCCGAGAATAGATGAAAAGCAGTTAACGAAGAAGAACGACGACTTCATCCTGAGGCGAATTAATCCAAAATGGCAGGAAAAAGTCGTCATTTGTCGAACATGCATTTGTCGAACATGCAAAGCCGAAAGAAAAGCCAACAGATGATTGATAGACTGCTATCCATGTTTCAGTGCTTTAAGAGGCACTTCAAATGCGCTATCTAAATGTCCAGACATAAAGATACATGCATGCATAAACAAATACATACATACGTACATACATACATACATGCATACGGAATCGAATCCGGCGAAGCGGGATGAGTAGGCCTACCAGCCAAATTCCCTAGGGGCGACAATAACTTTAACATAACGGGCGCCGATGCGGCGTAGCCGCTGAATAGGCTACCAGGCTACCAGCCACCTTTGCTACAGTGTGATTCTCCTTACAGGTTTTATTTTAGTTATAGTTACAGTTATAGTTAATGGTTTATTATTTTAGTTATAGTTATAGTTATAGTTAGTATTATTGTTTAGTTATAGTTATAGTTATAGTTATAGTTATAGTTAATGGATTTTTATTTTAGTTAATTTTAGTTACTACTTAGTTACAATAATTAAGGCTATAAGCAAAATTGTGCGTATTAACACGCTGTTTCACAATTTGCTCAGAGCTTTGAAAGCCTCTGAAGCATGGGTGCATTCAGCTTCATGAATACCTACACGAGTTTCCAAAGTAACTGACAACTTGCATAATAAAACTATCGCATTTTTCGTTCTCATTTATGTCGAATCGTCCATATTGCACTTCCTATTTTTATTTTTTGTATTAACGAAAATAAAGATGAATTTTCGTTATTGTTATTTTCGTTATAGTTATAGTTATATCGTATCGTATCGTATTTAAGTATTTGTAAAGCGTCTCTCGTAGGGTGAACCGTTCAGAAGCGCTCCCAGTGTGCTAAGCCCCGCGAAAATAAACAGGTTTTGAGAAAAGCGAAGGAAGAAGAGAGACTGCCAGAGAGAATTTTAGAGCGAACAGAAGGAGAAAGAGCATTCCAAAGTGAGGGACCAATTGAAGCAAAGGAACGAGCCTGAGCCATAGCAGTTCTACTACGGGGAACCAAGAGGTCAAGTCTATTGCAGGAACGAAGTGGACGGTGGGAGGAAGCTGAGTGAGGCCGAAGTATTACGCCAACCAGATATTGCGGGGCAAGACCCCTCTGAGCCTTGAAGATCAGAGAGAGGATTTTAAATTGTATGCGAGCATGCAGATGGAGCCAATGAAGTTCGTCAAACATAAAGGTAGAGATGTGAGAGTACCGGGGAAGGCGGGCTATCAGTCTAGCAGCTGTGTTGAGGACCGACTGAAGAGGAGAGAGACGAACCTTAGGAAGACCAACAAGAAGGGAATTGCAGTAGTCAATCCGAGAAAATACAAAAGCATGAACTAAAGTTGTGAATATGGAGGAGGAGACAGAACGACGAATGACCCTGAGACGCCTTAAGTGAAAATAGGAGGAGCGTGAGAGATTAGAGATGTGATCGGTAAAGGTAAGTGAACTATCAAGGGTAACACCCAGATCGCGTACACTTGACGAGAAAGAGAAGAGTGGGAACTTTTCAGAGAGGAGAGCAAAATCAAGTTTATGGAGCTGCTGAGGGGTACCAAACCAGATGAATTGAGTCTTAGAAGCATTAAGGGAGAGGCGATTAGATGACATCCAAGAGTGGAGATGATTAGAGAGAGATTGAATACTCCCGACCAAAAGCAACTGCGATGACGAAGGACCATGGACAAATGCTTGCACATCATCAGCGAAGATATGACCAGCAGCACCACAGATCGGAAAAAGAGAGGAGAGTTATAGTTAATGATAATTTTAGTTAGGCCTATAGTTATAGTTATCGTTAACGAAATCATTTTATTTTCGTTAATGAAAATTTTCGTTATCGTTATCGTTAACGAGAATCACACTGCTTTGGGCAACAATAAATTATTTCAAAATTTCTATTCAACCATCTTAGCACGGACTATTATGACATTGTAGGCTATAAATTTTCATATTCTTTGTGAACAGCTTAGCCAGGGCAATAATCTCGAGCCGGGTTACAATGTCTACACTCTACACTTTTCTTCAGTTTTTTGCCCTTTTGTAAATAGTTTTGTGTAACTGAAGCCGACAGTTTTAAACACGTGTTACGAAAATAATTCCTTTGTGACTTGGTATTGGATCACTCCTTCTTATTTCGTTTTGACGATCTTGTAGCTAAAGTAGGCCTAGGCCTAATAGGGCCTAATAATAATAATAATAATAATAATAATAATAATAATAATAATAATAATAATAATAATAATAATAAAATAATAATAATAATAATAATAATAATAATAATAATATCTTTTCTTTAATCAAGCGCCTGACAAACGCGCTATACATTTACATGTTATGCAATTGAAACAATTCACAAGAACACAATTAAATGACAGAAGACATAAATCTTAACTACTAACAGAATAGACAACCTGCAGTACACGGCGCTAATAGCTAATAGCAATAGACAACCTGCAGTACGCGGCGCTAATAGCAGCCTACAAGGCATGTCCGCCCTACGGATCTCGAACTCGGTACCTCTCGCGACCTCTATGCCAGTGTGTTATCCAATGCGCTATTAATTCAATGTTACATGTATGCTCGGGTTTTATTCTTTGCGAGTTCTTAGCTAGGCATTTTTGATAAATAATTGTGATTGTTAAAGCGCATTTCATATTTCATCACAACTTTTCGATTTTCAGTAACTTGTGATTTTTTGGTACACTTTTGGCCAATCTTGGGATTTTTCTGCAAAGAGCTTGGGATTTCAGAAAATGAAGAGTGGTCGCACTGTCAGTTACGCTGTTAGCAAGGAATCTATAATATTACATGGTTACTAGTGTGGCCCAAACTTACACGGGGAAATTTTTTTTAAATATGCTGCTCCACAAGGCTGCCCTTGTTCCAATTGACAAGAAGACTATGTGGTGAAAAAATTGAAGAGATCTGAGCATGTTTAGAGGTCGCGCCTTTTTGACACTTTTTGTAGAGATCGCAAAAACCGCACGTCGCGTTTCAATAGCTACATTATAAATTAGGATTAACACCATGAACTCCACGCACCTTCTTTCTAAATCTCCATAAAATTACGCAGTTTTGAAGAACTGTGAGGGGAGGGGTCTGGGGAGGGGGCTGTGCCCTCTCCCCAGGGTAAGAAAAATTTTCATTTAGGGGTTTGTAATGGTGCATTTTGGAGACCAACTTTTGATTCAAAATAATAACATTTTACATAAGTTCTTTGGAAAATTATAATTATAATTTCATAATTTGATTTTAAAATGGGTTCAGCTGCAAAGTCCCAGCAACCAACGTAGACTAGAAACAGACAGACTCGTCAAAGCAATTAACTAAAGCATAAGAAAATAAATTTATTTGTTGGTTTGTAATGGTCCATTTTGGAGACAATCTTTTTGGTTAAAAGTAATAACATTTTACATCAGCTCTTTGGCAAATTATGATTCATTCATTCATTACAGAGATTTACATAGCGCCCCTTCAAGATTATCTACTTAGGAGCGCACCCGACCCAACTCCGAAGTCCGAACAGTCTTGAAGTTAGAATAGAACGTGATCTGAAGGGCTCTCGGCATTAGGCGTAGTGCCAAAGGAAGCCCATTCCAGATTGCAGGCCAGCAACAGAAAAAGCACGGCGCTGCAGAATAGAAGTCCGCGACCGGGAGACAAGAACCTCAGCCTGCCTAGAAGAGCGAGGAGAACCACGTACGGTGCTGGATGCTGAGGGTGGTGCTCCTGTAGATAAACAGAGACCACATCAGCGCCAGACCAAGGAAGAGATCCAGAGATCCTGTAAGCGATCCACTGTGGGAAAGGAAGCCAATGCAAGACATCCCGCATATAGTCAGTAACATGGCGGAATCTTGGGATGCAACCAATATAGCGTGCCGCCGAGCGTAAGACCCGAACCAAGCACCCAACCCGAGTCGCCGGAAAACCCACGCAGAGGGCGCTGCAATAATCAAGACGGGAAACAACAAAGAAGTGGATAAGCATTAAGGCAGCATTAAAGGTTAAGGAACGGAAGACCTCTCTAAGCTGACGCAGCTGGTATACACAATCGCGGCATAGCAGGCTGATATGCCGCGTGAACGTTAGTTCTTGGTCTAATGTGACACCAAGGTCCCGGACAAAGGATGAGAAAGCAATGGCGTACGGAGCTGAAATGCCGCCCGGGGCGACGGCCCAAAATGCTGCCCTTGGCCACTTAATTTTGGATATGTTATTTTCTCTAAGAGATTGCAGTTTTCATGACGATCGTCGATCTCATTACATACACGCCTATAATTTTATTTTATAAAGTTGATAGCCTGCCTGGATTTAGGTAGGAAACAATCCAGTGAAGAAAGTTATCAGAAAGGCCAAACGAGGTAGATAGGCGCCTAAGAATGATATCGTGATCGACGGTGTCAAACGCCGTGCTGACAGCAAATAATGCTAAGAGGATGACCTGTGACATATCAATAGCTCCATAGATATCAGAGAGGAGGCGAACTAACAGGGTCTCCGTGGAGTGGCCCTTACGAAAACCAGATTGAAAAGTCGGCAGCAAAATTAATTGTCCTTATCAAGATACCTTAACATATACAGAAACCAACTTCATAAAGCTGCTGCTTTACGAGTGTCGCAATAGTTTCGCCAGTGGTGTCAAGCGTTGGGAAAACTTGGGATGACAGCTAGGCCCTATAAATTGTTTTTTTGCCACATGCTGAGAACCGGGTTGTTCACGCTATCAACATATCGTATAAGCTGACCGATATCTGTTCTGTGCTCGCATCAAACAATAAAGTGTACAACCTAGCCGCACGACATTCTGCCACAATAATGTCTCGAACTCACAGGCCACACAGGTGGATCAGCTGATTTTTGAATCAACGGACTTATGTACTGGGTTTTGCGTGGACCAGATGACATTAGCTTACGATGATTTAATCTATAGTGTCGGTCTGTGATCGAAATTTCAGAAGTGCCACGAAATTTGCAGAGTCTTCACTATGTCGGCGAAGGGAAATGTTTTACTGACTGTACTGTACAGTAATAAAGTCTGCACATTAGAAATTCAACGAATAATAGTAATCTAGAATGTCAAAAAGTAATCTAAACGGTTAAAAATTTTTGAGAGCTGCTAAAATCTTTACGCAGTTGCGTAATTGCGTAATGCTTGTTACGCGCCTGAACTCCACGCACCTTCTTTCTAAATAATAATCTAGATGTCAACTGTATTTCAGTAAATTAAAGAATAATAAGCTTACTTACAAATAAAAAAGCTTGTTTTCAAGTTCTTTGTCTTTAGAAAATGGTTGCTGAATTAGAGGTAGGCCTAATCTATAAATTTTGGACACTTAAGGGAATGACGTGCAGTCGTGGAGTCGATATATTAAAACAGACCAAACTAAATGCATATACAGACAGTTTAGACTGTGTCTGATTCCAGGAGCTGCTAAAGTGGGACAAAATAGGTATTAAAGTGGTCCATAACTTGATTTTGCTTAGGAAGGCACGACAATCTATATTTTCTTCGGAAAACGGTTAAGTGGTCCACTATTGCTACTAAAGTGGTCCAACACTGATAGGCTCTATGAGCATCAAAACTTAAAGGCCTATAGGCCTAGTTAACATACAAAAAGATAGTCAATGATAACTTAAGGCTAGAAGGTAAGTTGTTGCACACAGAGAGCACAAAAATCATCATCATCTAAAATTCCATTTATCTCCCCACATGGCTCGTGGCACCACAGAAAACAGCGGCTGCATTGTATCCAAGACTGTGCGAGTTTCTTGTCGGCTTTACTGTTCTCGACAACACTACACTCGTAGCAAGTGGAGGGCTCATTTGTAGGCCTATAGTCGGTCCCAGCTTTCTTTTTTGCTTTCTTGTTTTTCGGCTTAGCTGTCACTTCATATTCCAGGATCGAGAAATTTGCCGAAGACTTAACTTCCCTTCATGAAATTCATTTATGGCCTTCTCCATGCGAACAGGATCCCAATTGTTCAATTTGCGCTTCTGATTCTTCTTACTTGGGTTACTTCTAGAGTCATGCCTTTTATCAAGCACTCTTCCCATCCATAGGCGTAACTTTCTATTGTGACGGTGGTGTCCGGTCACCACCACTTTTAAAAGTCCTGCAATGAAATATATTTTTTAACATGAAAGCATTTGGCTGTCTACCGTCTAGGCTATTCATGCATACTTAACATAGCAATGGCGGCAATGCTGATAGAACAAATTACCAAATTACCTTACTTAGCCTACATATGTTTCGTTTCATAATTTGGTGACGACATCAATTTTTGTTTCTATAAAAGGTCGAGTTATCAAATTCATATAGAAAAATGGATCCAATTATTCGATTCATTGAAAAGAGACCGCGAAAGGTTATAATTGTGAATGCAATGTATCATGTTTCGGTGGTAGGGTGTAAGCTCTAACTGCAGTCTATGGTAATTTAGCGGGTAAAACCGTAGTTTTGGCTGGTAAATTATTTTATATTGTCAATTTAAAATGGAAGCTGGATCGAAAAAAATAATGTTTGGCCTAAATGGAAGTTGGATTCATGAAACTAATTTTTTGTTTCAATGAAAGCTGGATCGATGACATTTTTTGCTTAACAAGAAGTGGGATTGGCGAAAATAATTATTGCCTAAAGAGAAGTTGGATTGCTGAACAAATTCTTGGTTAAATAGAAGTTGGATTGATGACAATAATTCTTGTTTAAACAGAAGTTTGATGACAATTTTTTTCTCGTAAGTGGAAGCTGGATTGATGACAATTATCATGGATATTGGAAGACTGCTTAGGCTACTTACCAGCGTCAATTGAATTTGAAAACATTAAAATAATTTACCAACCTAAGCTACGGGAAAACCATTTAGCGTTGATAGAACCTAATGACTAATTGGTATCATAACGTCGATTATTGGTAGTAGGGCCTACAGTAGGCTACGTAGTAGCCTAACGATATTAATTTAAAAGCAGTAGCAAGCCGGACAATGCGTAGCGTGTCTCTAAGGCCTCGAAGCTGCAAGTCTCTTGTCTCCTTCGCAACTGGACTTGAAACACCATCGAACACTCTCTGGACCAGTTTATTCACTGACTTAACACAGCGCCTGTGAATAAGCTGGTGTCCTGCACTTAGCTAGCTTTCCAGTAGTGTATACGTTAAAAATTAGGAGGAGGGGATTGGTCACCACCACTTTTGGGGGCAAAGTTACGCCCATGTTCCCATCTAAAACAATCAACGTAATCGTAATCGAGGATTTATATAGGCTTATATTATTCAACAGGCCTATCAACACGTAGGCTATGCTTAGTTCAGCTGGAATAGGCTGTCCCACTTTAGCAGCAGATCGCTGTCCCACTTTGACAACACAGCTGTCGCTAAAGTGGGACACCTATACACCAGCAGGCTTCGTAAATGCATGTTGACATTTGGTGATAAAAACCGTTGCTGGTAGTTCATTTCGTCAGTATATTTCAACATAAATTGCATTCAATATAATTATTTATCGTTAGTGTCGACAAGGGCCTTAGCAAGTTAATGTTATCAAAATTATGAATACCGCAAATTCACTAACTTTCGAAAATCGAATGTTACACGCACAACCAAAGGCCATTAAATACTTGCAATAAAACGTGTGTACGCACATATTAATAACGTCGCGTATATTGCCATAGACTATGTATTTTTAGATTTTGGATGTATTGGACATAATACGCATGTAAGCCTCACTAGCTTAGCTGTCCCACTATAGTGACCTGTCCCACTTTCCCATCACCCACCCTAATCTTTAAATTTTGCATGCTAACTTATAGACTAAAGTTTTCATAACAATTCGTTTAATTTACAATTGGATTGTTCACTATTGCTCCTCATACCGCTAAATTTGCATGATTAAAGTATTTTTTTTTATTTGTGAAGCACTCCTTAACTGTGAAATACAACGCATGCCTTTTCACTTTGTATAATAAACGCTTATATGTAGCAAAAACAGCAGCTATCATGGCATCAACCAGAAGTTCTCCACAATTTTGGCTGTTAGGGATGCCTAACAAGGACATTCTTGGGTCTGGACTACCAACAAATGGGGCTATGTTTCATCACCAAAATGAGTGATTCGGGTGTTAGCTAGCTCCGGAAGTTGTATAACGGTTACAGTCTGCTGAAGAAGAATAGACTTAAATTCAAGATTTCTGCCGACTCAAAGAGGGACAGTTTAAGGTCGATTTAAATTAACTATTTGACATCTCACGAAAAGATGCAATGACTTTGATGACAAGTCAAGAGGACAAGCTCTTTCTAAAAATGAGAAAAAGATCCTTCAAGTTTGTTGCCAAAATCTTGACGAACAGAGAGACTCACAAGAATTTCAGCGGCGCTCAAGCGGTTGTTCGAAAGTAAGAGTAAGTAGCCGACCAATTGCAAGTAAGTAGCGTTGTCACCATTCAATGATTTGAAGCTTCTTGCATAGTTTCTTGAATACTCAGACCGTGTCATCAAAGAAAAAGCAGTGGAGGCATTCAGTCGTCTTCTCTGGTATTTCACCTAGCACCCTGTGCCACTTGCTTTGTTTGATGAGAGAACAGTGAAAACATCAAGGCCACTATGGTAAAAACCTTACTTACCCACCTAATCAGCTATCCACGTAACGGCTGGACAGGAGATCCTTTGACCACCACACTACACTGGAGGCGCATGTCACAAGGAGTTCTTTAAAACTGCTTGGCCTTCTTACTATCCGGGGTCAAGAGCAAGCCAAAACTTTCCTATCGAAGCTTTCTGCTCTCTGACCATTGAACCCTACATTCCAGTCGATGAAGGCTAATGTCAAACTTTTGATGTAGTCAATGACTGCGCAGAACGTGGAGTGGCTCTGATCTATAGTCTCACAATGATGATTGCACTAACTATAGTAGGCTGACCAGATCTTGGAAACTAAAAACCGGGACACTTCAATCACAAAATAAATTTGTGATGTTGTCAATAATTAATATAATAGGCCTATAACTTGCACAAATAATTATCTATTTTTATGCTTATTATATTGGTATAAGTCGACTAAGTGAAAGGTTTTATTCAAATCATGCTTTTAAATTTAAAATTAAATTCTACATTTCTCAAGTCAGTTATTCAAATTTGGCACCTGAATATATGCTTCTTAAAAGTTTTTTTGTCTGCTAACATTCTATCATAACAAATCTTGCTTTTAAATTTAAATTTGTAATAATAGCCTCAGTGTTTTGTTCTGGCACAAGTAAATTTTGGCTCGAACATTTTTCTGATCAGCTGTGATGTACAATCCATTGATCTGAAACTTTGATTGTGGCATACGGTGTGGTATGTATACGTACCCTCTGCAGCAGCTAAATTATACTCTTTTTTACCTGGTTGTTTAGCTGTAAAATATTTCGGTAATGATGAAGAACTTGCTCTTGCACTCGGAGCGACCTTGTGTTTCTTAGTGGCAATGTGGTCACCCGCCGCCGTGAGCAACCGAAATAGTTGACTTAGACTACATGCATCAGTCGCACGTACTGCTGGACAAGAATGAAAACTCGGCCTTCAGATCGTCGTTAAAAGAACATTTTCGTTTTGACATTTTATAATCTTATTTCAGTAATTTAGTTTCAAATTGTAGGATTTAGATTTTAAATTAAAAATTATTATTTATGAAAATGTGTTTTATCAGAATATTATCACTACGACAATTATGACGTTTAGAACCGGAAGAGGTATTATGCATGGTAATAAATAAAGGTGAGATTAAAAATGAATTTACTCGCCAGATGCCAGTAGTAAAATCAAGGAGACGTTGATAAAGTAAGTAAGTATAAAAGTATATCCTTTATTTGATCACATGACAAACGCACATGAAATACGTCATATATAAGATCGGAAAAGCAGGTCAGTTTTTAAAAACCGGGACATAGGCTATTTAGAGTTTGGCCTACCTTTCCCGGCAGCCGGGACAGCTAGCAGAAAATCGGGACTGTCCCGGGAAAACCGGGACGTCTGGTCAGCCTTGCTGCAACTTGTCTCCAGTCATCGCACAATGATTTATTGTCCGACAAGAGCAAAATTAAATAATCGCAGTTTTCGCGTTTTCCGGCACTTCAATGACGGTTATTTATGCAGACTGGAAAACTACTTTAATAATAAAAAATATATTGCATTACAAATTATTTGCATTTAATGCACTCTGACTATGCAGTAACACTGCTGGATATATTTTATTAGGCTGTTCAAAGTTCAAAATAATAACTGCCTTGAAATTCAAAATGATAGCCTACATGTCTTTTGACGTTTCATACTATATAGTGTAAAAGTGTGCAAAAGGCGCGACCTCTAAATATAGTTCAATCTGTCCAAAATTTTGCATACAGGGTTATATTTTCATGTGTAACAAGGGCAGCCTTGTGGAGCCAAACATTTCCCACTTTTGTTGTTTTGGGCCACCCTAATGGTTACTCGTGAAAATAATGTGTACACCTACAAACTTTTCACTATTAAACATAGATGTCGCCCCACTTAAAATTTTGTTTCTAATGTTAAATTATGATGTTTTAAATGTCCATCGGCAATTGTTTATATTGCAAACATAATTATTCGTCAATTTACCTTTACAAATATAATTAATTGCATGCGTTTGTTATGAAAACAAGGTGTGAAATTATCGCCCAAAAAATAGTCGTACGACGCTACATAATGACTTTCCAGTCCTGTGTATAATAGGTCCTTTACTGTAAGCCTCGTATAGCGATTGCCACTATTATTATCAGTGACATTTTCCACAGGGTAGGTTTCGTGTCTACCGTAAAAAATGTGATTCAAATTAATAGTTCGATCAGAATTTTGACCCACCACTAAGTTTTCACAAGTTTATCGGTAATCCCGTAGTTTAGGTTGGTAAATTATTTGAATGTCTTCAATGCCGTACTTGACGTTGGTAAGTAAGCAGTCTACCTATGTCCATGATAACTATCATCAATCCCGATTTCATTTCATCGTGAATTTTTTTAATCAATCCAGCTTCCATTTCGTGAAAAAAATTATCCAACTTCTATTTAACCCCAAAAATATTTTTCATCAATGGAACTTTTATTTAAGCAAAGAACTATTCTCATGGGGGTAATCCCGTAGTTTAGGTTGGTAAATTATTTTATATCGTCAAGTTAAAATGGAAGCTGGATTAAGCGAAAAAATTGTTTCATTAACTCGAAGTGGGATTGATGAAACTATTTCTGTCTTTAAATAGAAGTTGGATTGATCGGAATAATTTTTACCGTAAATAGAAACCGGATTGATGAAACTAAGTTTTTGATGTGCACAATAGAAGCTGGAATGATGAAAATAATTGTTTCCTGAAGTAGAAGCTGGACCCATGAGAATATAGTTCTTTGCTTAAATAAAAGTTCCATTGATGAGAAATATTTTTTTTTTAAAATAGAAGTTGGATAATTTTTTCACGAAATGGAAGCTGGATCGATTAAAAAAATTTCTCGATGAAATGAAAGCGGGATTGATGATAGTTATCATGGACATAAGTAGACTGCTTACTTACCAACGTGAAGTACGGCATTGAAGACATTCAAATAATTTACCAACCTAAACTACGGGATAACCCTCATGGGTCCAGCTTCTACTTAAGGAAACAATTATTTTCATAATTCCAGCTTCTATTGCATCAAAAACTTAGTTTCATCAATCGAGCTTCTATTTTCGGTAAAAATTATTTCTATCAATCCAACTTCTATTTAAAGACAGTAATGGTTTCATCAATCCCACTTCCAGTTAGTGAAACAATTTTTTTCCTTAAACGAACTTCCATTTTAATTTAACGATATAAAATAATTTACCAACCTAAACTACGGGTTTACCGGTTTCACAACTAGAGGACCCCGATATTTTCGCGTTTGCCGTCGTCATTATGAACATAGCATACTCTATGAACACTTCGAATTCGATGGGCGTTATGAAAGGCCTTATTTATTTGCTGAGAAAGGGTGATGACACTTCAGATGACACTTCAGATGACACTTCAGATGGAAATGTGTCCGGTAAACCCGTATTTAGGTTGGTAAACTATTTCGTATGGTCAATTCGAAATGGAAGCTGGATTATAATATAATAATAATAATATCTTTTCTTTAATAAGCGCCTGACAAACGCACTGCGCTGTACATTTACATGTTATGCAATTGAAATCTTAACTAATAACAGAACAGACTGCTTGCAATACAACGGCGCTAATAGCAGCCTACAAAGCATATCCGCCCAACGGGGGCTCGAACTCGGTACCTCTCGGTCTCTGTGCAAGATGTTATCCAATGCGCCACGGGCCCCGGATTGATGATAGTTATCATGGACATAGGTAGACTGCATACTAACCAAAGTCAAGTACAGCATTAAAGACATCAAAAATAATTTACCAACCTAAACTACGGGTTTACCAGGTCTCCACCCTGTACTCTTATAAATAATTATGCTGTTGTACGTTGTGCCTTATGTCTGTTTTGCTTCATGCTAGTGTATTACATCTAAAAAGCAGCAGATAAACTGATGTTTCTTTTCTGTGCATTGTTTCGCTTACTCATTACATTTCTCTTCTTAATAACATATATTAGGGTATATGTTAGAACTCTCTGATTGGTTTCTTTTTCAAAGTGGCCCTTTATAATTGCTATAATTGTGATAAAAATTCTGAATAAAATTAAAAGTGTTAAAGAGTCTGTTCAAGGTTGATAGTTGTGAAACTGTCAACTATGGAAAGACTGTTTAACAATTTCACAAGCGCAGCTAATCAGTATTTGGGATGCCATACTGTTTGAAGACAACACAAATGACATAATTGTGACTTTCTGATTTGAAGCTAATCATGATGAAATGAATAAATGGTGGGATTTGCTCTTTTGCCAGCCATAACAGAAAAGCGTTGACATAGAATATTTTTCCTAAAATTTCCTTATTTAAACACAACAAAGACTAATGCTGAAGAAAAGACTACGAATTAACCACTATTTCAGAAATCTGTTGCACACGTTTGAAATCTGATGACTAAAAAACTCAAACCCATACTAAGGACGACTAAAAATGTGACCTCTATCAGATATTGTGTGCACAGACCTGTTGCTAAGATGTTGCATCACATGACAACCCATACAGGAGAAACACCATACAAATGTAAGTTTTGTCAGAAATCATTTCCAGATGTTAGTAAGATGAAACGTCACATGAGAACTCATACTGAAGAAAGACCATACAAATGTCAGTTATGTCAGAAATCATATGCACATATTGATACTATGAAACTTCACATGAGAATTCATAGTGGAGAAAGACCATACAAATGTCAGTTATGTCAGAAAACATTTGCAACAGTTGGCCACTTGAAAAGTCATGCTAGATTTCATACTGGAGAAAAGCCATACTTATGCCAGCTATGTCAGAAACTATTTGCATATTTAAGCGATCTGAAAAGGCATTCAAGGATTCATACAGCAGAAAGATGGTACAAATGTCAGTTATGTCAGAAATCATTTACACAAGCTAGTAGTCTCAAGAGACACACAAGGATTCATACAGGAGAAAGACCATACAAATGTCAGTTATGTCATAAATCATATGCACATGTTGATACTATGAAAATTCACATGAGAATTCATAGTGGAGAAAGACCATACAAATGTCAGTTTTGTCAGAAATCATTTGCAGATGTTAGTAATATGAAACGTCACATGAGAACTCATACTGGAGAAAGACCATACAAATGTCAGTTATGTCAGAAATCATATGCACATATTGATACTATGAAACTTCACATGAGAATTCATAGTGGGGAAAGACCATACAAATGTCAGTTTTGTCAGAAATCATTTACACAGGTTGGTAATATGAAACTTCACATGAAAACTCATACAGGAGAAAGACCATACAAATGTCAGTTATGTCTGAAAACATTTGTAACAGTTGGCCAATTGAAAAGTCATACTAGATTTCATACTGGAGAAAAGCCATACTTATGCCAGCTATGTCAGAAACTATTTGCATATTTAAGCGATCTGAAAAGGCATTCAAGGATTCATACAGCAGAAAGATGGTACAAATGTCAGTTATGTCAGAAATCATTTACACAAGCTAGTAGTCTCAAGAGCCACACAAGGATTCATACAGGAGAAAGACCATACAAATGTCAGTTATGTCAGAAAGCATTTACACAAGTTTATAGTCTCAAGAGCCACATGAGAACTCATACTGGAGAAAGACCATACAAATGTCAGTTATGTCAGAAAGCATTTACAAATTTAAGCAATCTGAGGAGGCATATAAGATCTCATACTAAAGAAAGACCACACACATGTCAGTTATGTCAGAAGTCATTTGCAGATATTGGTAACATGAAACATCACATGAGAACCCATACTGGAGAAAAACCGCACAATTGTCACTTGTGTGAGAAATCATTTTCTTGCTCTAGTAGTTTTAGAAGACACTTGAAAACACATACTTGAAGAAAACGAGGCAAATAAATGTCTGAAATTGTTGCAAAAGTTCACAACATCGCCATGATGCCTGACTGCCAATGCATCATCTATCACTGATTTTTACTTCCGCCTCTCTTTGGTAAAGATGACTATACAACGTATTCAACCGTACTACTTTAAAGTTTTAAAAATAGTTCTATGCCTGTGTCAGTAGTGATAATAAGTAGTTTTTCACATTTTTACTCATACTGCCATCGAGCCACATAGCAGCTTCATAGCACCCTTAATTGAGTGTTGCGACATCTGGGTTGGGAAACACTGGCTTGGGCAATAGATGTGATGCAAAGACCATGTCTGTTAAGACATTCGCTATTTGATTAGACTCGTACACGTGAAAATAATTAATGACATTGTAATTTCTGCATTCAAATTGTTAATTCATATTTCAGTTTGGAAATAGATGTTTCACATAATAAGGCTGAAAGAATTATGAACTTTTGTTTTAAGATGCTGATGCAAGCAAATGTTTTGCAGTTGATGTTATGAACATTTTCATTTGAATTAATCTCAATAATTAAAAATACTTTGGCATATGCCTTCGTCAGTTGTTGTATAAAGTGCATCATATAATGCTGGTGTTGTACCTGATGATAGCCTATACTTCAATTCACAGTTGGTCAATATCTCGTTCAGCCCACTTTCGCATTATCGACATTCATTCAGGCGCCACATTCCTTTTTTGCCTTTGTTTATCTGGCAAATTCACTGGTCTCTAGCTGTCTAGACTAGTGTAACTCGGTTGTTATTCGCATTCCAAAATTTAACTTGCTGATGTTCAAATGATCCGAAACATCTTAAGTAGCCAAAACTCATTGTCAAAACTCCACAGTGTCACCATACCTGCATAGCTCCAGTCCTAAAGTTGTTGCATTAGCTAGCAATAGAAAAGCAGAATAATTTTTCATTACCAGGCAAATGGTATTTTAGAAAACTTCATCATCTTCGTCTCTTGCTCACACTTTACGACTGGTAACTATTCTGACCGTTTCGTTCTGACCATATCGAGGCCAAGGACAGATGTTGATAAGCATGCCTTCTTCTTTGCAGCTTCGGAGTCTGGAACTCTTCCGGCAAATGTTCTCTTCTCACGCTGCACATTTTATGGCGAAAGTTTATAGCTCGACTAAAAACCACCCACACTTGGACTCTTTTGCCCCGTAAGACAGTCGATATCTACTTATTTCCATCATGGTTTTTGACTGGACTTGCGCTGGAATTTGGTATGGACAACGGCTTAGCGACCATCGACTTTGTGCACTACTAATGTTACGCTATGGAAGTTGTATACATGTGAAACCAGTGTGAGTTGTTACTATATTATTCTGTATAAATAGTCTATAATAGGCCTAACTATATTATGCACCTGTGGTTGACTTATTCAGGCAGGTTTAGCGACGGTGATTAAACCGCTTGAACTCATTAGAACAGATGGAAAAAGACCTGGCGGCCTAAGTATTTAATCACCGACCCATAACCTGCTCAAATAATAATAATAATAATAATAATAATAATAATCTTCATTAAGTCAAACTGAGAAGTAGACTACGCAGCAAGATTACATGATATCTTCCAAAGCCAGAACATCCCAAAAGCGTACCCTGCACGAAGCCGAGACAGTTTTCAGAGAGAGAGAGAGAGAGAGAGAGAGAGAGAGAGAGAGAGAGAGAGAGAGAGAGAGAGCTCTGTTTATCCTACTCTCAAAAAACCTAACTTAGATCCTAACCTCTGTCAGAATTACCGCCCGATCTCCAACCTTTCCTTCCTTTCCAAGACTCTTGAACGCCTGGTCTCTGTTCAACTTCCCCCTATCTTGAACAGTCAGGACTTCTTCCTCCTAGTCAATCAGGCTTCAGGGCTACTAATCATTGCACTGAAACTGTCCTTCTGTCCCTGCTTTCCGACATCTACTCCGCTGTTGATAGATCTTAACTTACATTTCTGGCTCTCTTTGATGTCTCTGCTGCCTTTGACATGGTTGACCATGACATTTTGCTGCAACGTCTTGAGACCTCCTTTGGCATCAGAGGCCCTCCTCTTCTCTGGCTCCGATCTTACCTTACTGGCCGTACTCAAATGGTTATAATTTGTGGTGACTCTAGAACTCCTGGGTCTTGGTCAAATATGGTGTTTCTCAGGGCTTTGTCCTGGGTCCTCTCCTCTACCTCTTATATACGGCCGACATTCCAGCCATATTCTCTAAACACTCCTCAACTGGTCACCCCTATGCTGATGATGTACAGGCCTTTGTCCATGGTCCATCCTCTGTTCAGTTTGCTCTTACTGGTCGCATTGATGCTCTCTCTCGAGACTTGGACCTCTGGATGTCCTCCAATCGACTCGCACTGAATCCAAATAAGACGCAGCTCATCTGGTTCGGCAATCGTCAACAGCTTATTAAGCTAGATTTCCCTCTTCTTGCAGAGAGATTCCCATCCTTCGCTTTCCACTCCAGTGTACGAGATCTTGGCGTAGTCCTGGACAGCACCCTTACCTTTTCTGAACATATTGCCAATCTTACACGTTCTTCCTACTTTCATCTGAGGCGTCTTAGAGCAATTCGACGCTATGTCTCCTCCTCTGTCTTTACCTCTATTGTGCATGCCTTTGTCTGCTCTCGGATTGATTACTGTAATTCTCTCTTTATTGGTCTCCCAAAGGTTCGTCTCTCTCCTCTTCAGTCTGTTCTAAATTCTGCGGCCAGACTAATAGCTCGACTTCCTCGCTCATCCCACATCTCTGCTTTCATGTTTGACCACCTTTATTGGCTCCCTCTTACTGCTCGGGTTCAGCTCGAGGTACTTTCTTTAATCAACCGGTCATTTACTGGCCGAGGTCCCAAGTATCTCTGCGACCGTATCCGGCTGCCAGTCTCGGCTACTTCTCTTCGCCCGCTACGCTCATTAAAAAGGCATGATCTCTTTGTCCCGCGAGCGAGAACTGCTATGGCTAAAACGCGAGCCTTTGCCTTCATTGGCCCTGCACTATGAAATTTGCTTTCTTCTTTGACACGTTCCTGTTTATTAACTGGTGGGCCAAGTGTCTCTTTACGTTGTCCGAAGACCTCTTTCTTTTCTCTGGGTCTTTCGCACTGTGAGCGCCTCTGATTGGTGTGCACTGCGAGAGGCGCTACATAAATTGATAGCTACAATACAATATAGGTCTAGTTGTATAACAGGTGATAACAAGTTTAGCAGATGTCGAATTTAATTTTATATCAGTCTGCAAGCGCCCATCTGTCCTACTGTTCATTTTACCAACGCCACCTAGCGAATAAAAGCTGAGTTAACCTTTATGGGGCTAGCGGGTATCGAACCCGCGTCCTGATCCTCGTGCCAGCGTGCTATCATTCAGCCATCACCCACCTCAAAGCTATGTTACAGTATGTAATGTACTATATATATATATATACATATATATAATACTTTACACAAAATATTGTAGAAATAAATCAAATCGGTTTTCCCATACACAATTTCCACAATTTTCAATTAGACAACTGCTGTAAAATCTCGGGTTAGCACTGTCCGTGCACGGGAACCTGACATGGCGTGACGCCCATTCAAAAGGGCAAGCGGTGGTGAAGGATCTCACCCGATCAATTAAAATTAATTAATTGAAAAATTAGCTGGTCAAGGCATTATACGCCACGGTCTCTATAGCAGTGTTATTTCTATTAACTGTAACTGTAACTGAAATAGCAAAATAACTGAAAATGTCTTGCAGTTAACTGTAACTGTAACTGAAACTGAAAAATACTGAATAACTGAAACTGTAATAGTAACTGAAAACGAAAACTGTATAACTGAAAAATAACAAAAGTTAACTGAAAAATAAAACATAAGTGTTTTTCTTACTTATTTATTGAATGGTAATCCTACTCTAGTCTACGGTCAGTTTTCTATACTCATTTCACTTCTGGTTTCTTTTCAGTTTTCTATGCAAGTTTCACCTCTGGTTCCTTTTCAGTTTTCTATGTTCATTTCACTTCCGGTTCCTTTTCCTTTCGTTGTGTTGTCGTTGGCGCTAACCGTAAATTCGTAAAGCAATCCACGACTACGAGAATAATTAATGTTTAAGCCAAGTAGTGGTCGAAAAGTAGAAAGTGGCGTGTGGGAACATTTTGTTTACGAAGCCGCAGACGACAAAAGTCGATGTTGTGTTCACCATCGTTGCTGGCAAGGACGTTGAAAACCACGAGTGTGGCACGCTAATTGTCGGAACAGAGCAAGTGTTAATCTGGAATGTCGTGTTTTCCTTAAAGTAAACCGACAATACGTTAAATCGCATTGATTTGCTGCGTAAATATATCTGGTAACTGTTCAGAATACTTGTTTGTCAGTGTGTCATTAGTCATGACTTGTGAAAAAATAACTGATGCTATAACTGAAAAATAAAGAGAAATAACTGAAACTGTAACTGAAAAATATAAAAAAATAACTGAAACTGAAAAATCATAAATTTTATAACTATAACTGTAACTGTAACTGAAAAACCATAACTGAAATAACACTGCTCTATAGGTCCCGATAACAAGGACACCGACGTGTTTAAATTAAAGATACAGCAGGTCCGTGATCACGAACTACCTTGTCAAGTTGTCCTGGTGCGTAATGCGTATGAATCATGTAAAGTAAATGTACGACGATGCTTCCACATTAACTCAGACCTAGTGACATGACTATGCATTTTCTCCTGAAGGTAACGAGGCAGCAAACACAAAATATAACAGAGAGCAATGTTGAAAATGATACACGAATAAACAAACAAGCAGTTTCTCAAAGGCTTCTGTGGGACTCTAGTCGTAGATGAACAAGCACGAGAAAATGAACAGAGCCGCCCATATAAAGCAAGAGATCATACGCCATATGGTGGTAACCATAACAAGTTAACCTTATTTTCTTAGTTTTTCAGCGTTTTGCTGAAAAATTCAGGAATCTAGTGATACTTTTCTAGTGGTCCATGCCTCGTCCTTAACTTATTTATATCCCAGTCTGCTTCCTAGATCCATCATCCTGTCTAACAGAACAGTTCTTGGTCTTCCTGTGGCTTTCTTTCCTGTAGTTCTTCCTTCAAACATTGTCTTCAGGAGTTAATTCGTCTGAAGTGTGGGACTCATCCATTTCAACCTTCTTTTTATCCATCTAGTTTAACTTGCGGGAATCTTGAATGTTTGAATGTTTGATTGAGCCACAGGCTAAAAAGTCAAATCTTGCGACGACTAGTTCGATCACTTACAATCATTCAATCGTCGTGAAACTTGGCAGATAGACTCGCCCTCGCACACACTTCATTCTATCAAAATTTCAGCTCCCCCAAAAGGCTAGCTTATAGAATCGGGGACTAAACTTTTCGAATCGGGGAATCCCCTTTTCCGATACGGAGCGTTGTGATTGGCCAGCGTTGTGATTGGCTGCAACAATAATGGGCGCGCTGCCTCGTTAAGCGTGCTATGTTGTAAAATGAACGCGGACTATTTTCAGAGTACACGTTATAGGATACTAGATCTAGATGGATATAGTAAAAAACTTTGTTTTTACGGGCTGTATTTTATCACTATTGTAATTACTAGTGTCTTTTCCTGCAAAACCACAGCAAATTCTCATTTGCAATATGATCTTTCTAACCGACTTTAGCTAGTCTTCTCTACAGTCTCATTTCAAACTAATCCAGAAAGAGGAAATTCTGAACTGGTATATACTATTATCTTTATGTTTTTATGAAGGCCAGTAAATCTGAATCTGAGGCATATTTATGGAAAGTAGCTTACAAGGTGTAGGCCCTATTTCAATGAGTTTAAGAAATGTGTCTCCCTTGGGATTTTCACAGAAGTGATCATAACAATGTTCTGAAAACTTCTCTAGTGAGCAACAATAAATTTTTTTAAAATCTCTTTTTCAACCATCTTAGAACGGACTATAATGTATAAATTTCCAATTCTTTTTGAAGAGTCTTAGCACCGGCGATAATCTCGAAGCCGGGTTACAATGTATAGGCCTACACCTTTTCTTCAGTTATTTAGGCTATTGCCCTTATGTAACTGATGCTGAAAACTTTAAACATGCGTTATGAAAGTAATTCATTTGTGACTTGGGATTGGATCACTTCTTTTTATTGCTCTTTTGACGATCTTTCACTAATGGCAAAATGCTAATTGAATGGACCGACTTTTGACCGCCAGCTAAGCTCTTTCTTTTTTTGTGAGTAGCCTATGTATAGGCTATTAGGCTTATATGAATTCCTCATTGAATCATTGAATGAATGTTTCCCTTCTTAGGACCGGAAAACATCTAGGCTAGTACATAAATATTTACAGAGAAACATGCATGATCGTTAATAAGATGAACGTCATTAACTGTAGTTTAACAGACGTCTTCTAACAATCCGGCTTTGGAATTTTCCGTCAAGTCCAGAAGATAATGCAACTGTCTCTATTCGCTTGTTAAAACCCTAATTAGGGATATCTCTTCTTTTTTTTACCGCTGATTCTGCCTTTAACTACATGAGTGTTCTAAAACGACTGGGAAACCAATGCAGCTCGTCGTTAAAATGTTAAACCAGAATCACCGTTATCAATTGATCATGGTTTATCAAGATTACTCAAGCCATGTATGTATGTATGTATGTATGCATGTGTGTATTAAAGGTAAATATGTATGTTTTCTTTGAATGAAGTATGTATAAATGTATGTATGTATGTATGTATGTATGTATGTATGTATAGTATGTATATAATATATAAGATAGATACATACATACATATATACTATATATGTAAAGGTATGTATGTATGTGTTAAAACGCATGCTTGTATGTATGTTTGTTTGTATGTATGCATGTACACGTATGTATGTGGCTGTATGATTGCGCTGTATGTGGTGGCGGTGTGGTGGGTTATAGAAAGATTAACACACATTAAAAAAAACAAGACTTCCTAACCTATACCATAATGTACATTTAATTAACTGATTTCATACATAAATGAAACTCTTGCAAGAGCTTACAAACGATAACAGTGCGCAAATGATCAGAACAGAATTCATATAAAGTCGAGCAAACACGTTTTAAAGGTGTTTTAAAGTTCGCGTATATTCGTGAAATATTAGGGTAGACGTCGGCATCGTCTTCTTTAAAAACTACGGTATTCAATTTTGTTAACTGCATTGATTTATTTAGTAAAGGTTTACTGCGTTCAGTTGAGTGCATACGGTATCTAAGCAAAGAAGCAGCAAAGGAAGTTTACACCTTAGCCTATCCTTATGGTTATACCACAAATTTGAGGTCTAATGTGATTTTGAAGTAAAGTTAGACAGCCTAAAGGGAAGTAATTTTATTTGTCTGTGTATTTATGACATTCTGTTTGCGTGCATGCCATTCTGTCTGTCTGTTTGTCTTAATTTGTAAATAGGCGGGTCGGTCTACTTCTAATCTAAGATTATACGTTGCATTCATCTTTATTTTCCAGAATATAACTTAAAAGAGGTGTCGAAGATGCGTTAGAAAATCGAGAAAATACCGGAATCGGTCTCACGTCATGGACACGTCAAATGCAGTGGAGACTCAATTACTGAATGAAACGAGGAGAATATTGAATGGTATCGCTATACAAAGTCCAAACGCCTTTATAGCTGAGTCGATTTTTGTCGATATCGAATTCTTTCGCGTCAAGTATGAAGCGCCCTCTACGCATTCTTCGCAGTTGCGTCGGATTGCTTCACTATTCCCACGCGCCGGAGAAATGATAACTGTCCTCTGGGACACGGAATTACAAAATCAAGCGTATATACTGTCTGGATACATGTATACATATACACATGCATGTACATATACATATACTGTACATATACACGGTGATTCATTAAAAACGTTCCCCTGCATATTTCACTGTAACACCGTCAAATGTCATGCTATGTGAAAGAAATTTTAAAGGAAGACAGAGGAGTTATTTCTAAACATTAGGAAAGTTAAAGTTTATGTTCAAATTGACCCCCTTTGGAAGCTACGCATGCGCGAAGACGAGTACGCCACTGTTTGACTGATTCATCAATGATGCGCTGATCCATTTCGACCCATGCCTCCACAATTCGACTTCGCAACTCACTGACATCACATATTCGAGATCTTTAGACCTTCTCTTGCATGACACTCCATATCTTAAAGTCAACTGGATTTAAATCAGGGCTGTTGGTTGGCCACAAGGAAGGCGGGATGAAATCAGGTGTTTCAGTTTCCAGTAACGCAAAAGTGTCCCGTGCTCTGTGCGCAGGAGCGCCAGTGCCGGATTAACGCATAAGCAAAATAAGCCATGGCTTAGGGCCCCGGAGGTTTTGGGGGCTCCCAAAATCTGGAGAAATTAAATCAAATTGTTAATAGCAAATTCCTAATTTTGGTATAATTTTAAATAATTCAGCGTTACCCTGAAACAATTTTTAGCGCCAGCAAGTTTTAGTTACTACTTACTTACTGAATACTGATCATAGTTGCAGTCTCACATTCACAGTCTGCATAGGCGCCCCTAGCGACCGACGGCATACGTCAAAGGCTCAAAGCCGAAACTCTAGTATATCCATCGACGTATATTGAGTCTATCCCACTCTGTGTCGACCATATTGACGTTGATTGACACTTTTTTGACATGGTGATCTGGCGGCGGACGCAATAGGGTAAAAATTCTGAAATTACTTAATTTTGAATAGCGGAACATATTAACATTATGATATTTGAACGGTCAGTGACATTTATAAATAATGAAGCGGTCATATCAGGTGTGGATATGAAAAAAGAAAGAAAAAACAACTTCTAAAAGAAAAAGAAGGACATGATGGACGTCTCTATAGACTACATGGTTTTTTCAAGCCCTGCCTATAAGCTGCCTTTGCGAGCACCAAACAGCGCAATAAGTGCATTGAGTGCAACCGAAACCACTGCTACTGCTAGTGATGACTTAGATTTGGGACGACTCCCTGACGTTGAATATAGGAGAATGAACTCAAGAAAAATATTTATAAGAAGACAAATTAATGATGGACAAGGTGAAGACGCAGATTTGAGCCCAAGGGATAAATTTCGCGTTTAGACATTTCATGTCTAGGCCTATAACTGACGTTCTGTCAACAAACTTGCAAAAAGAGCCACAGTGTACACAAATATCGCAGATAAGTTTTCGTTTCTCATTTATTTGGAGTTACCAGGTAGGCCTACGGCCGCCTACCAAATGAAACACGCAATGAGCAGGCTCAACGTTTAATTGAATCATCTAAGTCTTCAATTTGTTTTCCTAAATGTTGAAATAGCACTACGAATTTTTTTGAGTTTGATGGTCACAAACTGTTCGGGAGTGCGATCCTTTTCTCAGCTAAAACGAATAAAAAATTATTTAAGATCTACCATGCTCCAGAAAAAGCTAAGTTCACTTAGCCTGATGTGCATCGAATCAGATGTCCTTCGGCAAAATGCAGGTTGATGATATTGTTGAAGAATTTGCCAGGCAGAAATCAAGGAAGATGTTTTTAAGTTTTTGTTTGATAATTGTAATTGTTCTCATTTCACAAAGAAATTACTCTATCAGCTCGTAAATTAGTCTATTCACTATCATATACGTTTAGAACTTTGTGTTCAGATAGGCCACACGTAATATGGCAACTAACTTGCTTTGGGGTTAGGGCCCCCGGATGTCTCTTGGCTTAGGGCCCCCGGAAGTCTTAATCCGGCCCTGAGGAGCGCTATCCTGCTGGAAGATGAAATACTCATCGGTAATGTCACGAATGTCTTGTAAAAGGCCCTGTTTTAGTAGAACATCTCTGTAATATTGTCCATTGACCTTAACGCCCGGTTCGATGAAATGAATATTCGTACGACCGTGTGCAGACCCGACAGATACCATTTTGTCGAGATAGTCGTGACGTCATTAGTTTCGTCATTCGCGTTACGTCATTTTGGCTTTGAATGTGAAACAATTTATGTAGCACTTGGCTAAAGCATCATTCGTCATTGTTCTGAAATTTCAATAAAATTGATGGTCATCTACATGAGTTATGCTAACTTATATAAGGGAACGTTTTTTAATGAATCACCGTGTACAATGCACATAATATGATATAATGGTCTGCCCTAAATCATTATATTAACACACACAAAATTAATTTAGGAATATACGATGTGATAGAGAATTATAGGCTTTTATTCGAACGATTGATGAATCGATTCATTGATTAATTCGTTCTTTCATTATTTTGTTCACTCACTTATTAACCTATTGTTTTATTCGATTATTCATTCATTCGGTCGCTCATTAATTCACCTTGTCTCTTTTCAAAGCTAAAGTCTCGACCCTTCAATTGAATCTAATCCAATCCAATCTCATCTATTCTAATATGAATTTTAAATCGCAGGGCATCAATCAAGTAAAATAAGACGATACTTAGTTTGCTAGCGCCAGAAATTTTGTTGGCTGGCGGCCATCTTGTATCGACCTTGAATGAGGACGATTTTTATAGATTAATTGCAGAGTACTCGCACTTTCTCTGTCTGTTTCTCTGTCTCTCTATCTATCTGTCTCTCTCTGTCTGTCTGTCTGTCTCTGTCTCTGTCTCTGTCTCTGTCTCTGTCTCTGTCTCTGTCTCTGTCTCTGTCTCTGTCTCTGTCTCTGTCTCTCTGTCTCTGTCTCTGTCTCTGTCTCTGTCTCTGTCTGTCTCTGTCTCTGTCTGTCTCTGTCTGTCTCTGTCTCTGTCTCTGTCTCTGTCTCTGTCTCTGTCTCTGTCTGTCTGTCTGTCTGTCTGTCTGTCTGTCTGTCTGTCTGTCTGTCTCTCTCTCTCTCTCTCTCTCTCTCTCTCTCTCTCTCTCTCTCTCTCTCTCTCTCTCTCTCTCTCTCTCTCTCTCTCTCTCTCTATGTCCCTCCATTTCTCCCAATCGCACTTTCTCTACAAGACTCCTTCTATCTCTCTTCCTTTTTTCTCTGTGTATATCTGCTCCTGTCTGTCTGTCTCTGTCTGTCTCTCTCCGTGTGTGTGCGTGTCTGTTTTGTGTCTGTCTGTATCTGTATGTCTGCTTCTCTATGTGTGGATCTGCATGTATCTGTCTGTTTCTCTCTGTCTGTCTCTGTCTGTGTGTGTGTGCCTGTCTGTGTTTGTGTCTATGTCTGTCTGTTTGTCTATGTCCTAAGTGATTGATGGAATGGTAATACATGAATCGTCAGTCACTTAATAAATCACTTACTACCAATCTATCTCCAGTAAATGATCGATGAACTGTTCAGTCTAAGACTGTTTGTGTCTGTCTTTGTCTGTCTTTTGTATGTCCGTCTGTCTCTTCTTGTCTGTCTATCTCCTAACATTGCTCCGCTAGCCAAACTCAAACAATGCACCTCAATTAATCTTGGGCTATAAAACTCCTACCATCAAAATAGGCCAATGCTCATTCGTGCCTAGAGCGGAGTTGTGGCTAGACGAAAAGGGTAATTGGGTTGTACGACCCCTCAGGGTATTTGGGCGGAGGAAACTGACCCAGTGGAGGTCGTCATAAACAGGGATAGGGTGATGCGAAATATTTCCCATGTGAATTGGGAATTTACGCAGCAGAACGAGCATTGTTGATCGCGCAACACGGTTGGACACCTTTTTTAACACTTCCAAACCGGTTATAATTATTACATATTCTAACACTGGCTCTGCCACTGTTCGCTTTCTGACAGTGCCAGTCCCAAGCCTGGATAAAGGAGGAGGGCGACGCTAATGGTCTTTGTTACCACACAGCTAGTCGTTAAAAAGGAAACACACACACTGGCTCTGTTGATCTGCCTATTGTTGATTCCGTGTTATTGCATACGAACGGTGAGAATCGGCCACTGATCGTATTCTGGCAGTGCCAGCCAGTCCTGAATCTGGAGAAAGGAGGAGGGCGCGACGCAGATCATCTTTGTTTTAACAGTGTTGTTAAAACAGCATCTAACCAACTGTTCGAAAACAATTTCTTAGACTGTTCGATACTTGTAGCGTAACTCCAACTCTGTCATTCGGTAGTGCTAGTATCAAGCCGGAGAAAGGAGGAGGGCGACGATATTAACCTTTTAAATGGCACAATGCAGCTTAGCAGAAACTACCCTTGTATATCCAAATCAGCCGAAGATGCATACTAGGGTGGTGCCAGTCTTAAGCTCGGGAAAGGAAGAGGGTGACGCAATGTTATTAAACAGTAACGAACCTTGGTAAACTCAGCCAATGCGCATACTGGGGTGGTGCCAGTCTTAAGCTTCGAAATGATGACGTTAATCATTTTCATTTTTCTGGAGAGCTAAAGTAAGGTAAGGTAAGGTTGGGTAGGGTAGAGTATGGTAGGGTATACAGAGTAGGGTAGGGTAGAGTAGGGTAGGGTAGGGTAGGGGTAGAGTAGGGTAGGGTATACAGAGTAGGGTAGGGTAGGTAAGTGGGGTAGGGTAGGGTATACAGAAGTAGGGTAGGGTGAGGGTAGGGGTAGGGGTAGGGTAGGGGTAGGGGGGTAGGGTAGGGTGGGGTGGGGTAGGCTAGGGTAGGGTAGGGTGGGGTGGGGTAGGGTAGGGGTAGGGTGGGGTAGGGTGGGGTAGGGGTGGGGTGGGGTATTCAGAGTAGGGTAGGGGTAGAGTAGGGGCATGCAGAGGTATACAGAGTGTGGGGTAGAGTAGGGTAGGGTAGGGTAGAGTAGGCTAGGGTGTAGAGTAGGGTAGGGTAGGGTAGAGTAGGGGTAGGGTAGAGGTAGGGTAGGGTAGGGTAGGGTAAGGTAGGGTAGGGTATACAGAGTAGGTTAGGATAGGGTAGAGTAGGGTAGGGGGTATACATAGTAGGGTAGGGTAGAGTAGGGTATGGTAGGGTAGGGTAGGGTAGAGTAGGGTAGGGTAGGGTAGGGCAAGGTCGACATCAACGGCCGTGGCAGCCGCAGACTGTCGATAAAGTGTGAAAACTCATTGCTATGAGATTCAGATCAATAGATGTATTAGGGCATTTAATATAGGGCATTTTTATTATCTCACAAAGGAACTGGTATTACATATTACATCAGTTGTTCTAACCAATCGACTACCTTGTCTTCTTCCCATTGGTTTTCTACCGGAATTACCTTTCGATTTGATGCAAGCATCTTTGTTTTGCAAGAGAGTGGCGCATTGTTTTGGAAAATTGTTATTTTCTTATAATAAGTTTACAATTATTGAATGGTTTTTTGCTCTGAAACTGAAACAGCCTTATAGGAATCCATCTGCCGGAACAACGGTAAAACGAAAATAAGCCTTAAATAAACTTGGAGTAAACGATTTAAAGGTGTCTAAATTAAGTATAAATTTTATTGTGCATTTCGCGTGTTTATTGTACGGTTACCATGCCAGTTTACGTTGATCTTACCTTACTTGACACGGTAATATATCGGACGTTTGTGATCCACTTAGGTAGATTGCTGCTTAATGACGCTGTCATGACATAGCCATCCTCCTTTATCGAGGCTTGAGACTGGCACCACCTAAGAATGGCGCGGCCGGATTAACTACGCTATTGAACGTCATCGATTGCATGAACTCCATCACGGATTTTAATTATGTCATAACATACATTACTTTACTTTACCACACCTAACCTTAATCTTACATGCAAGCGATTAGTAATTATAATGAGTGTATAACGACATCTTACGTTGGGAAAGGCGGTTGCAGTGTAATTATACTAGCGTTTAGTGATTATTTATAGATTAGATGACACCCATTTTAAAGGTGTCTAATTGACATATTTCATGTAGTGATGCAAAAGGTTGCGACGTTTATCGATTACACCTAGGTTACAGATACAAGATGTCGTCGATATTTCGGAATATTCACGACATCTTGTGGCCGCCAGTGACTTAAGGAATTTACATAGTCACCCACTTCTCCTGAGGCTTGTGCACTGTAGCGACATCTTACCTTATCTCACCTGGTCTGATCTTACCTTGTAGTGAACTTGCCTTACTCTGCCATCGTAAATATATATGCATAACCACCTCACTTCATTTGACCTACCAGATTACGGGAATTGGCGGAGTTATGGCCTTTTTTGTTTAGAATCTCACACTGTGTGATAACAAAGATCATTAGCGCCACCCTTCTCGTTCTCCAGGCTTGGGAGTTGGGACTGGCCCTGCCAGAGTACGAGCAGAGCTTGTTTGTTTACTGTTTAACGACTACTTTGTGGTAACAAAGACCATTAGCGTTGCCCTCCTCCTTTATCCAGGCACTGTCAGAGTACAAACAGTGGCGGAGTAAATTGGATGGATCCAAAGTTTAACGGCAGCTATGACAACATAGGCCGTTTCTGCCGACAAAGATTATTTTTGGCATATTACAGCTCAAGTAATTAAGTAGGCCTATGTGCTTAACATAATATACATTTTTGACAATATTTTAAAAAGGTGTCTAAGGATAAGTCCTAACTTGGATAAGTTTGGACCCGTTTATAACGGAGAACTTTGTATCTAGGATTTGCATACCTTTTAAAAATTGATTATGCTTGCTATAGGCTATGTATGGACGGAATTCGACGTTTTTTTTAGTCTGAAAGCGTTCTTTGTCTCCGTGTAATGAGATGCCGCATCAACTTCAAAAGTCGTGGCAGCAGTATGTCGCTAAATATTAAAGCATATTGTCACGTATAAATACATACACTATTACAGACACCAAGTGTTGCGATTTCTCTTTTTTTAAGTAATTGCCTGGAGTTTTAAACATCTTGCTATATTTCTGGGATTGGGAAAGCTAACTAGGATTCACCGTGGTGATATCTAGAGGGAAGGCAAGGTCGACGTCAGCAACCCTGGAGCCATGAGATGTTATTTAAACATTGGAAACTAAAACCTCTCTCATTCCTTGGTTTGAGCGTTTTATGCCATAAGAACGGTGAAACTGTTCAAAATATTTAAACACCTTTTTTAAGGGTTATATTGACCCTAAAAGTTAAAGTGGGCCTGTATTACGCAAATAAATGAGCTGTAATATGCCAAAACTAATCTTTGTCGGCGGCAACGGCCTATGTTGTCATAAGCTGCCGTTAAACTGTGGACACACACACATTACGCAAATAATAAATAATAACATTGAAGTCGATATCAGTCTTCACAAATCAATAAGTAAGAAAAATGACAATCCTGAACTTCTCCGTCTAATATCCTTGGATCACATGAGCAGATACCAAACATATACACATATATACACTGATGGTTCTAAAGCTGGGGTATTGGTCGCTGCTGCTTACACAATTCCTATCCTAAATTTAGATAAGCAAATCCGTCTTTGCAATAGCTCTAGTATATATGCCGCAGAATTAACTGCTATTAAGGAAGTCTTTTGTTGGATATCAGAGAATGAAAACCAAGAACTTAAACATTTTGCTATTTTTTCTGACTCCTTAAGTGTTCTTATGTCTTTTAGAAATTCCTTGTCAAGCTCCAGACCAAACCTTTTACAAGAAACAATAAGAACATTTAATAAAATTAAGATAAGCAAAGTACATTTGATTTGGATCCCTAGTCATGTAAATATAATTAGGTAATGAAAAGGTTGATGCTTTAGCAAAACAATCACTCAGTTTGCCTATTATTAATTCAACAAATTATCTAGAATTGCAAGAAGTCTTTTCAATTATAAAATTGCATGTAGTTAACGAATGGCAGAAAATATATGATAGTGATCCTAAGGGTCAACATTATAAGTTAATATGTCCTGTGGTGGACACAAACATCAAATTTGTTGACTTTAATAGAAAGAAGGAGGTTCAGATTTCAAGATTAAGATTAGGAAAAGTAAATCTAAATGAAAGACTTCTTCTTATGAAGAAGCATGAAAGTGGTCTTTGTACTTTATGTAAAGTTCCAGAAAACATAAACCATTTATTATTAACTTGTAGAAAAGAAAATTTTTCTAACATATTAAGAGATGTATGTGTCTTATATAAAGTAGATTTTAACACTAAGAATTTGCTTGATGTAGGTTGCATACAAAGTGAGGTTTATAGGCTTATAAGTCTTATTTATAAAGGAAAGGTTGTATAAATGTTATCGTTTGTAAGCTCGTGCAAGAGTTTCATTTGTATATGAAATCAATTAATTAAATGCACATTATGGTATAGGCTAGGAAAGTCTTGTTTTATTTTTTAATATGTGTTATTCTTTATATAATATTGTTAAATTGTCTCATTGATTATATGTGTTAAGAGTCTCATGCTCCAGTTGATAACATTATAATTTGTCCTCAAAGATTTAAAAATTTAGACAAAGGAGATTATGAATCTCATTTCAGAACAAAGTTGTCAAATATGCTGAAATCTGTAATAAAAAAAAACGATTTTACTTTTACACTTATGTGTCAAAACTGATGCTAAGTGTTTGTTTGATAGCATCAAATGTCATAATCATAATTAATATGATATGATGTTTCTTATGAACTTTGTTCTATGGTTATGCTCGTTTGCAGACTTTTGTTGGATGTGCTATTATATATACATGCTGTGGATATGTTAGAATCCTGTTCTAACTATTTGCATATATTATGATAATATTGTGTGATTGAAATTATTAAATACTTCCGTAAAATGTACCAAAATATTACAAACTTCATGTTTTACTTGCATGTTTGACAAATATCAATCAAGCAAGCTGTATTAAGAACATTAAAAGTAATAGATTGAAAATCTCAGATGAAGTTTCGGTTCTCTTTTATTATCAACGTAGTAGCATAATAAATTATAAAGAATTGTCATATTCACTGTTTGAATATATTTCTTTAACACTAGAAGCACCGAAGGGGTCAATCTGCCCCCTTTTTGTTTTCAGCGCAGCGCTCCTCAGCCCCAGATATAGACCGGGTCCTGTAATTTCATGACTTCTCCTAACTTCGTAGGGTATACCCTCTGCCAAAATTTGAACTCGGGGGGATTCACAATTTCTGAGATTTTACCTGTTCTACCTTTAAGCACCGAGGGGTCAATTTGACCCCTGTATTAGTACTTGCATGTCGGGCTATGCATTTCTTATCTTATTCTATTTTATAAATTTTATAGATCAATGCTAATGACGTAATCAATTGCTAATGACGTAATACAATCAATTGGACATAAATATTGCTCATGATTAGGCCTACGTTTTCCTAACACTAAAAAAATATGGATGTACAAAGAACATCAAGACAACGTTTCACAGCTAAGCAAGCCCTTGAAATTATTCAGCGAATTGCGGATGATGATTCTGGGGACGACGATGCCAGTGAATCTGGATCTGATATCGAAAATTTGAACACTACACACAATGCCGCAGTTGACAGTGATTCAAGTGACAATGGAAGTAATGATGATTCAATTTCATATAACAGTGACAGCAGTGCACATGAAGGTATTGATCGACGTCCTTGTTCGACTCGTGTCACCCGTGGTGGAATTCGTGGTGGTGTTCGTGGAGGTGTTCGTGGTGGTGTTCGTGGAGGTGTTCGTGGTGGTGTTCGTGATGGTGTTCGTGGTGGTGTTCGTGGAGGTGTTCGTGGAGATGTTCGTGGTGGTGTTCGTGATGGTGTTCGTGGTGGTGTTCGTGGAGATGTTCGTGGTGGTGTTCGTGGTGGTGTTCGTGGTGGTGTTCGTGGTGGTGTTCGTGGCAGGCAAAGACGAGGACGAAGTAGTGATAATGTAAATATCACACCAACACTGGGAATGAACACAGCACGGGACGGGACCGTTTGGGAAGTCATCAATGGACGCGCATCAAACCCAGGTGGTCGAATTGCTGCTCAAAATGTTCTTCGCGATACACCTGGACCGACTGCATATGCGCAGAGGAATATCGTCAACGACAGTACAGCTAGTGCATTCAGTCTGCTTATCGATCGAGAAATGTTGACTAACATACAGCAGGCTACACAGGATGAAGCTAGACGTAAACTTGGAGTTGATACCTGGTCCATGTCGGTGGAGGAACTGAATGCAGTCGTCGCGATAATGTTTGCGCGTGGAGCATACGGCGCAAATACTCTTTCAATAAAAGGTCTGTGGAATGAAGATTGGGGACCACCGTTCTTCACAAAAGTAATGTCTCGTAATCGGTTTTGTGAAATTCTGCGATACTTACGATTTGACATAAGATCTACCAGAAGTTTACGTTTACAAACAGACAAGTTTGCGCTTGCGTCTCATCCGTGGAACAATTTCATAAGCAACAGTCAACGTTGTTACAAACCTGGCGAAAACATCGCGATCGATGAACAGTTATTTCCAACCAAAGTCAGATGTAAATGGTTGCAGTACATTGCGTCGAAGCCAGATAAGTTTGGTATTAAATTCTGGCTTGCGGTTGATGTTGCGTCAAAATATGTTGTCAATGGATTCCCTTACTTGGGAAAAGATGAAACACGTCCAGAAGGTCAGAGACTTGCAGACAGTGTGGTACTCAGACTGATGGAACCATACCTTGATAAGGGTCGTAACGTTACCACAGACAGTTTTTTTACATCGATGACTTTGGCTAAACAGCTGCAGTCAAAAACACCAGTATTGTAGGAACAGTTAACCGCGTAAGACGTGAATTACCTCCCTCTGCTGCAGTTGACCCTACGAAGGAGCGGTACAGTACATTGTTGTTGAAACACGAGGACTACACACTGACAGTGTATAAATGTAAGCCGCAGAAGAATGTAGTGATTTTGAGTTCAATGCACAAGGATGTCGACATTGGAGTCGATGTTAAAAAAATTCCAGAGACAGTAGCATATTACAACAAAACGAAGTTCGGAGTTGATGTTGTGGACCAGATGACGCGCAAGTATTCAGTGAAAGCGACCTCACGCCGGTGGCCTGTTCAGGTTTTCTATAACGTCCTTGACCTGGCAGGAATCAACTCATGGATCCTGTTTAAGGAAGTTACAGGTAGTACGATCAGTCGTCGGGATTTCATTTTTCAACTTGCCACAGAACTTAGCAACCCATACGTCACCTCTCGGCGCCGAGAAGAAACAGAGATGTCACAAGACGCTGAAGAATTTGTGGAGCCGAGAATGAAACGTCGCAAATGTCAAGTTGCCGGATGCAAGGGAAACAAAACAAGAGATCGATGTGCAACGTGCAAAAAAGCAGCATGTGGCGTGTGCATTGCTCGTGTTATGACGCGTAACATTTGTGTGATTTGTAATACTGATGATCATGATGACAATGTCACCTATTCAGTCCAATAGAAATTGAAATGCATGGTCTTGCATTGATCAACAACTTATGATCACATCAGTAATGTCATTGACTCATTATGACAGATTTCACATTTTGTAGAAATTCAGATTTTTCCATTACTTTTGACATTCCAACTGACATATTACATTTCTTTGTGGTTGCATAATTAATGCTAATAAAGTTATGTTGTCAATTTCATTGAATTTGCAATTGATTTTGCATCATAAAATATGAGGGGTCAAAATGACCCCTTCGGTGCTTCTAGGAAGTTCGATTTCTCGGTGCTTCTAGTGCTAATAATGCTTGATTTTACTGATTGATTGCATACGACAATTGCTGCTAAATATTGTTGAATTTGCATCAAATACCAAATTGCATGTATCAAATTGTATATTTATGAATTGTAATTTTTGTATGTCGTTAAACAATGAACACTAATAACATTTCAAGGTTATGTTTGGACAGTCTTAAATGGTGTCTTTTAGACGCTATGATTTCATTTAACTGCACTGTATATGTTTTAAATTGTCGTCAACGGCCTTTGATGTCATATGACGACGTTAAACCTTGTTCTAAATAAATAAATTACGCAAATTAGAAATTTAAACATGCCGAAGCATTCTGTTTTAAAGCCATATTAATACATCCAAATATGAACAGCTAACATCAGTGCTTCAATCTTTGGATTGGCCTCCTGTTCAGCAAAGAACTGATTTCCAATTGAGGCTGGTAGTTTAATCAACTGAACTCTGGCCAGCCACAATATTTAAAATCAATTCTTATTCCCCAGACTAATAACTTATCCAGTGTAGGCTGCCGGCTGCCTCCTTGTCTCTTACGGACTGATCTTCTGGATGCTGACCTGATTGCGGCTTGGGTTTGGATGTACAATCGGTAGATGCTTTATGCATCAAACATCGGCGCAATAGAAGTTAGGCCTACTACTTACCTTACAATTACAAAATGAACGGTGATATCAAGGGTGATATTAGGCAAATAACTGAAAGTGGTGCTGTATAACGCCATACAAAATCCGCCACTAACTCCGCCACTGCTGGTATTTTGGTAATGCCTGTCCCAAGCCTGGAGACAGGATGAGGGCGACTCTAATGACCTTCGTTATGATACAGTGTCGTTAAACTGAAACTACTACTCTAACGCCATACGAACGGCGAGAACTGTTTTTTTGTCACAAGATGTCGCTAAACTCTCGATCCATTCATTACTCGAGTAAACTTCGCCTCAGTAGCTATGCACCAGTGCAATTAAATTCAGCGCATTTTGGTAACTCACAAAGGAGCTGCGATTACATATTACATTATTTTGTAGCTCTAACCAATCGACTACCGTGTCTTCTTCCCATTGGATTTCTACCGTACATGCTTTTCGCTTTGATACGAAGATCTTTGTTTTGTAGAGACCATCGACCTATGACTTGAACATTACGAAAGTGGCGCTACATAAATTCTTGGAGAATTATTATAATATTCTTGAAAATTCTTGTGAAGAAATCGTTTGTTACTCTTCATTGTCTTCAACTTACTGTTAGTTCATCTCGGTCTGTTACCTAACGATGGAACGAAAATAAGGATTAAATAAACCTGTACAACGCGAGTTAAAGGTGTCCAAACAATTCTAAATTTGCTATGCATGTCGAGCGTTTATTTTGCGATTACCAGTCCCGTTAACGTTCACCTCACCTTACTTGACATTGTAACCATTGGTGTAGCTACATTGAGGCACGAGGAGGCAGTTGCTTTTTTATATACTGGAACTTCGATTGACTAATGACCGCAGTGACCTGGATTTTGACCATGGTCTGTGAAGTTGCCTCCTCTTGAATTTAAGTCTCGCTACGTTACAAGTTGTAACGGAACGGGTATTGGCGACTATGTAGGTAGTGGACCGCTTAACGACGCTTTGTCATGACAAAGATGGCTAGCTTTGTCTTATTTGGTTGTTATGTGTTATTTAGTTACCTTGTAATAAATAAAACCAGTTAATGTATGGTAATAGTTTATGTCATAAATAAATAACAACTATTAATTTGGTTATAATATTCTGCATGCATTAGGCACTGGCGCAATGGAAGTTGCTAATAAGGATAACAAAACGAACGGTGAGTTTTATTCAAAATAATTACGCGCCTCATTTAAGCTTTACATTTGGCCTATAAAATATAGCAGAAGAGTAGTACTTTTAATATATTTTGTTTGTACATAAATTTTCCTGCATTGTCGTCAACGGCCTTTGATGTCATTACTTCATAACACTACGTTAAACTTTGGAATAATAATAAAGTACTGTTTGCAGAAAATCTCCGCCACTGCGAGTACTCTAGGAGTGCTAGTGCCAAACCTGGATGAAGGAGGAGGGCGACGTTAATGATCTTTGTTATCAAACAGTGTCATTAAACTGAAACTACTACTACTACTTTACTGTATGCATTGCAGAGCTGTGTTAATGCCATATATAGGAAAAGAAAGAGCTGTTCAAAAATACTTTCTGTCGACGTTAACGACCTTTGTTGCTATAAGAAGTCGTTAAACTCGCGATCCATACGTAACTCCGGTAAACTACGCCTCTGGCCGTTCTCTGGTAGTGTCACTCCCAAGCGTCGATTAAGGAGGAGGGTGACTCTAATCATCTCATATGACACAGTGTCGTTATAGAGAGCTTTATAAGAATGGGACACAATAGGCGAGTAATAAGTGCTTTCTGTCTAAGACACCCTTATTTGAAACGATGCTGAATGGGTCCATGAATAAGTAGTGGAACACTGTATCCACTTCCGTAGAACGTTCTTCTTATGGCGAGGAGACCTTGAGCAAGTTCTTCACTCACAACAGTTACTGCTCTGCGATATCGATGATATGTCGTGTATGTGTGCCTACTTCTAACTCAATCATTCTTCTTTCTATTATTCTTCTCCCTGTCTACTGTACATAGCATCGAGTGTCTACACTTACCAGACATTGCACTGAAGGGTGGGTGGGTTAATGGCGTTGTTCAACTCCCCAAAGCAATGGGGGAGTCGTAATATCGCTTCATTCCGTTCAACCACTGGGATGAATCGCAAAAATCGAGCGTCGACATAAAAATCAATCGTTTAATTGAATACGTCGCGTCTGCCGTAGACAGAAAAGTCAACAAAGCGTTGTATGGATCGCCTTGGAGCCCATAAATAATCCCTTAATTGGTCAACGCTTCTCGACTGACCACCAAACAACGCTCATCGCTCAACGGATACACAGCTCAATTGCCTTCGTTTATTACAGAGGGAAAGATGCTAACAGACGCGTTCCAATCGATTTACTCTGTTGAATGGATACGTTGCAGAGGAATGTTTAATAGCGATATATCCTGTTAAAGGATTCCGAAAAATGCGCACTATTATAGATCTATATAAAGCGTTGCAAAGAAGTAGTTGCAACATTTTTAGTCGTGTACCCTATAATCAGCTATAACTAGGGCTGCAGCCTTAACGTTGCTAATTGTATTGCTTGTTCCTCTGCAAATGCTCACAGTCATGTTTCCACCAACACCGGGTCATATTCAATTGTTCAATTAATGTAATTGTAAATGTAATTAGTAACTTCTGGTTTCAAATACACAAGGCATGTGTGTATGTACATAGTATGTAGCCTATATGGACATTATTTTTTATATAGCGCCTTACAAAGAAACTCACGAAGGCGCTAATGATTCGATTGCACGCCAAAATAAATCCGTACTCAGGTCAACATCCCGAAGATCAGTCCATAAGTAAGATAAGCAGCCTATGGTGGATAAGCAATTTGAAAATGGTAACTCTTTAAGTTGAGAACGAAATGACATATAAGAGTGAGCAGAACAGACAAACACATGCTTAGCAGAATTGATAGATACACGGAGAAATATTGAGCAGAACGGAGAGATACAGGAAGAGAGTTAGCAGAACGGACAAGTACAAGCGGAGGGTTAGCAGAACGGACGGATAAAGGGAGAGAGTTCCAAAAAGTAGATACAACAACAGCAGAAAAAGTTCGTTCACCAAGAACAGTTCCTGATTTAGACATGACGCCAAAAATCCTATTGGATAATTCCGCTCAGTCTGCTACGTGCGCTCATTATTTGTATTTTTAATCAAACTAATAGACTCGGAAGCCTTCTAATTATACCTCATTTCGCCAACGAAGTATCATTACAGAGATAGGAATAAAATAGTCATCATCATCCAATGTTTGTCAATATGCTGAGCCGGTCTTACCAGAGCCATTGACATACGTAATCCCACTCATTAAAATTGAGCCCCGCGTACAAACAGATTGCTGGCAAAACCAGAGATAAGGATAATGCTTATTCCACATGATGAACTGCATGGAGAAACCTATCTCCTCACAGAACACATCCATGTATGCATGCATATACCGTATATGTTTGTAAGTTTATATGCAGGTGTGTTTGCATGTATGTATCTGTGTGTGTGTGTGTGTGTGTGTGTGTGTGTGTGTGTGTGTGTGTGTGTGTGTGTGTGTGTGTGTGTGTGTGTGTGTTGTAAGTGTGTATGTATGTATGTATTAGACTGGTCCACAAAATTAAAAGTTGGAAATACATTGCTCCACAAGGCTGCCCTTGTTGCACATGAAAACATGAGTCTGTATGCAAAATTTTGGAAAGATTTGATTATATTTAGAGGTCGCTATGTTTTTCGACTTTTTGCTACATAGTATGAACTTGTCAAAAAACATGTATAATTTTGATTTTTTTCAAATCGGTTATAAATTATTTTCAAGTCAGTTATTATTTTGAAAAATAAACAGCCCAATTTAGAAATATATACTGCAGTGTTACTGCTTAGTCAGGCTGCATTACGTTTGTAATAAAATATAATTTTGGATAATTAAAGAAGTAATCCAGTCTGCATAAATCCCGTCATTGAAGTGCTGGAAACCCGCAACCTACTATTATTTCATTTTGCCTTTGCTGGAACAGAAAATTTTTGTCCGATGACTGGAGACAAGTTGCAGCAAGTATTGTTTCTGTGACTCATCCTTAGTATATCAGTGTAAGAATGGATCAGAGCCACTCCACGTTCTGCGCAGTCATTGACGACCATCAACAGTTTGACATTTGCCTTCATCGACTGGGAAGTAGGGTCCAGTGGTCAGGGAGTAAAGGACTTTGATAGGAAGGCTGTGGGATGTTCTTGACCCTGGATGGTAAAACGATCAAGCAGTTTTAAAGATCTCCTTGTTACATACTCTTCCAGTGGAGTCTGGTGGTCGAAGGATTTACTGTCCAGACGCTACATGGATAGCGGATTAGGTGGATAAATAAGATTGTATTACCAGAGCAGCGTCGATGTCTTCAGTGACACGCTTCGAAGAAATAGCGGAGATGATGACTGAAAGAGTTAATTAAATCGAACTCAATCTGTAACTCCTTGAATCAGCACAAATTTGTGTTCATACAACTTCCACAGTTTGCGAACACCCGAATCCACACACTGTGCGGGGATTCTAGCCTCCTCCCGAATTACCAACGCAGCGACTATTGTTGCTTTCGTGGCCTCACCAAATGCTATAGTCTATTCTGGTAATGAAATATGAAATTCCTCAGGATTGCCCAATTTTTGGGGAGTCCAGACCCAAGAAAGTGTTTGTCAGGCATCCCTAACAGACAACATTGTGAGGAACTCCTTGTTGATGCCAGTTTCACCATAGCTGCCGTTTTGTAACGTACGAGCTTTTATTGCAGAAAGTGAAAAAACATGTGCTGTAAGCTTATTTCATATTCAATGCTGGCTTCACAGACGAAAAAAGTACTCGAATCACGCTAAATTAGCAGCATACAGAGCAATATTGAACAATACAATTGTAGGATATGAAACGAATTGTGATGAAAAGGTGGCATGCAAAATTTAAAAATTAGTTATAAGCCAATAACCGTTTATCTATCAGAAAGAACTTTAAATAAGTGTTTTATTTGTAAATAAGCTTATTATTCTTTTAGTTTCTTAAATACAGTTGGCATATTGATCATGATTTAGAAAGATGGTGCTTGGTGTTCATGGGTGCTTATTTTTAATTCATAATGAAGCTATTAACGCGTCAGATGCGCAATTTTTGCAATTTCTACAAAACGTGTCAAAACCTAGCGACCTCTAAACATGCTCAGATCTCTTCAATTTTTTTTCAACACAGAGTCTTCTAGTCAAGTGTAACAGGGGCAGCCTTGTGGAGCAGCATATTTTGAAAACATATTTCTCCATGAAAGTTTGGACCAGTCTAGTATGTATGTATGTATATATGTATGTATGTGTGTGTGTGTGTATGTATGTTAGTATGTATTTATGCATGTATAATTATGGGTATGTATATATATATTTATGTATATATATATATATATTTATTAGGGCTTATGATTTTTAACGATTAATTGTTTAAAAATTCTAATCGGTTAATTTCGGTTTGGTCGACTAATTTTTTTTTACTTATTTCATGTTGGAGTAAACAACATGGCAAACAATGATAATGTGAAACGTTTGAGTGGAAAATTATGCTATCATTTTGCATTTAAGGTAAATGTTGATGGAAACGTCGAAGATGGCGACAAAATTAACTGTCTGCATTGCAATAAATAAATAAATAAATATATATATATATATATATATATAAATGTATATATATATCAATGTACTTGCCGCTAGACACATTCGACATGCTTATATAGGTCTATATCTATAGCGAATGTAATAATAAAAATATTAGAATGGTGACTGTGTTTTCTATAACGCGGTTGGGCGTCTAATGCGTGTATAAGTCGCGCCCTGTTTCCTAGGAAACACACGTCTTCCTGTTCTTCCTTCCACTACCGTCGAAGATAACCGGAAATCGAAGACCACGACTTCCCAGAATGCTTCGCGGCCGGAAGCGGAAAAAGACGATGACTCTGTTTATACATTAATTTCCGGTCGATGTAATCCGAAGATCGTTGATATAACGTTTTGTAATACATTCATTATTCAACTATTCATCTGATCTTAGAACAGTGATTACGTCCATCATTCATCCACCAATCCATCTATCCATTCCTCCATCCATTCCTTCATCATCCATCCATCCATCCATCCATCCATCCATCCATCCATCCATCCATCCATCCATCCATCCATCCATCCATCCATCCATCCATCCATCCATCCATCCATCCATCCATCCATCCATCGAGCCCACCCACCCACCCACCAACCCACCCACCCACCCACCCACCCACAACCAACCCATCCATCCATCCATCCATCCATCCATCCATCCATCCATCCATCCATCCATCCATCCATCCATCCATCATCCATCCATCCATCCATCCATCCATCCATCCATCCATCCATCCATCCATCCATCCATCCATCCATCCATCCATCCATCCATCCATCCATCCATCCATCCATCCATCCATCCATCCATCCATCCATTAAAATAACTCTAATCGAGGTTCGACGCCAATAAACCTAGCAGTCGCGACATGTTAAATGAACAATAATGAAAGCCCTTTTTAAACACCTTTAAAACAGTTTCACCAAAACTATATAAATATATTCATCGCCGTCGTTTTAGATCGCGAAAGGGTAGTGATCCATGCGTAAAACATGCGTCTGAAGCTAAATGCCACCAAAACAGAACTCATATTATTATGGTTCGACCGTCAAACGATGATAAAGAAATAAAAAGTCTTAATCTCGAATCAAACTGCGCTATTCTACCATCGGATGTGATTCGCGACCTCGGTGTTCTGCTAGACAGCAGCCTAAACATGTCTCAAAACATTTCTTCTGTCTCTAAAGCATGCTATTTCCACCTTCGCCGAAACCGATAGGTGAAACGTCGCCTCGACGAAACCTGCCTTCGTATCTTCGTCCAAGCTCTCGTCATCTCTCGCCTCGACTACTGCAACTCTGTCCTATCAGGTCTTCCTTCATCGACACTGCAACCCTTATCCTCAGTTCTACACACACCGCCGTTCGCCTAATAAAAGATTTTGGTCCAAGATCACATCACGCCTACACTGCAACAACTTCACTGGCTTCCCATCCGCGCCCGTATCACCTTCAAAATCTGCCTCCTCACATTCACTCTGGAACCTCTCCCTCATACATGGCATCCATTGTCATGCCATGTTCTGTTTTCGACGATTTCTAGTAAGCATACATGAGCCACCAGAACATCAAATGCAACGAAGGACTGCCTAGCTCTACAGCATATTTTTATTTACTGTTTTCAACTGCTAACAGAAAATAAAGTTAAGCCTGGTATTCACTTTTAAAAATCCACTTAGTGCCTTTTCTGGATTTTAAACGTTACCGCTGAACCTCCTGAAACCACTGATAGTTAGTATTCACTGAAAACTACTAATGGCTCAATTTACTGAAAATTAGGTCTATTAATCGTTAATACTGTGGACATCTCTAATCGCTTGCAGACACTGCTAAACAACTAATTGCTCGTATTCACCAAAACACACTAATTCCTACTATCTATAAGTATTCGTCGAAGTAAACGGTGTTGTTGACCACGAAATGTCGTCAACTTTTCAGTATATTAATATAAGGTATAAAAAGACACCTTTAAAACGTTGTTATCATACGCTATATATAGGCATCACTCGAGGTCAAATTAGTGTCTGCGATATCCTGGTACCGTCGACGTCAACGGCCTTGTAGGCCCCAAGATGCATTTAAACTCTGGAATATAATTATGTTTGTAGGTTTATTCATTTGACGATATTTCCCATTAACAGCGATCTTTGAATTAGGCCTAATAATTATTATGCATTCCTAAAACACTAGTCGCTAGTATAAACTGAAACTGATTGCTTATGTTAACCTCAAACTACTATTCGTTAGCACTTCCGCGTATTCGTCAAAGGCGAAATACAACAGTTGGCCACGATATGTCGTTAAATCAGCTGGAAGAAAATAGGTCTATTTAAACACCTTTAAAACGTTTCTATGGTAGCTTTATATGACCAGGAACAGCAAGCGTAATTGATGTAATCATACACCTTTAAAACGTGTGTCTTAAGGTTATATATATAATAATAATAAATATAATATCCTTTCTTTAATTAAGCGCCTGACAAACGCACTGCGCTGTACATTTACATGTTATGCAATTGAAACAATCTTAACTAGTTAACTACTAACAGAACAGACAGCCTGTAATTCACGGCGCTAATAGCAGCCTACAAAGCAAATCCGCCCTACGGGGCTCGAACTCGGTACCTCTCGCACTCTACGCCAGATGTTATCCAACGCGCCACCGGACGAAGTGAATGTGAACTATGCCTTGCTTGGTAATAAATTCGGTCGATGGATAGTAACCGTTATTATGTATGTATGTATATGGCCATTTATATAGCGCCTTACAAGAAACTCACGAAGGCGCTAAACGTGACTACCCAATGCCTTATTAAGTTAGGTACATGTATGGTTGACGTCAACGGCCTTGGAGGCCACAAGATACAATAAAATTCCGCCTAGACTGAAGATTATGTCTTTAGTTTATGCGTGAAAACTTCTCAATTATGCATAGTTGTAAAAACCGTTTTATTCGTTTTTTTATTTTTTCGCCAAAAACGTCGGTTTTTCGTTTTTTATTTCTGGTCTCGTTTTTTCGGTTTTTTATTTTTTGCATGTAACTTTATTTATTTATTAACTGTCTGTTACTATTTGTTTAATTTTATTTTTGTCTGATATCCCTTACGTTGTCTCCGTCCTTTTAAGGATTCACCTAATTTACGTCACTATTTAGTGTCATCAGTTGAGAAATAAAACAATTTAAAAGGTGTCTAAGGATCAGTTCTAACTCGGGTATGTTTAGACCCCAGTTGTAACGATGAACTATGTACAGTGTACACTGTGCTTGCACACCTTTTAAAAACGGATCGTGCCTGCTTCATATAAGAGCAGCGTAAGGCGCTGCTCTAGGTTTCTGTGCCAAGAGTGGCCATATAAACTTCAACGGTCGTGGCAACCGTAAGATATCGCTGATCACTGCGTTTCTACTAGACAATAGTACTAAAGCGTATATTCTCGCATAGCTACAGGCTCTAGTGCAGACACCAAGTGTCGCGTTTTCTCCTTTAGAAAAAGTCATCGCCTAACCTAGCGTTTTAGCATCTTCCTATATTTCTTGGATCGAGAAAGCTAACTAGGACTCAACCGTGATTGAGCTCATGTCTAGAGGTAAGGTAAGGTCGATGTAAACAACCCTGGAAGCCAATAGATGTTTTATTAAACATTGGAAACTAAAATCTCTCTAATCCCGTGGTTTGATCGCTTTATGTCATAAGACCGATGAAACTGTTCAAAATAATTAAACACCTCTTTTAAGGGTTATATTGACCATATAAGTTAAAGTGGTCCCGCATTACGCAAATTGATCATCATTATTTTTTGTGTAATAGCAATTAAAACATGTCGAAGCATTCTGTGTTTAAAGCCATAACCAATACATCCAAATATGAACAAAATTGTAAGTAAAAGTAAGTATATCCTTTATTGAAAAACCAACTGCTAACCGCATTTTGGTGTACAAAGATCATCAAATATAAAAAAAGTTAAGTATAAAGCATCCGTGTGACAAATGTTTTACGAGATACAGAGTTTGCCTTAGGTATTATTCTATTGTGGGTTCTGGGGCGTAGCGAGTATGAAACAGTTTTCACGGGAGGCAGTAGTTGATGTAATACATGTGCAGGGTTGCTGATGATGGTAGAAAAGAGGTTAGAGTCTGCTTTTCTGCAAAGTTGCTCGAAACTTTGGTAGAATTCAGGTAGATAACGAGACCGGACCAGTCGCCGTATAGTTGCCTGAAGACGAGAGCGTCCCTCTACCCCCCACAAAGCCCCACCACGCCGGGGCCGCATAGAGCATCCGCGACACTGTGGTAGCATTTGTTACATCATACAGAGATTGGCCCTTTAACCCGTGTGCTGTTAGAACGCGGAGGGCATACATTGACTGCCTAGCCTTAATGACAATGTTGTTAACATGCGTGTCGAAGTTGAATTGTTCTGACAAAGTGACACCTAGGATCTTCATGTGCTTCAATCTTTGCATTGGCCTCCTGTTCAGCAAAGAATTGATTTCCAATTGGGGCTCGTAGTTTAACCCTCGGGCTACCAAGGGGGGGTGGTTACCACACCCGTACGTTTTTATGCATAATTTTATTTCCATATGGAATATAATTTTTTGCATTTTAGGTAGCTGTAGCAGATTCATTGGCGCACATTTTGAGGTAAACATCATGGTAGTAGCCTACGCCATTCAAAAGTTATACCTGATATACCCGAGGCACCAGAGGGGGTGGGGTGGATACCACCCCTCCTTAGTTTTTCGACTATAGCTTATTGCCTATTCTTCCTAGAAGAGAAATTATTATACCATTCTTTAGAGGGAATGCAGGGCTTCATTTGCATACCTACATCTTTGTCTTTTGAATACCGGAAGTGATAAAAATAAATAATAATACGCGTAATCTGTGTGAAAATGGCTGAATACAGCATTACAACGTAAACCGATATATATGTACGGATATATATGTATGGATGTACATTTATACTATACAAACATGTGTAGGGATGATTGTGTGTATCTTTTATACATAGATTAGTTTCAAAACACACATAATCTTATATTTGTTAATCCAAAAAGTACAAAATGTACGCAATAATATAAAATATTGCTAATTAATGGGTTCCGTTGTTACAAGTGATGTAATTTTGAGGTGCATTCACATAATCTACAACTAAATATACCATTCTGTGCAGAAATGAATGCTGCATCCATTGCTATATTAAAAGTTATGATATGTGAAACCAAACACGAAATCCAAAGGGGTGGTAACCACCCCCACCCCTTGGTAGTCGATGTCACAAAAAAGCCTGGTAGCCTTAGGGTTAACTAACCCCATTCTTTTACAATCATTATTAGTAACGTAAACGTCATTCTTACGATCAATCTCAAGATCATTCGCATACACATTCTCGTGCACATTCTTTTGATCATTCTTATGAGTAGGAAATACTATAAGTAACATCAAGATAATTTTTATGATCATACTTAGAACGAACATCATTTTTTAATTGTTGACGTTGACCTTACAACACCGAACAGTCTCCATTAAGAACCGTGTAACTTACTAGGAGTGGTTTCAGTTTAACGATACCATGTGAAAACAAAGATCATTATCGTCGCCCTCCTCCTTCATCCAGACTTGGGACTGGCACAACCTGGCACTGGGCTTGGACGTGCAGTGGCGTAGTTGAAACGACACTGTGTGAACACAAAGATGTTTAGCGTCGCCTTCCTCTTTCATCCAGGCTTGGAACTGGTACTGCCTGACACTACCGTATTTACTGGCATGCATTTCTGTGTATGTATGTATATATATATATATATATATATATATATATATATATATATATATATATATATATATATGTATATATAGCGTCAGAAAGACGCCGTGTAAAGGTGTAAAATCAGAGCAGACTGTTGATCCTATTATCGCAGTGGTTAGTGAAATCTTTCGGTCAATCGATAATAGTTTTCTTCTATTAATATTTTTACTTCAACTTATAGCAGCCAATGCCGTTGACATCGATCATATAAATTACTACCGTGAAATCTGATGTAAATCTGTGTAAAGGATTGGATCCACAGTTTAACGGCAGTTTATGGCAACATAGGCCGTAGCCGCCGACAAAGATTAGTTAGTTTCTGGTATATTACAACTCTCTTTCCAATCGTGGCGTTCCGATTATCTGGAAAAAGACCCAAAATAAAGGATCGGTTTGTGGATGGATCCACAGTTTAACGGCAGCTTATGACAACATAGGCCGTTGCCGCCGACAAAGATTAGTTTTGGCATATTACAGCTCTTATTGTCAAGTGTATTAATGTTTTTTTTTTGTTTTTTTTGATCAGTTTGTCTTTCTGCGGTAAGTCGTATGATCACCGATCTGTCGGATCTGTGTAAAATAAGCCTTCTGAGAACTTATATCATTTTTTAGAAGTATTTTAGAGGTGTGTAATTGAGCGTTTGAATATAATGTTCTTGCGGATCTTTTTCAGGACATCTAATGATTACAATGGCCGTTGATGTCTACCTTTCCTTATCCATATCACTTTTTAATAATTATACTACTTACTTAAAGTTGACTACACAGAAACGCCAGCGTTTGGCAGTGGTACATTTTTTATGTGTTTATTGTTTGATAGCCCTGAAAAGTTGTGGTTTTTCTACCTTGTTTACACTTCATTTTGATGTGCTGAAAACATTTTCTTCTTATACTTTATTGGAGTTTGGAAACTCTCATGACCCCTTACACAGTTTAAGTTTAAATATCATGGCATTAAAATGTTTGTCTCTAAAAAATATAAATACAATTATAAGTTTTCCATTATTTTCGCATAATTCACTTTCAAAGATGCTTTTGGAGAATGCTGCGTCACTGCTACCCAGTCGGAGGCCCTGCAATTGCCATTGCCAGATGATAGAGGTATAGTATTTCCTCTGCTTAAGGCCAGTTTAAGGAAGTTTACTCTTTCTCTATCCAGTTCAGCTGTCTTTCTTGTTTCAACGTGCTTCCAACGTATACATGTCCTCGAGTTTCAGTTTTACTTGTAAAGTAAGTAAGTAAGTAAGTAAGTATATTCTTTATAAACCAGTTGCTAATCGCACTTTGGTGTACAGACATCTTATAAACAAAGTTATAAAGCTTGACAATTAACGCTTTTCGCATTAAGTAAGTTAGTGACAATATCCCTTAATAAACCAACTGCACCTTGGTGCACAATCATTATAGTCCCGCAAATATCTAAGAAGTCAGCCAATCTTGGTCAGACCTTAGGCCTATATATCACCCTAGTGATGAAATTTTACACATCAAATTATCTGTGAGACTTCTTAACAAATTTAATTTGCAATTGATTTTATTTTCTAAGTTTTGAAAAATAATTCTTTCCAGGTAAATCTGGAATCAAAAATTTATCCAAAGAATTTAACCACTTTATGCCGCGGTAACATGTTTAGTAAAGAGAGGCTTCTGGCAACAAAGACCGTTGACGCGTACAACTAAAACCTTTTAGCGTTTATGGAAGATCTACGGCTACGCAATAGCGACTGGATAGGATCCATAGTTTAACAGCAGCTTATGACAACATAGGCCGTTCCCGCTGACAAAGATTATTTTTCGTCATAATACAGCTCTTTTCCCGCAATAGCAACTAATCTAATTAGAGTTCAAACGCAATAGAGACTAATCGAACCAGAGTTCATATAATGTCGAGTAAATACGTTATAAAGGTGTTTTAAAAAACAATAGTTATCGTGGTTTTTTAAATAAACGTCGGCATCGCCTTCATTAAAAAATTAATCTCTTTTGTTAACTTCATTGTTTTATTTAGCAAGGGTTTATTTCGCTCAGTTGGGTGCATCTATGAGCAAAGAAGAAGCAGAGGAAAGATTACACCTCAACCTATCCTTATAGTTATGTCACCAAAATGAAGTAATGTAATATGAGGTAAAGGAAGACAGCATGTAGGGATGTAAATTTATCTGTCTCCGTCTTTTTAACACTCTGTCTCCCTATCTGCGTTTCTATCTGTCTATCCGTCTGTCTTTCTGTCTCCCTACCTGTCACCCTATCTGTCTGTCTGTCTGTCTGTCTGTCTGTCTGTCATTGCAACTCTGTCTTTCTTGTCTGTCTGTCTGCCTGCCTAACTTTTTAGACAGATTTTCTCGCTTTGTCTGTTATATTGAGATAGGTGAATCAACAACTCCCATACATTTATTAATCAAAGGTTTAACGTCGCCTTATGACATCAAAGGCCGTTGACGACAATTCACAATGTATACCATACAATGAAAACGAGAAATTTAACGTCCAAACGACACCATTTAAAGGTGTCAAAATAAATCCTTACAATGTCACAAAATTCAATGTTAAACAACATAAAGTAATGCATCGGTTAGGCCTACTTTCTGTGATACACACACTGTGATTAAATGATTCGATACAAATTTAATTATAATAATATCATGACGTTAGATTCTTATTCTACTTGTACTCTTTTAAGTGATTATTTATTAATTTTCAGTTTAGCATCTTGTGACAACATTCACTATTTACCATTATACTTTTTTGAATAAAAATTTGATAAAAACAGCACAAACATTAAATGATATAAGTAATTCACAAAGTCGGCCTTTTACCCGTAGACTGTTCAAGCATCCAATACACTCAAACGTAAGTTTCATTAAGTAAAAAAAAATATTTGATACAAACATATTACAATTGCTTAAAGTTTGTTTTCAACATGTTCATTGAGACACAACAACTACATTTTCCTTATTACAACATATGAAGTACTGCATTATGATGCAATGTAATATTTACTCCAATACAGCAACCAAACTAAACATGTGATACTTAAAACAAAGTGTTATAGATACTCAATGAACAATATGCCATATATGTAATTTACTTACATCAGATTTTTATTACTTATATAATAAAACATACTTAAGATCTAATTATACGCCTCATCAACCAACTCGCATACATATAACTAGAGTTAGGGCAAAAGATTGTTATTATAATAATTATGCAAATCATAATAATGCAATACGCAATCCTAAAAGCAAAAAGCACCAGTAAAAGAGTAATTAAATATCCACAGATTTGACACCAACAAGAAGAGGGGAAAAATTACTCACAGCAACAAAAATTAAAATATCTATTCACAAAATTCGCCCATTAGTAATTAAACAAAACTCCCATACACTCCCATTTAATTTAATTTGATTTGCCACAAAAAACTTTAAAAAGGTGTCTAATGATACGCTAGAAATTTGAGAAATATTCGAATCGGTCTGACAGCAAGAATACGTCAGATACAGCGGTGACTCCACTGCCAAATGGAACGAGGAGAATATTGAGTGATATCTCTCGGCAAATTCCAAATGTATCAAAGTTTAAGTACAAATTATTTCAGATTATTTTGTAAGATTTTCATATGAAAATGAGACGGCGGACTATTTTCGATGATTAAACGCTTGACAAAACAAATTATATATAGCCTGAGAAACACGCGATTTAAAGGTGTGAAAGCAGAGCAGAATGTCGTTCGTAATATAGTTGCGCACAGCGACATGGAAATGCTATAGACTATAGACGATACCTCCGGCTATCGGACTAAAACTAAAACGAGTGATTGGGTCTTTCTGGTCAATGGTCCACACGCCAGGAACAGTCCTCCGGCACATACTCAGGACGCTAGAGCCTCTCTGTTAAACAACAGTTGAAGTGAACGTATCACGTAACTCCAAGCATTAGCATTTGCGATGATAGTAGGCAGCTTTGTTAAGCCTGTTAAATGTGGCTTGGTTAGCTGCTGTTTCACGACACTGTGTCATAACGAAGATGATCATCATCGCCCTCCACCTTTCTCCAGACTTGGGACTGGCACTACTACAGTATGGACAGCAGCTGTGTTACTTTTACTATCTGAAACTATGCGAAATAGATTGCTTCCGACGATGCTATAACGCACATGTAATAAGGTTACAATCACCAAGGTGCTCAAATCGAAATGTATATTTGCAAAATTCAGCCATGTTAAGGGTGTCTAATTTTGGTCATTCAATGTAATAGTGCTGCGCTTAGCCGCATTTTACGAAGTTTCAACGACGTACAATTATTTAATAATATAAACGAAGTCATTCATAAAGTGAACATCCTCTGTTACGCTGTGAACTAGACTCGTTCCATTTCGGTAGGTGGCGCTGCTTATTGCGTAAGACGGATGGCCAATTGGCCATGCCCGCAACGAACGAGACTCATTTCATTTCGGCCAATTGCAATAATTTTCCAATTTATCGGGCAATACGATATACAGAAAACACTGGCTTCCGAAGTAAGAGAATATAATAGCAACTTCTACAACAAGCGTCAGAAAAGGCAGAGAACTCTGTGTTCCAGTCTCTGGCTAGATTACAACTCTCGACTTTTTCCTTTACATGAAAGAACTTAGAAAACACCCATCAATATAATGCTGATTAGTATCTAGTGTTTAAAGGTTTTAAAGATGTCTTAGGGAATAGCGCTTGAATAAATATCTCCAGGGTTTGCGTTGTCATGTGGCATGAAAAGCTGTTGTCAACGTTTGCAGATTCTTTTACTCTTATAAAGTTTTCTGTAGTTCCGCCCAATTACCATTCACGCACCAGATTTTCTCGATCATGTATTGTCGAGGTCTTTGGGGTTAGTTTAACAGCGAAACGCCTGGGGCCGAGATTGGTACTATTCGGTCGATAGTTTTCGATAGGTGAAATTAAACCTTTCTTTTCCTTGTTTGCATATTTTAATTATTTCATTATTGCTGATTTCATTTTCCTTGATTCTATTTGTTATTCTGTTTTGGATTCATGAATTTCTTTCCCACAGTACCTAACCGACGATTGGTTGCATACGCATTTATATATAACGTCAGAAGCAGCGATTTAAGGGTGTTTAGGCAGAGCAGAATGTCGCTCGTACTATCGCAGTGTTTAGTGACATCTTTCAATAAATTTGTATATTTTTCTTCTGTCTCCATTTGTTTGACAATATCTTATGTCTGCCAGTGACGTAATCGTAATCTCCAAACTTCTAAAGCGCCACTCGAAAACCAAGCGCAGGGCGCCAGCTTATTCACCAGCGCTTACTAAACATTACCCTAAAAGACCGTGTAAATGGAGGATTGATTCATAGATGTCTAACTGAGTCATTTAGGTAGTGGTACTGCGGTTAGCGACGTCTTGTGCCTACTTGACGAGATGACGGGTATATTTCGGAATATTTACGAAACCTGTTGGCAATCAAATGACCCATAAGATCCACAAAGACCTCCATACATATTATACGCTTCTGCAGTTCAACGACCTTTCTATAACCCAGATTGTAACGACATCTCGCGGCAACATCGGCCTATGACTCCTTTTATTATGACCTTATTAGTCACATAAACAAATTGTACATTAACATTTACAGATAGCTAACATAATATGCTGTTGTGATTTAAATTGTGAAAGCAACAAGCTTTTATTTAACTAGATTTCATGCATTAGAATAATATACATGAAAATGGTGCTTTCTTTAAATATCTCTGACACGATTACAGGATAACTTTATTTATACATTTCTGTAGGTAATGCACTTTAGTTTGAGAATTATACAATAACATTTTAATTACATACACAGCACATGATGGAAATATTTATTTTCATAATTCCTTTCGGCATCAAACCCCGTTGACGTCCAGACGACAGAATTTGTTAACAGTTCTCACCGTATTAACTTATGTTGGGGGAAAGGAATGCGAAACTCATCATTGGCAAATTGTGCGAAACAGGCTTCATATAGCGTCAAGTAAATATATTTTAAAGGTGTTTAAAACGCGCTGAGTATTGTTCGTAGCATTCTATGGTGTACGTCGGCATCGCCTTCATTTAAAAAGTCCGTTGATTTACCCTTCCTTTCTTTATTTAGCGAATATCTCCCTCGATCAGTTAGGTGCATGTATGAGCGACAGGGACAGAGGACCATAGTCAGGTAGGGGCAGCCACTGAAGCGTCTTACAGAACAGGCGCCATATAAATTGCCATTTACAATTACAATTCACGAAGTTCAGAATCCGCCAACTGCAACTGTCTCCAATCTGCATAATTCTCGCACAGTATCGGATTATATGATAAAATATTGATCCATTGAGAGACGCCTGGCTGGCTCCCTGTCTACGGAAGACTACCAAAGCAACATATAACAGAGATCTCTGTGTTCGACTCAATATCAAATGGTAATCGTCATTATTTCTAAACCGCTACCTAAAAGATAAGCGCTAGGCACTTTTATTCATGTGCGCTGAATTTTAATCCTATTACTGATAGAGTGATACTGCAAAACGTTTGCTCACTAACCTTGATTTAAACAGTTTCCAGAAATGCAGAAGAACTATAAAACAGAAAAAAACATTAACAACTACGAACAAACTTAGATAACGAGTTTAGAGTTGTATTCTAGCCATATTATTCCGGTGAACTCTGTTCAAAATAATTGATGTCGATAAACTCTGGATGCTTTTCTTTAAAATAATCCTGAGGCAGTTATGGTAATGGTATTTGCAAATTAATTTGTAGCACCATGCACTTCAAGAGAGACTTACTAGAGACACTGCCGACCTAACACAATGAAACCATGGTAGAACAAAATGGTCTTCAAGCATTTGCGGAAAATAGGCAAAAAAGCTGAGGAGCTCATGTTCTAGGTTGTTAGGCAACTTATTCCAGGACGATGGGCCGACTACAACAAAGCTCCTTTGCTGGATCGTGGAAGCCCGGGCCTGTACAATAACCAAGTCGCAATGCGTTTGGGTATGAAAGTTCTAGCGACCTCATTTTTCTTACTAAATTCCAACACTTCATTAAGTTGGTTTACAAATATTTGACTGTCAGTTGAAACAAACGTTAGTTTTCAAATCCTTTGACAGAATATTCTCCTATGGCTCCTTTACGGAAGTACACGTATCGTGACACCATGGTTTGTAAAAACAATTCTTATGGCAACAAAGGCCGTTGACGATTATTCGCCAAACTTTGTAGAGTATGACAGAATAGAGTACAATGCTGGAATGATCAAAACAGAGTCCATATAAAGTCGAGCAAACACGTTTTAAAGGTGTTTTAAAGTTCGCGTATTATTCGTGAAATATTAGGGTAGACGTCGGCATCGTCTTCTTTAAAAACTACGGTATTCAATTTTTTTAACTTCATTGCTTTATTTAGTAAAGGTTTACTGCGTTCAGTTGGGTGCATATCTGAGCAAAGAAGCAGCAGAGGAAAGTTTACACCTTAAACTATCCATATGGTTATACCACAAAGATGAGGTCTAATGTGATTTTTGAGGTAAAGTTAGACAGCCTAAACTTCCCTAAATGGAAGTAATTTTATTTGTCTGTGTACTTATGACATTCTGTTTGCGTGCATGCCAGTCTGCCTATCTGTTTGTCTGAATTTTTAAATAGGCGGGTCGGTCTACTTCTAAGCTAGTGACTAAGTCAACTATAAACGTCGTAATATGCTAAGATTATACCGTTGCATTTAGCTTTATTTTCCAGAATACAACTTAAAAGAGGTGTCTAAGATACGTTAGAAAATCGAGAAAATACTCGAATCGGTTTCACAGCATGGACATGTCATATGCAGTGGAGACTCAATTGCTGAATGGAGCAGGAGAATATTGAATGGTATCGCTCGACAGAGTCCAAAGGACTTTATAGTTCAGTCGATTTTTCGATATCGAATTCTTTCGCGTCAAGTATGAAGCGCCCTCTGGGCATTCTTCGAAGTTGCGTCGGATTGCTTCACTATTCCCACGCCGGAGAAATGATAACTGTCCTCTGGGACAAGAATTACAAAATCAAGCTTATATACTGTATGGATACATATATACATATACATATGCATGTACATATACAATGTACATAATATAATATAATGGTCTGCTCTAAATCATTATATTAAAACACACACAATTAATTTAGGAATATACGATGTGATAGAGAATTATAGGCTTTTATTCAAACGATTGATGAATCGATTCATTGATTAATTCGTTCTTTAATTATTTTGTTCACTCACTTATTAACCTATTGTTTTATTCGATTATTCATTCATTCGGTCGCTCATTAATTCACCTTGTCTCTTTTCAACGCGAAAGTCTCGACCATCCAATTTAAACTAATCCAATCCAATCGCATAATGATCTAATATGAATTTTAAATCGCAGGGCATCAATCAAGTAAAATAAGACGATACTTAGTTTCTCTTTCTCTTTCTCTTTCGCTCTCTCTCTCTCTCTCTCTCTCTCTCTCTCTCTCTTTCTCTTTCTCTTTCGTTTCTCTCTCTCTCTCTCTCTCTCTCTGTCTCTCTGTCTCTGTCTCTCTGTCTCTCTCTCTCTGTCTCTCTCTGTCTCTGTCTCTGTCTCTGTCTCTGTCTCTGACTCTGTCTCTGTCTCTCGTCTCTCTCTCTCTCGACTCTCTCTCTCTCTCTCGTAATCGTAATCGTAATCGTAATCGTAAACTCGAAACTTCTACAGCGCCCACAAAAGCGAAGTCGCGGAACCAGCTTATTCACAGGCGCTCAATCAAAACAAAATCGATAGGCAGGGGTCAAAATCCAGAGAGTCAGGCAGGCAGACAGGCAGGCGGCTAAGGTGGATGGTGTTTGGTGTTCAGACGGCGAGGTAGGCAGAGGAGAAGTGTTGGATTCAGGATAGGATTTGTCAAAAGCAGTGTTTTCAGTTTCAGTGAAAGACCTGTGGAGAGATAGAGAGAGGTGGAGTTTTGGTACTTCGTAGGATGGGTCAGATATTTGTCATAGTGCTGGCGGAAGTTTGTTCCAAAGAGGTGGAACAGCTATGGCTATGGAGCGATTGGAAAATTTTAATGATGAGGTGACGGAAGGGCGGAGCAGTGTTAGGGAGGAGGAGGAGCGGGTTGGACGAAGTGGCTGGATCGTGAACAACTGACGGAGATAGGAGGGCTGGGAGGTTTGAAGTGTGTTGTACGTGAGTGAGATGACTTTGTATTCTATTCGTTCAGGAATTTTGAGCCAGTGGAGTGATTCGAGGACAGGAGTGATGTGATGGTATTTGGGGGTTTTGGTGACAGCACGGGCTAGGGCATTCTGAATTGCTTGGAGGCGGTTTATTTGAGTGATATCTATGTTTAGGAAAAGAGAATTGCAGTAGTCTAATTTAGCGTGAACTATCATGTAGCTATTGTGGATGCAGTTTTGAAGTCGAGCATAGGGCGGATTCTACGGAGGTCACGGATATGCATGAAGCAAGAGCGAGAAAGATGGGTGATGTGATCGGCGAAGCTGAGGTTTTGGTCAAAAATCACAAGGTTCAAGACAGGAGAATTTGCAGTGAATGTGTGGGTAGGTCACCGTAGGTGCAGAGTCAAGGGTGATGGAAATAGATGGATCTGGGATTTTCTTAAGTTGCTCACGGAGGCCTATAAGTATAAATTCAGTTTTAGAGGGGTTCAGGCACAGGAGATTTGATGTCATCCAGGAAGAGATTTGGGTAACTACATGGAGAAGATGATCTATGAAGTCGGAGAAGCTGCTTGGAGAGAATGAAATGAATAATTGGGTGTCATCAGCGTATAGGTGATGGTCAACCGAGGATGCTTTGATGAGCTCTCTCTCTCTCTCTCTCTCTCTCTCTCTCTCTCTCTCTCTCTCTCTCTCTCTCTCTCTCTCTCTCTCTCTCTCTCACTCTCTCTCTCTCTCTCTCTCTCTCTCTCTCTCTCTCTCTCTCTCTCTCTCTCTCTCTCTCTCTCTCTAGTCGCTCGCACTATGTCCCTCCATTTCTCCCAATCTCTCACTTTCTCTAAAAAACTCCTTCTATCTCTCTTCTTTCTTTTTTTCTCTGTGTATCTACTCCTGTCTGTCTGTCTCTGTCTGTCTCTCTCTCTGTGTGCGTGTCTGTTTGTGTCTGTCTGTATCTGTGTGTCTGCTTCTCTATGTGTGGATCTGTCCGTGTCCTGTCTGCCTCTGTGTCTTACTGTCTCTGTGTCGGTCTGTCTCTGTCTCTGTCTGTCTCTGTCTGTGTGTGCCTGTCTGTGTGTGCCTGTCTGTGTCTCTCTATGTGTGTCTGTTTGTCTATGTGCTAAGTGATTGATGGAATTGTAATACATGAATCGTCAGTCGCTTAATAAATCATTTTACTACCAATCTATCTCCAGCAAATGATCGATGAACTGTTCAGTCTAAGACTGTCTGTGTCTGTCTGTCTTTGTCTGTTTGTCTTTTGTATGTCTGTCTGTCTCTTCTTGTCTGTCTATCTCCTAACATTGCTCCGCTAGCCAAACTCAAACAATGCACCTCAATTAATCATTGCTCTACTACAACAAATTTCATCAATGCTGTTAACAAATGACTTTGTAGCAGTAATATCGATGGACTTCTCTAAGGCCTTCGATACGGTTCGCCACAGCACCTTGATGTCCAAACTGGGCTCGTTGGACCTCCCGGATGAAATTTACAACTGGCTGGTAAACTACTTTCAAGAAAGAGATCATATTACCAAGCACTTAGGCCTGTTATCGGCTCTTGCTGAGATTAACGCCAGTTGTGTACAAGGCTCCGGGATAGGCCCAGGGTCCTACGTCGTCGGTGCTTCAGATCTCCACCCACTGCACAACTTCAATGTCATGCTCAAATACGCTGACGATACGTACCTGCTCGTCGGTTCAAACAACATAGCAACCGCCGCAGCAGAGTTTAATCACATATCTACATGGGCAGAAGACAACAACCTCCGCCTCAATCCATCTAAGACGCGTGAGCTAATCATCTTCAGGAAGGGAAAGAGCTGCACAGCTCATCCTCCTCGGATAGTACCTGGTGCAGAGCGAGTCAACTCCATCCGGGTACTGGGAGTGACCATCAGCTCTGACCTCAGCATGACTCCACATCTTACAGAGGTACTCTCGTCCTGCGCGTCGTCTATGTACGCTCTCCGAGTCCTGCGATCTCACGGCCTCCCCCTCCCGCCATCCATGTGGTCACAAGAATGACCACAGTTGCATCCTTGATGTATGCATCGCCGGCTTGGTGGGGGTTTACCCAGGCACGCGACCGGGCCAAGATCGAGAAACTTCTGGACAGGCTAAAGCGAAACGGGTTTCTTCCTCCAAACGCCCCTGCAGCGGAGCAATTGGCCGTCGCGGCCGATGAATCCCTATTCAGGGCCATAACATCTGACCCGCACCACGTGCTAAGAAGATTTCTTCCCGAGTCTCGAAGTCACAGCTACAACCTACGAACACGGGCCCACGAGTACAAACTACCACCGAAGGACAATAGAAATTTTATACCACGACTCCTGTACAAGAACATGTATTGACAATATTGAATAACACCTGGGCGGGATTGACTGTTTGACCACATGGCTTGTCGACCTAGAACTATCCGAACTCTATGATTATCTGTTTCAGTTTGCGGTTTTGTCAACCTGAATTTCTATTAAACGAATATTTGATAAAACTCCTACCATCAAAATAGGCCAATGCTCATGATTCGTGCCTAGATCGGCGTTGTGGCTAGACGAAAAGGGTAATTGGTATTGTACGACCCTCAGGGTATTTTGGCGGAGGAAACCGACCCTGTGGAGGTCGTCATAAAAACGGATAGGGTGATGCAAAATGTTTCTCATACGAATTGGGAATTTACGCAGCGGAACGAGCTTTGCTGATAATGCAACACGGTTTGACACCTTTTTTAGCACTTCCAAACCGGTTATAATTTTTACATATTCCAACGCAGGCCCGGTTGATCTGCCTATTGTTGATTCCGTGTTATTGCATACGAACGGTGATAATCGGCCACAGCTCGTATGCTGGCAGTGCCAGTCCCGAATCTGGACAAAGGAGGAGGGCGATGCAGATCATCTTTGTTTTGACACAGTGTTGTTAAAACAGCATCTAACCAACTGTTCGAAAACAATTTCTTAGACTGTTCGATACTTGTAGCGTAACTCCAATTCTGTCATTCGGTAGTGCTAGTCTCAAGCCGGAGAAAGGAAGAGGGCGACGATATTAATCTTTTAAATGGCACAATGCAGCTTAGCAGAAACGACCCTTGTATATCCAAATCAGCCGAAGACGCATACTAGGGTGGTGCCAGTCTTAAGCTCGGTAAAGGAAGAGGGCGACGCAATGTTATTAAACAGTAACGAACCTTACATGGTTAACTCAGCCAATGCGCATACTAGGGTGGTGCCAGTCTTAAGCTTCGAAATGATGACGTTAATCATTTTCATTTTCCCGGAGAGATAAAGTAAGGTAGGGTAAGATAGGGTAGGGCAGGGTATGGTATCGTATGGTAGGGTATGGTATGGTAGGGTAGGGTATGGTATCGTATGGTATGGTATGGTATGGTATGGTATGGTATGGTATGGTATGGTATGGTATGGTATGGTATGGTATGGTATGGTATCGTATGGTAGGGTATGGTATGGTATGGTATGGTATGGTATGGTATGGTATGGTATGGTATGGTATGGTATGGTATGGTATGGTATGGTATGGTATGGTATGGTATGGTATGGTATGGTATGGTATGGTATGGTATGGTATGGTATGGTATGGTATGGTATGGTATGGTATGGTATGGTATGGTATGGTATGGTATGGTATGGTATGGTATGGTATGGTAGGGTATGGTATGGTAGGTAGGGTATGGTATCGTATGGTAGGGTATGGTATGGTAGGGTAGGGTATGGTATCGTATGGTAGGGTATGGTATGGTAGGGTAGGGTATGGTATCGTATGGTAGGGTATGGTATGGTAGGGTATGGTATGGTATGGTATGGTATGGTATGGTATGGTATGGTATGGTATGGTATGGTATGGTATGGTATGGTATGGTATGGTATGGTATGGTATGGTATGGTAGGGTATGGTAGGTAGGGTAGGGTAGGGTATGGTATCGTATGGTAGGGTATGGTATGGTATGGTATGGTATGGTATGGTATCGTATGGTAGGGTATGGTATGGGCATGGTATGGTATGGTAGGGTAGGGTATGGTAGGGTAGGGTAGGGTATGGTATCGTATGGTAGGGTATGGTATGGTAGGGTAGGGTATGGTATCGTATGGTAGGGTATGGTATGGTAGGGTAGGGTATGGTATCGTATGGTAGGGTATGGTATGGTAGGGTATGGTATGGTATGGTATGGTATGGTATGGTATGGTATGGTATGGTATGGTATGGTATGGTATGGTATGGTATGGTATGGTATGGTATGGTATGGTATGGTATGGTATGGTATGGTATGGTATGGTATGGTATGGTATGGTATGGTAGGGTAGGGTAGGGTATGGTATCGTATGGTAGGGTATGGTATGGTATGGTATGGTATGGTATGAGTATGGTATGGTATGGTATCGTATGGTAGGGTATGGTATGGTATGGTATGGTATGGTATGGTATCGTATGGTATCGTATGGTAGGGTAGGGTATGGTATCGTATGGGAGGGTAGAGTATGGTAGGGTAGGTATGGTACGGTAGGGTAGGGTAAGGTATGGTAGGGTATGGTATGGTATGGTATGGTAGGGTAGGGTAGGGTATGGTATGGTAGGGTAGGGTAGGGTAGGGTAGGGTAGGGTATGGTAGGGTAGGGGTAGGGTAGGGCAGGGTAGGGTAGGGTAGGGTAGGGTAGGGTAGGGCAGGGCAGGGTAGGGTAGGGTAGGGTAGGGGTAGGGTAGGGCAGGGTAGGTTAGGGTAGGGTAGGGTAGGGTAGGGTTGGGTAGGGTAGGGTAGGGTATGGGCATGGTATGGTAGGGTAGGGGTAGTTAAAGGTAAGGCAAGGTCGACATCAACGGCCGTTGCAGCCACAGACTGTCGATAAAGTGTGAAAACTCATTGCTATGAGATTCAGATCAATACATGTATCTATGTATCAGGGCATTTCATATAGCGCATTTTTATTATCTCACAAAGGGACTGGTGTTGTATTTTACATCAGTTGCTCTAACCAAGCCACCACCGTGTCTTCTTCCCATTGGTTTTCTACCGGAATTACCTTTCGCTTTAATACGACCAACGTCTTTGTTTTGCAAGAAAGTGGCGCAACATTTTTTTAATAATTATTATTTTCTTATAGTAATCTTACAATAATTATTGAATAGTGTTTGCTCTGAAACTGAAACAGCCTTATTATAGGAATCCATCTGCCCGAACAACACTAGAACGAAAATAAGCTTTAAATAAACTTGAAGTAAACGATTCAAAGGTGTCTAAATTAAGTATAAATTTTATTGTGCATTTTGCGTGTTTATTGTACGGTTACTGGGCCAATTTACGTTGATCTTACCTTACTTGACATGGTAATATGTCGGACGTTTGTGATCCACTTAGGTAGATTGCTGCTTAATGACGCTGTCATGACATAGCCATCCTCCTTTATCGAGGCTTGAGACTGGCACCACCTAAGAATGGCGCGGCCGGATTAACTACGCTATTGAACGTCATCGATTGTATGAACTCTATTATGGATTTTAATCATGTTATAACACACATTACTTTACTTTACCTAATCTAACCTTAACCTTACATTCAAGCGATTAGTATCGAGTGTTTAACGACATCTTGGGAAAGGCGGTTGCAGTGTAATTATCCTAGCGTTTAGTGATTATTTATAGATTAGAGGACACTCATTTTAAAGGTGTCTAATTCATATAATTATTCATGTAGTGATGTAAAGGTTGCGACGCTTATTGACTGCACCTAATTACAGATATCAGATGTAATCGATATTTCGGAATATTCACGACATCTCTATTATAACTCTCAATTTTTAAAATTTGAGATCAATGTTTTATTTTGATTGCAGGGTTAAACCACATCTTATGATCTCGATGGCCGTTGAAGTCTTTAAAAATAATAATTTTCATTTTTCACTTCATTTTTTTAAGAGTTGCATCCATCAATTTTAGTTTGTTCTTACAGCGTGTGTTTTATATCGGGAAGGTTGCTTAACACGACGATAATTAATTTATGTGAGAAATGTTTATCATAAAATATATGATGAAATTGTAAATCATGAATATTTATATCTTAGAATACAACCATTTTAAGGGTGTCTAATTGAGTCATCTATGCAGTGGTAATGCGGTTAGCAACATCTTGTGCTTGCTTGCAAATTACAACGACAAGAAGTCGCGTATAATTATTATTTCTGAATGTTTACGAAACCTTTTGCTAGTAAAATGACCCATAAGATCCATAAAGTCGTCCATACATACAACGCTTCTGCAGTTCAACGGCCTTTCTATGACCTCTTTGGTAACGACATCTCGCGGCAACATCGGTCAATGACGTCGTATTATGCATGCCAATATTAGTTACAAAAACAAACTGTGCATTAAAATATAGTTAGGTAATATATTATTTAATGCCGGTATGGTTTTAAACTGTGCAAACCGGAAACATTTAGTAAGCTAGATTTCATATAATTAGAAAAATAAAAAAAATCGTGCTTTCTTGTAATACAGTATCTCTGACACAATTACAGGATAACTTTATTTTGCATTTCTGTAGTAAAGCACTTTATGTCGAGAATTCTAAAAATTAATCACCATAGCATTTTATTACATATATAACACACAATGTATATTTAAACAGCTTCAAAATTCCTTTCGGCATCACAGGCCGTTGACGTCCATACGACAGAATTTTTTTACAGTTCTCACCGTTTTAACTTATGTCGCGGAAACGCTTGCGATAGACGGATAGAGAGTGTTACTAATAAATTGAACGAAACAGATTTCATAAAACGTCGAGTCGATACGTTTTAAGGGTGCTTACGAAGCGCCAATTATTTTCCGTGGTATTTTATGGTAAACATCGGCATCGCCTTTATTTAAAAAGTCCCATAATTTTTTCCATCCTTCCTAAATTTAGTAAGCGTTTCCTTCGATTAGTAAGTCGCATATATAATCGGAGGGACAGCTAGGAGACCATGCTCAGATAGGGGGAGCCACTGAAGCTTTTTCCAGAGCAGGCGCCATATAAATTGTCATTTACAATTACAACTCGCGAAGTTCAGAAACCTTCAAGCAGTCAAGCTGCTTAACTGTGTCTCCAATCTGCATAATTCTCATGCAGTATCGGATAACATGAAAAGACATTGATTAATTGAAAGATACTTAACTGGCCTCTGTCTACGGAAGACTGCCACATCGACATGCAATAGGGAACTCTGTCAGTATCAAATCGTAATCGTCATAATTGCTAAAACGTTACTTAAAATTATGTTAAGCGGTTTATTCATGAGCGCTGCCTGTTAATCCAATTGCTGATAGAGTGATACTGCTAAACGTTTGCGCACTTGATTTTCCAGAAATGCAGAAGCTCTCTCAAACAGAAAAACCCACAATAAACAACAACGAACAAATCCAGATAACGAGTTCAGTGTTGTATAGTTTCCAAAAAAGACGGTGAACTCTGTTCAAAATAATTTCTGCCGACGTCAAAGGCCTTTGTAACCATAAGATGTCGTTAAACTCTGGATGCTTTCCTTTAAAATAACCCTGAGGCAGTTATGGTAATGGTATTTGCAAATTTACATAGCACCTCTTCATGAGAGACTTGTTAGGGACATTGCCGACCTAACACAATGAAATCATGGTCGAACAAAATGGTCTTCAAGTATTTGCGCAAAATAGGCAAAAAAGGCTGAAGAGTTCATGTTGTAGGTTGTTAGGCAACTTATTCCAGGACGATGGGCCGACTACAACAAAGCACCTATGATGGATCGTGGAAGTCATGTTCCTTACTCTGTTCCAACACTTCATCAAGTTCAACGACAAATATTTGACTGTCGGTAGTTTTCAAATCTTTTGACAGAATACTATCCATCCGCAGTTCTCCTATTGCTCCTTCACGGAAGTATTCGTATCGTGGCACCATGTTACCTCAGCCCCTCAGGACTGACCTTTTCTCTATTTCTTTTGACCAGTTCTGTCAGCGCCTGAAAGCCTCTCTTTACCAGTGAAGACACTGGCCCTGACGGGACACTGCAGACACTGAAGGGAGTGCCTCTGTTTTTGATTGGCGTTATATAAATGCTCGATTACGATTACGATAGTTAGTAAACAAAAATCCTTATGACAACAAAAGCCGTTGACTATAATATTATTTGCCAAACTTTGTAGAGTACGACAGAATAGAGTACAATGCTCGAATGTTCAAAACAGAGTTCATATAAAGTCGAGCAAACACGTTTTAAAGGTGTTTAAAGTTCGAGTATATTCGTGAAATATTGGGGTAGACGTCGGCAACGTCTTCTTTTAAAAACTACGGTATTCAATTTTGTTAACTTCATTGCTTGAATTAGTAAAGGTTTATTGCGTTCAGTTGGGTACATCTATGAGCAAAAGAGCAGTAGAGGAAAGTTTTACACCTTAGCCTATCCTTACGGTTATGCCACAAAGATGAAGTCCAATGTGATTTTGAGGTAAAGTTAGACAGCCTAAAGGGAAGTAATTTAATTTGTCTGTGTATTTATGACATTCTGTTTGCGTGCATGTCAGTCTGCCTGTCTGTTTGTCTGAATGTTTAAATAGGCAGGTCGGTCTACTTCTAAGCTAGTGACTACATCAGCTATAGACGCCATAGTATACAAAGATTATACGGTGCATTTGCCTTTATTTTCCAGAATATAACTTAAAAGAGGTGTCTAAGGTACTTTATAAAATCGGGAAAATACTCGAATCGGCCTCACATCAAGGACACGTCAGATACAATACAATAGAATACAAATGAAAATTTATAGCGCGCTTTAACAAGACAAGTCTTGCACGAGAGCGCGTTTCGCTACATTCTTAGTCATAGTGCAAGGTAAACAGATAAGTTTTTAATTTTGTTTTAAACTGTGCAACAGATATGCACTGTCGAACTGAAGCTGGAAGACGGTTCCATTCTAAGGGTCCTGAGACAGAGAAAGCACGGTTTCCAAACTTCCGGTTTGTGCGAAGTACGGTGAAATCCCCTCTCGTCGACGATCGGAGTCCTCTAGTATTGAAAAGTAAACATGGCGTGGCCATGGATGCCATGTATGAGGGAGAGGTTCCAGAGTGAATGTGATACATACAGTGGTGACTCCATTGCTTAATTGAACGAGGGGAATATTGAATGGCATATCTCTACAAAGTCCAAAGGCCTTTATAGTTGATTCGATTTTTTCGATATCGAATTCTTTCGCGTCAAGTATGAAGCGCCCTCTGGGCATTCTTCGTAGTTGCGTCAGATTGCTTCACTATTCCCACGCGCCGGAAAATGATAACTGTCCTCTGGGACGAGGAATTACAAAATCAAGCTTATATACTGTATCGATACATGTATACATAATATGCATGTACATAAACATTATACATATATATTATACATACATGTATATATAGCTATGACATAATGGTCTGCTCTAAATCATTATATTAACACACGAGAAATTAATTTATACGATGTGAAAGAGAATTATAGGCTTTTATTCGAACGATTGATGAATCGATTTATTGATTAATTCGTTGTTTCATTATTTTGTTCACTAACTTATTAACCTATTGTTTTATTCGATCATTCAATCATTCAATCGCTCATTAATTCTCCTTGTCTCTTTTCATCGCCAAAGTCTCGACCATCCAATTTAAACTAATCCAATCCAATCGCATATGATCTAATATGAATTTTAAATCGCAGGGCATCAATCAAGTAAAATAAGACGACACTTACTTTGCCAGCGCCGGCCATATTGTTGGCTGACGGCCATCTTGGCTCGACCTTGAATGAGGACGATTTATAGATTAATTGCAGAGTACTCGCACTTTCTCTGTCTGTTTCTCTGTCTCTCTGTCTCTCTGTCTCTCTCTTTGTCTCTGTCTCTGTCTCTGTCTCTGTCTCTGTCTCTGTCTCTGTCTCTGTCTCTGTCTCTCTCTGTCTCTGTCTCTGTCTATGTCTATGTCTATGTCTGTCTGTCTGTCTGTCTGTCTGTCTGTCTGTCTGTCTGTCTGTCTGTCTGTCTCTGTCTCTCTGTCTCTGTCTCTGTCTCTGTCTCTGTCTCTGTCTCTCCCTCTGTCTCTGTCTCTGTCTCTCTCTCTCTCTCTCAGTCTCTCTAGCACTGTCTCCTCTATCTCTCTCTCTCTTCTCTATAAAACCGATATCCTTCTATCTGTCTTTCTGTTTCTCTTTCCATTTTTAGGTCTCTCCGTGTGTGCATGTCTGTCTGTGCCTGCTTGTCTATGTGTGTATCTATCTGTGTCTGTCTGTCTGTTTGTCTATGTCCTAAGTGATTGATGGAATGGTAATACATTAACCGTCACTCGCTTAATAAATCACTTACTACCAATCTATATCCAGTAAATGATCGATGAACTGTTCAGTCTAAGACTGTTTGTCTGTCTGTCTTTGTCTGTTTGTCTTTTGTATGTCTGTCTGTCTCTCCTTGTCTGTCTATCTCCTAACATTGCTCCGCTAGCCAAACTCAAACAATGCACCTCAATTAATCTTGGGCTATAAAACTCCTACCATCAAAATAGGCCAATGCTCATTCGTGCCTAGAACGGAGTTGTGGCTAGACGAAAAGGGTAATTGGGTTGTACGACCCATCAGGGTATTTGGGCGGAGGAAACTGACCCAGTGGAGGTCGTCATAAACAGGGAGAGGGTGATGCGAAATATTTCCCATGTGAATTTGGAATTTACTTAGCAGAACGAGCATTGTTGATCGCGCAACAGGGTTGGACACCTTTTTTAACACTTCATAACCGCTTATAATCTCAGATTTTCAGTATTCTATCTAGATTATTATTAGCGCAAACAACTTAGGCCTAATGTTCATGCCGTGTTATTGCATACGATCGGTGAGAATCGGCCGCTGCTTGTATTGTGACAGTGCCAATCCCAATTCAGGAGAAAGGAGGAGGGCGACGCAGACCATCTTTGTTTTTACACTGTGTCGTTAAACAGCATCTAACCAACTGTTCTAAAAAAATTCTCGTCGATGTCGTTAGACTGTTCGATACTTATGGTGAACTCCAACTCTGTCATTTGGCAGTGCTAGTCTCAAGCCGGAAAAGGGAGAAGGGCGACGTTATTAATATTTTAAATGACACAGTGCAGTTTAGCAGAAACGACCCTTGTATATAGTACAAGTCAAGCCCATAGAGTACAGGCCAAACCGGTAGAGTACAAATCAAACCGGTAGAGTACAGGCCAAACCAAAGACATATAAGTCAAACCGATAGAGTACAAGTCAAACCGATAGAGTACAGGCCAAACCAAAGACACATAAGTCAAACGGATAGAGTACAAGTCAAACCGATAGAGTACAGGCCAAACCAAAGACATATAAGTCAAACCGATAGAGTACAAGTCAAACCGATAGAGTACAGGCCAAACCAAAGACATATAAGTCAAACAGATAGAGTACAGGCCAAACCGATAGTGTACATGTCAAACCGATAGAGTACAGGCCAAACCAAAGACATATAAGTCAAACAGATAGAGTACAGGCCAAACCGATAGTGTACATGTCAAACCGATAGAGTACAAGTCAGATAGATGTTCTACTGTTGTCAGCCCGGCCGGTTTCACAAAACAGAGTATCCTCTCTAAATGAGTATCCCCTTTAATTTTTTACTCTAAAACAGATCGTGGTGGTCAATATAACTGTTATTTTATTATTCCACAGTTTTACGTCGTCTTATGACATCAAAGGCCGTTGACGACAATAATATACAGACCATAATTTTATACAATAATTCAATAAGTAGAAGAACCTTACAGCGTCCGAACAACACTATTCAAGGTGTCGAAACGGAGCTTTACAATTTCACTAATATTCAATATTTTTCAATATAAAGTAGATCATCGCATTGTCTATGATTTCCATATTCTAACAAACAGAATTTATGCAAATTAAACAATATTATAATGCAGCAATTGTTCCACAAAAGACATTTACGAAATACTCTTTCAAACATTTCATGTATCTAATACACTATAAATAAAATTTCATTAACCAACAAAGCATACATGTAATATAATTGTTTAAAGTTTAGTTTCAGTAGATTCAAATTATAATCATAGAACACATTACTGCAACACAATAATGCAGTATAACTGTTGAAGGAAATTTACGAATTTATTCTTTCGGTAGAAGCAATAAAAAGGGTGTTTAAGCAGAGCCTAATAGTATTAAATCTGTTAGGTTAAGCATGTACATGAATACATACACAATACACACATACTCACACATACGTACATGCATACACGAATATATTATTAGCATTATCGTCGTCGTCGTCATCATCATCATCATCATCATCATCATCATCATCATCATCATCATCATCATCATCATCATCATCATCATCATCATCATCATCATCATCATCATCATCATCATCATCATCATCATCATCATCATCATCATCATCATCATCATCATCACCACCATCATCATCATCATCACCATTCTTCTTCTTCTCCTTCCTCCTTTTCTTCCTCCTCTCCTCCTCCTCTTCTTCATTTTCTTTATGAATTAGCACCTTCTATATTATATCACATAGCATCAACCGAAAGCCATCGAAAGGAATCCCTAATCAGGTCAGCAGCGAGAAGATAATAATAATATGGAACACGAGAAGAATTCGTCTGGCGACATACGACACCTAGCGGGCGGTTTCTCTTTCACGGCGACACGCGTAATGATTGCACATCCGGTCTGAAACATAAGGCTTCCGGTGCACACAAGATGGCGCTCTGAGAGGATCTTCTATGCATGCTCTATTATCGCTCACACCGGATAGAGTTTTAAATGCATCTCCTATTATCGCTCGGCCGAAATAGACACAGTCTTCTATTATCGCTCACATGGGGTAGGGATTTGATTACATCCCTATTGTCGCTCACACAGGGTAGGGGTTTTAATATGGCGCCATTATAGCTCAGTCGCAAAAGATACAGTCCTCTATTATCGCTCACTCAGGATGAGGTTTTAAAGACATCTCCTATTTTATCGCTCACACAGGGTTAAGTTTAAAGACAAATCCTGCTATCATTCACACAGGGTAGGGTTTGAAGATAGCCCCTATTATCGCTAACACAGTGTAGAGGTTTGAAGATATCCCCTATTATCGCTAACACAGTGTAGAGGTTTGAAGATATCCCCTATTATCGCTAACACAGTGTAGAGGTTTGAAGATATCCCCTATTATCGCTAACACAGTGTAGAGGTTTGAAGATATCCCCTATTATCGCTAACACAGTGTAGAGGTTTGAAGATGTCCCCTATTATCGCTAACACAGTGTAAAGGTTTGAAGATATCCCCTATTATCGCTAACACAGTGTAGAGGTTTGAAGATATCCCCTATTATCGCTAACACAGTGTAGAGGTTTGAAGATATCCCCTATTATCGCTAACACAGTGTAGAGGTTTGAAGATGTCCCCTATTATCGCTAACACAGTGTAAAGGTTTGAAGATATCCCCTATTATCGCTAACACAGTGTAGAGGTTTGAAGATATCCCCTATTATCGCTAACACAGTGTAGAGGTTTGAAGATATCCCCTATTATCGCTAACACAGTGTAGAGGTTTGAAGATGTCCCCTATTATCGCTAACACAGTGTAGAGGTTTGAAGACATCCCATATTATCGCTCAATCAGAGAGTTGAGGTTTGGAGAATCACCTATTATCGCTCACACAGAGTAAGGGTTTGAAAAGACATCCCTTATTATCGCTCATACACGGTAAGGGTTTGAAGACATCCACTATTATCGCTAACACAGTGTAGAGGTTTGAAGATATCCCCTATTATCGCTCACTCAAAGTAAGGGTCTGAAGACATCCCCTATTATCGCTCAAACAGAGTTGAGGTTTGGAGACATCCCCTATTATCGCTCACATAGGGTAGGGTTTGAAGACAGCCATGAATATCTCTCACAAGGGTAGGAATGTGAAGATATCCCCATAATCGCTCACTCAGGGTAGGGGTTTAAAGACATCCCCTATTATCGGTCACACAATGTAAGGTTTTTAATACATCCCCTATTATCGCATTATACACAGTCTACTAAACGAAGGAGAAAGCTCGAGGGAAAACTGTCCGACTGTCGGCCGACACTTTCTGTCCGTGTTTGAATAGCTCGTCGGACGGACTGCCCCTTGAATTGTTTTGACAAATCGCTGGCAGCGGGAGACGAATTATAGCGGATGGCGGTTGATAGGTTTAACGTCAAATTCCTCGTCGTTTGGGGTTTCTGTTTGCGCAAAATATCAGACGTTGTGTATAGCAGAAATCAGACGGAAAACGAGCAATGGTTGCTGTTTCTTTCAGGCGGGAATTATGAACACCGTGAACGAAAAAAAACGAGTACACAATAATTATTACTGATAAAATGACGGAGTAAATATTTAGATGTTTCAGTGGAGCTATAGCTGTGTCAATCGTCTGTATTGAAGGTCCCATGAGAGCAGACTTGGGGTGATGTGAAAGCGACTTCATTTGCTTAGCCTCGGCGTATGATACCGTGTGGCCAGTCCACTCCCTCGCCAATGGCCTCCCATCGACAGGGTCTTATTGTAGATGAATTTGCGAGGAGCGCAGGTGAAGCCGATATTTCGAGACGTTTATGTGACCGCGTGAGGCTTTGAATCCCTGACTTCTCAGTTGGCAGTTCAGCCAGCTAACCACTAGATAACTGATTATAAAGAGTCCATGTTAAAGAGTAATGACACAGTTGTTATTATTATTATATTCGTTTATTGGCACAAAAAACATCTGTCACACCGCAACTGATTACAGCTAGTTCAAAAAATAATTAAGATAGAATCAAAATAGAAAACTAAATGTTGAAGGGTCAAAAAACAGGAATTTAGAGTTAAATTGTACATGTTGACAAAGACTCACAGTGAGGTTACTTGTACAAAAACTACACATCTTTAGCGAGAAATAATTTCACAGTTTCGTCAGCAATAAGAAATAGGGTCACACTGACGTCATTAGTTAGAGATTAGGTCACAGAGACTTCACTTGTAAGAAATCAGGGCACGGTGACGTAATTTGCATGAAATAATGCTACAGTGACGTCATTTGTAAGATGACGTTTAGAGAATAGCAGAAACGGTCTATTCTACGAGAAAATAAATATGCGGAGCAAAACGGTTCTTATTGTTGCTACTATAATATATTTATTTTAATTTAATTTTTGTATAACTACTACTACTACTGCTGCTGCTGCTGCTGCTGCTGCTGCTACTACTACTACTTCTACTAGGCTACTACTACTACTACTACTACCATTACTATTGTCATCATTATATTAAAATTTATAAAACCCAAGTTAATATAACTAAATACACCGAAAATACGCTATTATTAATTTCCTATCATTTATAACATACATAACAGCTAAAATTAATATGGTACAGTAAAATTAAACCTGTAATCAGTGAGCGAAATTCTTTTACGTTCGAATTATAATTTCCATTAGATATTGGAATTATTGAACTTTTACCTTCATTGGACCTTCACTATGAAACCAACTCCCTTCATCAACTCGTTCTTTGATATTAGTTACCCGGTGGTCCAGATGCTTCCTTTCGCTGTCTGAAGACCACTATCGGATCAGTTCGTTTTTCCGTCCACGCTGTAACTTCAAGGGAATGCGGCGGCGGAGGTAGAAGAATACACAGCGGAAATAGAATGATGGACAGGCCATCCAGATGCCATTTGGTGATTTCGCAGGATCCAATGGACGATGTTTTGAGTATTTTTACGTGTTATGACAAAATGGATATACTCAGGAAATGAGATAAGGAAACACAGACACAGATAGATATCGATAAGGATACAGAATATCCTAGTAACGACATTGAAGACTCTAGATGCGCATTGGGGGGCCGTGGCGCATTGGATAACATCTGGCACACAGACCAAGAGGTACCGAGTTCGAGCCCCCGTTGGGCGGATATGTTTGTAGGCTGCTATTAGCGCCGTTGTATTGCAAGCTGTCTGTTCTGTTAGTAGTTAAGATTTAAATTGCATAACATGTAAATGTGCAGCGCAGTGCGTTTGTCAGGCGCTTATTAAAGAAAAGATATTATTATTATTATAATACGATTCTCAGAGATATACAAAATGCGCTATATAAAATGTCTTAGTGCATACATTCATGCTTACACGAATACTTGCAGACTTAGATACACACATACGTACGTACACACATACATAGATAGATACATACATGCATAGATGCTAGCATGCATCCATACATAATACATTCATATCTACATAGATACGTATGCACTTACATGTATACATTCGTACGAACATACATATATACGCAAAAAAATATTCATACATACGTACATACGTACATAAATATATAAACTAAGATGTCGTTAAACAATGGACAGAAATAATATTATTTAGACACCTTTTTAATTCCTTCTTCCGGTACAATAAACCAGTCGATTTCCTTCGCTCTCTAGGAATTAATATTATTTTAACTGTCAGTGGCCGAATTTAACTCCGCCACTGTTCGCTTTCTGACAGTGCCAGTCCCAAGCTTGGATAAAGGAGGAGGGCGACGCTAATGGTCTTTGTTACCACACAGTGGTCGTTAAACAGTAAACAAGCAATATCGCTAGGAAACAACAGTTTCGAGAGCAAAATAAGGTCGACGTGAACGGCCCTTGTGGCCACAAGATCGAGGATAAATAAGTCTTGTGAACCAGATATTCTATTTTCTTTAACTCCGCCACTGTTCGCTTTCTGACAGTGCCAGTCCCAAGGCTGGATGAAGGAGGAGGGCGACGCTAATGGTCTTTGTTACCACACAGCTAGTCGTTAAAAAGAAAACACACACTATTCTATTTTCTCTGTCGTCGGGAACCTAAGACGTCGTTTAAAAACTGGACAGAATGGATATTTATTAGGCTCTATTTAGACACCTTTAAATTGCTTCTTCCGACACAATAAAGTCGTCAATTTCCTTTAATTGTTAGATATTTATTGCACCGTTTGCACGTGCAATTTTGGGTAAATAAGGTCGACGTGAACGGTATTTGTCGTTAAACGCTGGAGAGGATTAATATTATTTAGACACCTTTTGAATTGTCTCTTCCGACGCAATATGTTCGTCTAGTTCCTTCAATCGTTAGATCGCCGACTGGTTGACGTAATTATTGGGCAAATATTGTCGACGTGAACAGCCATTGCGGCCACAAGAAGCAGAAGAAGAAAAGCAGACCATTGAGCTAGCCCAGCCATGGGTATGAAGTGTTAGCGACTTCATTTTCTTAGCCTCGGCATATGAGAGCGGGTGGCCAATCCTCTCCCTCGCCGTTTCATCTTCCCACCGACAGTATACGGTCAGTGTACTCATCATAGATGAGTTGGCAAGGGGGTGCTCTTGGAACAGAAATTTCGAACAAAATTTTCTGTCCTGGCGGGGATTTGAACCCCCGACCTCTCGACTGACAGTCCAGCGCGCTAACCACTAGACTATCGAGAAGATTGATGATAAAACAGCTAAGTGTTGTGAAATAACTTATTCACCGGTTCCTATAGTCAAAATCAATGTGGAAGGTACATGTATCATATTCGGTCAGCCAAAGTGGTCAGCCAGACTGTAATGATTAAAACTAACACAAATTACTAATCGGCAGTTCTCTCTTTCCAGTCGTAAGTAACTAAAGAACTAGTTATACAATGGACAGAAGTAATATTATTTAGACACCTTTTTAATTGCTTCTTCCGCCACAATAAAGTCGTCAATTTCCTTTTATCGCTAGATGACCCACGGACATCAAATTAGGTAATTAAGATCGGCGTGAACGGCCATTGCGGCCGCAAGATCGAGGCTAAAATAACTTCTGTGAATAAATCCACATTCCTATAGTCAAAATCAATGAGGATGGTATAGTGCCATATTCGGTCAGCCAAACAGACAGACATCCAGTGAGGGTAAAAGTAAGGTATACATACTCCCATATATACGAACATAACTACATACATACATACATACATACATACATACATACATACATACATATATACATAGTATTACATACATACATACATTGTACATAATTCAGGCACACATACATACGAATATAATATAGAAACATATACACATACTTACAAATATTAATACATACGTTACGCACATACATGCATAGATATAACATACATGCAAACTTACATGCACACATACATACAAACATACATACACAAGTAGGCTACATGACACATCGTTATCTCGGACGCCACTGAGCACGTGTAGTGAGTCAAGCAAGATGAAGTGAGGGTAATTATTAGACGGCACAAACTCAATTCAGCTCTAACTATAGCACTTCAGAAATTTCGAGATTATGATATTACGATGCATATTATATATATATATATATTTATATATAGGTATATATATGCATCCTAATGTTTATATATATATATATATATATATAGTAATGTTTTTGAACTTTCATAAAGTTCCTCTTCAAGGTGTGTATGTGTGTATGTAGGTATGTGTGTATGTATGTATGTATGCATGTATGTATGTATGCATGTATGTATGTATGTATGTATGTATGTATGTATGTAATATGTATATATGCATGTTTGTATGTCGGCCTATGTATATATGTATCGTTGTATGTAAGTGATTTCGGTGGTTCGGGTCGGGGCTCAACTGATGAGTTTATGCATGACGTGGCGCTTTGCATATGTCAGATTTAAATTACATTTACAATTACAAAACTTTCTATATTGGTAGACGACCATTGAAGTGCACCGACGCCAGACACTTTGTGTTTATCATATTAGTATCTGGTCCCGGTAGACTATGTTTTATTAGGAGAGATGTTTGGAGGCTCCAGTGTGGCGGCAAAACATTGGACAACGCGAATAACGAACACTTGAATGATGACGTTTGAACGCGATATAACTGGCATCCATGGAAGATATTTAAAAAAATCTCTATTATGACAAACAGGGAGAGACAATGTGTTTGGAAGGTGTGTGTGTGTGTGTGTGTGTGTGTATGTATATATATATATATATATATATATATATATAGGCTATATAAATATATATATATATATATATATACAAACACACGTGGATATAGATAAACAGATAGATAGACAGACAGGATATAGATAGACAGATAGATAGACAGACAGGATATAGATAGACAGATAGTCAGTTCTCTGACAGACAGGGAGAAGGGACATGCAGGGACAGACAGGCAGATAGATAGATAGATTGATAGACAGACAGATAGACAGGCAGGCAGGCAGGCAGGCAAACAGACAGACAGATAGACAGAAAGACAGAAAGACAGATGGACAGACAGACAGAAAGACAGATGGACAGAAGATCGACGGCCAGAACGGCAGACAGAAACAGCGAGAAAGAGAGAGACGAAGATACATATACAGACAGACACTTGGGTGGGTGGATGGACAAATATTGAAGCAGAGTGAGTGCCAGCAATTTTGGACGAGGATATAGGAAGAGAAGTGCAATGAAAGATAGAGACAGAGGGACACAGAAACAAGGAAACGAGAACATACGTGCACCGACGCCAGACACTCGTATATGGAGACAGAAGCTCACTAGGACATGAGGGACAAGTAGATAGCGACAGACATACAGACAGATAGATAGACAGATAGACAGACAGATGAAACTGTTTACGAAAGATGCACTTCGACAAGCTCTTCAGATTCAGATGTGAGGACATGAGAAGGAATCTGGGTCCCTTTAGGACGAACCATCCGATACTTATCTTCTCTTGAATTCTCCGCCCAGCTTAATCGCATTCTCTGTCTCCCTCTCTGTCTGTCTCTGTCTATCTGTCCTGTGACTCCTGTCTCTGTCTGTCTGTCTGTCTGTGTGTGTGTGTGTCTCTCAGAATGGCAAACAGACCAAAGCAGAGGTTTGAAGCCTTGTAGGGAGGACAATCGAAATCGAATGGAGCATACATCATTCGGCTCGATGTGTCACCTGCCGCAGAGAAATGTCAACGCCAAATGGCATCTCTCTCCCTTCCTCTGTCTGTCTGTCTGTTTCTCTCCATTCCTCTGTCTGTCGGTCTGACTCTCTGTCTGTCTGTCTCCTTCGCTTCGTGGTGTTTGTCTCTCTGTCTCTTCGTCTCTCTTCGTCTCTCTTCCTCCTTTCCTCTTTTCTTTCCCGCCTTCCTCTCGTCTCCCTCCCTCCTGCCCCATATCCCTCTCTATCTGTTTCCCTCTGTCCTCTGCTCCTCCCTGCCTCTTTTTCTACCTCCCCATACCTCTCTCACTATCTGTATACTTCCATCTTCCATCGTTCCTTCCTTTCTTCCTTCTTTCATTCACTCATTCATTCATCACTTCTTTCCTTTATTTATTTTTTCCTCCCACCCTTCCTTCTTTCCTTCCTTCCTCCCCACCCTGGTTCCCTTCTTCCTTCCTTCCTTCCTTCCTTCCTTCCTTCCTTCCTCCTTCCTTCCTTCCTTCCTTCCTTTCTTCCTTCCTTCCTTCCATCCTTCCTTCCTTCTTTCCTTCCTTCCTTCCTTCCTTCCTTCCTTCCTTCCTTCCTTTCTTCCTTCCTTCCTTCCTTCCTTCCTTCCCTCCCTCCCTCTCCTCTTCCTCCTTCCTTCCTTCCTTCCTTCCTTCCTTCCTTCCTTCCTTCCTTCCTTCCTTCCTTCCTTCCTTCCTTCCTTCCATCCTCTATTCCTCTCTACTCCTTCCCTCTTCCGTCCTCTTCATCCTCTCTACTCCTCCCCTCTTCCACCATCTTCATCCACTTTACTTCCATATCTTTCTCCACTCCTCCTTCATCCTCTCTCGGTTGAATATCGGCACGATGAAGCGACGAGGCTATTGCATTGGCTACAGTAAGAGGCTTCAATTCAACGCTAAATGTAGCCTCAGTTGGAACAGTTATAATAAACTGCACGGCGCACCGGCACAGGTATACAGACAGACACAAGCCAAGTGACAAACAGACAGACAGACAAGGGGACACACAAACTCCTAGACATGCAGACAGACTGATAGACAGACAAACAGACGGAGGTACAGGCAGACAGACAGACAGACAGACAGACAGACAGACAGACAGACAAGAGGACATACAAACTCCTAGACAGGCAGACAAACAGACGGAGGGACAGGCAGACAGACAGACAGACAGAAAAGAGGACACACAAACTCCTAGACAGGCAGACAAACAGACGGAGGGACAGGCAGACAGACAGACAGACAGAAAAGAGGACACACAAACTCCTAGACAGGCAGACAAACAGACGGAGGGACAGGCAGACAGACAGACAGACAGACAGACAGACAGACAAACAGATATATTCGTGGAAACAGGCTCTATGTAAGTGTATCTGTTTACTTCGATATCTCTCTGTCTTCTCTATACGTTCCGTTACCTCTGTATACATGTCTTGAATCGGTGACTGTTCTTACCCTAACCTGTGTGACAATCCTTCTTATTCTGCCCGATGCAATTTAGCCATACCTCGGGGACGGTCGTGAGCTTAGGATTAGCTAAG